>JANHGO010000001.1:12059125-12085458 GCA_024606505.1 Aquila spilogaster
ATGGAAATGATTCTGAATTACAGCATTTACAAAATAAAAACAAGCTTGAATAAATATTCAGTCCATTAAATAAGATTTCTTTTCTCACAGAAGCAACTTTTTGTGCATATTTATTACACAACCGAAGTTTTTGTACTTTTATCCTATAAAAGAAGCATTAAATTTGTTGGTTTTTCTTTTTCTTTCTAAAAATAAAACTGCAATAATCATTGCAATGTGAAGCCTGAGATTTAAGCCTGAATAAGTACCATTGCTTGCACCACGCGCCCGCCCACCCCGCGCTGCTCCAGCCCTGCTGAGTGCTGACACTCCCCATCAAGGATTCAGTCGGGGGAATTCCAGGGAAAAAAAAACCAGGAAAAATATAAATGAGGTGAGGGTAACACGTTACAGCTGGCGCTGGCTACAAACAGCATCGCACAGCTTGTGCGGGACACACCAGCTAGGTGAAGCTGCTCCACCTGACTCAAAATGACAGCAGTGCCAAACCGTTACACCTTTCTAAGGCTCGTTAACACATAACGTAAAACCACGTAACGAAGGGAATGTCCCTAAGGTAAAATAAAACAAAAGAAAATCACGCCGGCCTGTTTTGCTTTGTCACTTGGAATGATGTGTTCTTGAACATGACACTGCAAACAACTTCCCTCATCTCTTTCTTGAAGTTATCGTTTTGAAACACACCGTGTAACAATGCACGTCAGGAAAGGGGATAAGCAAAGAGCTCTTGATCTCCCTTCCCTGTAACCACAGCACACAGAGCCCAGCTTTTAATGTGGCTAACTCAAAGCTTGTCCAGACGGCTTTGAAACCTCAGTGCTCAGGGAGCTCTCACTGTAATAGTTTGTGCAAGATCGTAGCAGGAATCCGTGTGAATCTTACTTCTTTCCTCTCCAAGCAGAAATAGGAACGAATCCCCGGTGTTTCAAACAAATACAAACCTCTTCCAATTTGTTAGCATGAGTGAAGCAGCAGTATGCAGTATTTTACATGGTTACTCTGCCAAACGTGGACAACACGAACCCTTCTCTGGTTGACCATTGTAGGACCTTTCCAATACATCCTTGCATGTTTGCCTTTTAAAAATCATTTTAAAAATTTGCATGGGATAAATCATTTGCCACAATGCTGAATTCCGCTGCTAAGCTCTTCCAGAAGTATTTCAGTATTAATTCATGCATTTGGTAAGTCTGTTTTGTTAAGTTTTAGGTGCTGATACAGAAATCAAAACTCTGCCCTATAACTCTGTTGACAGCACTTAGCATAAATGGTGCTGATGATAAACAATTCCAAAGTCTCAAAGTATGGAAGTAGGAGTTATAAATCTTAATTTTTAAAAGACAACTTGGAGTTGTTACTGCGCTCAGCAAGTGGAAGGCAACAGAAACATACTGCCTCAGGACCTCCAGTGGGAATGCTATGTGATTGAAAGAAAGTTTTGCTTTTAGAAATAACTGAAGATGGATTCAAAGTATTTTGCTTTAATGGATCCTGTCATAGGTAGCAAAACCCCTAACACTGGGAAAGTCGAGCCGCAATGGGAGGGAGAGGGCTGATGCCCACAGCCATGCTGGAGCTAACAAGCACATTCTGTGTCCAAGCTCTGGGGCTGCTCTGCTGTGAGGAACTAGTTAACCACCTGCTCTGCGCTTAGCATGACAGATAAGCAGCAATGCTTGTTCAGTTCTCTGAGCCCTATTTCTTTCCACACAGTGCATTTGTTCTGCATATGGCATCGTAACATTAATGTTATAAATTTATGGAAGACTGTACTGCAGCCTTAGAGCTACAGACGCTTCATCCTTCCCTTTAGCAGCTTAGTAAAATGCAGTAAAAACTGTCTGTACAAAATTTATAACAACGGATGTCAAAGCTCACACACCCTCACCGGATCCCTCTTTCACGTTAACTCTTGGCTTAGGTCAAACGTATTGGTCTGTGTCAGACTCCAGTGGACACAGCAGTACTTTAATATGTCAGATACCGGCTTTGTCACTATAGAAAGGAGTGACATGGAACATGTAACAGTGAGTGCAAACGCGGACAGGCTTCATCTGACCATAACGAGGTAATGGCGCAGAGTGGGAGGAACAGCGGGAACAGAAGATCTGGAAAACAAGAGGAGATTACATTGAGTTCCTTGGAGAACGGAGTGGGAAAAAGCTGACTTCACCTACACAGCAGTCATCCAATGTAGCTGAACAGTCAACAAACACAAACACTCATCGCTTGAAATTCTCGGGCAAGAGCATGTGGCTCTCAGGAGCTTCCCCTGTGTCTGACCGAGTCATTACCTTGCCACAGCTCCTGCAGTGGTGTTTCCTGCGGATGACCGTGAACGGAGCCTTGCAGGCAGTGCAGTAGCTGCAGACTTCATCTGGAACCCAGTCAGGAGGATCTGTCAGAAGCAACAAAAAGGGAGATAAATCAAGAGGGAATAGCACAAACATGCGACTGCCGGGTGCTCCAGGGAGCAGGGAGGATAAAAACATAAAGACAGCTGCTTTCATCTAGGTCTCTCCAGGCACTGTGTGAGCAGGCAGGTGGGTAAGCTGAGGAATCAGGGAGGGCTGCCCTGAGGCCGTCACCTCCAGGATGAGCAAAGCACACTGAGGACTGTGAGCATCCCCAGCCCCTTCAGCCTCTCCGGCAGGAAAGCTAGTTACTCTTCCTACAATTAGGCAAGCAGACAATCAGCTCAGAGCCCAGTTACTCACTGGTACATTATCAGGACTCGTTCTGGCTGTCTGCCTTACCAGCAATGAAGCAAATACTGAAAATCACACGTACAAAACTCAGCAGAAGAAGAACTCAACCATTCTCCCTAACAGCATGTCTCGATTGTTTATTTTTCCTGCGAGCTCTATAACCTCTCATAGAAGCCAGGCAGTGAAATGATTTGTTTCTGGCAAAGCAGGAAGTATTGGGCTCGCTTCTGTTGAGCTGCTTCTGCCAGTGACAGGCTGACGTGACCTCTGGGAGACCAAAATTATGAGTGTAGAAATGATGGAGCCGATTGCTTAATTAGGTTAATAAAAGTCTAATCAAGGGCAAGCCAAGTTCTATCCAGAAGGAATCCATGGGCACAGTGGAACGCAAACAGCTGGGCGTATTTACCCATATGGAACTTCCCTCCAAGCATTATTTACTGTATGTGCCCCATGTGATTGCTGATCTATAAACCTGCCAAGCAAAATCCCTGCCTCAAGGAGCACATTATCGAACAACAAAATATATAGTGGACTTAAAGTGGAGATCAAGTGGACAGAGGCTACAGGCAAAAGGAAGATAATGACATGAAAATCCAGCTCATTCCATGATATCCATCAACCAAATGTAACTGACCGGTCTTCCTTTGTTTGTCATATAGCAACACGTGTGAAATTAAAACTATAAAGGACAAACAACTCAATGCAGGAAGTGTTCAAAGAGCAGACAGAAAAAAATCTCAACAGAACCTTCCGAAAGGTTTTGAGGACTGCACATAACAGCCTTCATCTCATCCCTGGGAACACCAGAGCAGTTCACCGGAAAGCATTCTGTGCAGAAGTAAGGTCACGAAATCCCATTTAAAAGCCATGCCTTCCCATGGCAGCAGGGAGAGGCAGGATTGCTGGCTTAAGTCAAAGCAGTGATGTCAGTGAAACCAAAGGATTTCCCTCTCCTCTCTGCAGCTTCCCCAGCTACTGCACATAACTCATCCAGTGAAACTCAACCCTGAAATCAGTCTGTGATGCCAACTTTGAAAACTTCCTATCACTTCCATTGGAAAAGCCACAAAAAACAGATCCTTTTTGAACAGGTTGCAGCAGGGCAATATGAATCGAAGCTTCTGGAGCATCCTGTCCCACAGTGCCTCCTTTCCCCAGATCACAATTAGCCCAGACATTGATTATAAGCTAACGTAACTCTGGAGCTCATCAGCAGAAAGCAGCTTTCCTATCAGTAGCTGACTGTTTGGGTTTTGAGTTGTTCACTTTGTTCTGTTGTTGCCCTCGATATGCACTGGTGAAAAAGTTGTTGTAAGTGACCTCACATGGATTCAGTTATCCCCAGCACTACATAAAAAGGAAAATCACCAAAAAAGACATATCAGAAACAGAAGTGTTTTGGTAAATAGTGGCCTTATAAACACATAATAGTCACATAACCCATCGTTACACAATCACTTGACTGTCAGATGAATTCATCTGAAAACTTTGCTTTAATAATTGCATAATACAAAATAGTAAAAATCACACGTCACTGGCACTCAACGTACAGAAAGATATAACCTTCCCTATAGCAAGTTCTCCCAGACTAGGGGAACATCTTTTACTTTCAAGTTGGTCTCAGTTCAACCAGTTCACCACTCCAGAATGAACACATCAGCAGAACAAGTCCAAGGACACTTTGTCATAGCATAATTTGGGCTGGAAGGGGTCTTAAAGCCCATCCAGTCGCAACCCCTGCCATGGGCTGGGTGCCCTCACCAGCTCAGGTTGCCCAGGGCCCATCCAACCCGGCCTTGAGCACCTCCAGGAATAGGGCACCCACAGCTCTCTCTGGGCAGCCTGAGACACTTGTCCCCAGACAGAGACACAGCACACTAAGGCACTTAGAGCCATGAAACCAGCACTGCGCCCCTTTGCTTCTGGGCTCCATCACCCTCCTAATGCCCAAATTCCTTGCACCAAAGTCAGCTGCACTGCAGCACACCTCAAATAGTAACACATCGTTACATAAGGGCATTTAACATTCAGAACGCCATGCGTGCGTTGTCTGCTTTTAGTGTGGGGAGAAATCAGCAGAGAAATGCCTCACCCAAATCATACACTTATGCCATGGTGAAATAAGAACATCTGGGGCCATTAGCCCTGCGCTTTTGCTTCCATACATGACTTCCACACAATGTAAAGAAAAACTCATTACACTGGATAAAGGCAGAAGCTTCATTTTGAGGTCCTGCCCTTGCTCAGGAAGGGAGCCCAACCTGGACCTTGCACCACTTGCAGGAAAACAAGGCTGGGAAAGGTCACACAAGCCCCAGTGGTGATGGGACTTGGACCCCTGGGTCCTGTCTTGAGCTTTATCTCACAATGTTGGGAGCAGCCTTCTGACTTACATACATTAAAGACTGAGTCATCAGGCTTTTTATAGAACAGGTTTTGGAAATATTCTCAGAAGAGTAATCTCACGAGGGTATGAAGCTTCAGTGTGAGTAGCTTTAACCTGCGGCATTATCCCGCAGACAGGCTGGGAGCAGGGCAGCAGTGCTGCACCCAAAGGCTTTTCCCATTACGGCCCTTCTTCGGGCCCTGCTGCTCTGCACACAGCAGCAGATGGAAGCATCCAGTCTCGGAAGCCCTGCCTGCCTGTGCTTCAGGGACTTGCAGCAGGCATGGAGGAAAGGTTCGCTTGTGGGCTAATTGGCCTCTGCTTTATCAGGCAATAAGAGCTAAGAAATCTGTTGGGAAACAGCTGAAGACCGCGGCAGAAACATCAAAGAGGAGGAGGAAGGGAGGAAAGGGATTAACGAGACAGAGTACAGAAATGAACATTTGGAAGAAAACATGAAAAGCATGTACAGGAAAAAGGCAGAGAAAAGACGTGAAATCAGTATTTTAATGAAGAAGAGTAAGCTTAGAGGAAAAAAAAGGCAGCTCAAGATGAAATGCAATGGTGTGAAAAGTAAAAAAGACACTCAAAGAAAAAGAGAAACAACGTTTCCAACTCCAAACTATCCAGAAGTCTTTCATTATGACAAGCCAATAAAGCCTGAAACTTTATGGTCTTTTGTTTCATTTTATACTGTAGCTTTTAGAAATCACCTTTACACATCTCTGCAACCTCAGCAGCTAAAAAAGTTCATTCTTAAATCTCACATAAATCCAAAGTGGTGAAACTTTAAGAAGAAAAACACAACCCCGATAACATTCAGACACTAGAAACAATGTCAAAAAGCACACATGGAATTGTTTTGATTAATCGCCTGCTACAAAACCGCTGCAGCCTATGTAACCTGACCAAAAGAAGGGTAACATCTCTGTGCCTCAAAGCAGGCTATGAGAGCTTGCACCTGGATCCATCAGCAGTGCTGACTGAAGCAGCATCAGGATGCACTGCAGTGTACGCCTCAGTGAGAACCTAGTGCTGCTGGGACAAGCATTTGGCAGCAGCAACCCCGAAGACTGAAAGATCAGAATTAAAAACTGAACCTGACTCTGTATGAGCGTATACTGTCCAAATCCAAGTTCTGACACCATAGAGCCACAGCTCTGAAATAACACCGAGCTCTTACAGAAAGCACATGTGGACTGTGGTGCTGAGACACAAGAGACTGGGTGAGGTGGGGAGAAAATCCCCAAAGGCCTGCAAATTGCCTTCATCCAGCAAATCCATAGTCTGAAAGAAAGCAAACACATCAGAAAGCAAGCACACCCTGGCTGAGCCCTAAGCTCACCGCAGTGCCTGCTTTATGGCAGGCAGCTCAGAGGATCCTGCATCTTCTGTGTTTACTAAATATCCCTCATGGAAGTTCCTCCCAGATTGATGCATAATAGACCTTAGAGCACACCATGCATAACCCTGAGTACACGTTTATCAACCATCCTTAGGAGGGCTGTTCCTACAGCCTCTGCAGCCATCAACGTGCATTACCCTCACAGCTGCAAAAAAGGTCAGGCTGCCTTGCTGCAGTTCTCTCGATGAATGCAGGAATCATGAAGCACAGTAGATTCAGTTTTAAGTACTGAAAGCAGAGAACTAGGGTGACGTGACTTCACCTCTCACTTCAACTACCACGGTGAAATGAACCTTTTTGTCCCTTATGACATTTAATTTTCTGCATGTCATCCTGGGTAGACTCCAACTTTTATGTAAGATTCCTTGGAGGAAATTGTACCACAGTAATCTTTTCCCTTGCTCAGGAGATTCAGTGTTGATTACAGCTGGCTTGAAATCTTTCAATTAAAATAATTTTCTGCTTCAAGAATATTATTTGATGAAAATTGGGGCAGGGGGAGCTGAGGGAGAAAACAGAGGTACAGACTGAGTAGCTTTGAGGGCAGCTTTGTCAAAAGGCTTCCTTAGGATGGAACCTCTACACAAACCTAGGGAGCTGGGGTGAAAGCTTGGCACTTTGGCCCTCCAGAGCCCTACCTGATAGAACGCAATCCTGACAACAACATGCTGTATCTGTTCTGGACAGGGATGTGATCAGCAGTGCGTTCTGTGGGTTAACTAACCGTTACCAGGAATCCTTTGTAACAGCTACCAACAACCACAACAGCCATCTTCTGGACTTCTCCCAGAGCGTTCCATTCTCCCTTTGACCCCCTCCCCTCCTTTTCTTTTTTTTCTTCTTTTAATCCAGTTTTCTCTTCAGAACATAGACTAAAACATATTCTGAAGCCTAAAAACTGTGATTCAAAAACTATATATTATAATAACACACATTTCCCTAATAACATTATTGGCATAGGTTCTGAAAACTAGAATCAAGTTGACACTGTAGATCTACATGCTGCATGCCAGCAGAACACTAAAATGTGTATTCTGAGGGCAAAGAAAATTCAAACCTAATCGAAATCTCAGTTAGGTCACTGTGGAGACAAATAAGCCGGTGCCGTACAGTAGTTATGGGGTGTTATCTCCTCTGCAATGAAGTCTCAAGTTCCACACTGTGCTGACACATAGAGATCGTATTCGAAAAGATAAGAGATCACGGGCAAGTTTTTAAAACAGAAGTCACACTGAATTACTGCAGTGCTACCTCAAAACTGTACACTTGGAAATCTCAGTGTTGCACGCATGATTGAGCGTGCTCAGCTGATCATAAAACAGTGCTTCATTTTGGAAAACTTTATGCTGAATTCTTCTCTTGTGCAATGGAAGCAGAGCTGCTAAAAAAGGAAAGAGTGAGAAGTTGTATGGACAGAACTTGTTTGGCCAATGAACTGTGCAACAATTTAACTTCTTTCATTTAGCAAGTGTTGCTGGTCATCATTATAAATAATAGCGTAGCCACAGGCATGCAGAGGACAAAAGAAAAATGGAAGCATTCAGCTAGGGTTGACAGCTAATTCTGGACTGATGGTGATTAGATTCTGCACACACAGTAGCATGGGCAGGTTTCCTTGACTCTGTGACTTCATACAGCAACATGAGCAAGAGCTCGATCTTTGGGACCATCAATTACTGAATTGTGCTAGTGCTGCTGCCTGGAGAGCAGCAAGGAGCTGTGAGTAGACAGAAGTGGGTGGGCTGGAATGTTACGGGATGGGAAGGGATCAAGGAGTAAGACCGTGCTGTTGTGCAGCAAACAGATGCTAACACCATTTGGCACAAAAAGTTATTTGTACTGGCAGGCACAGCAAATGGATTGTGGCTGGAGTTACAACCCGGTGGCAGTGAGCAGAACAGCTCTGTATAAACAGGAGAGGAACAGGGAGTGAAAATGAATGTATGGATACAGTAAATATTTTCCTGGAGAACAAACAGCTTCGTAATGCTTTCTGGTTTTCCCTGAGAAAATTTCCCAGTTTCTGAATGTCTCATGCTTATTCCTAGAACAGAAACGTAACCTGCTTTTTTTAGCTTGCCTGTAGCTTCACGACATTGACACATTAAAATATTCACCTTTCCTCAGTCTCAACTGTAGTGAGCAGGGACTCATGTTTCATCACATTTACAGACTGATAAATAAAGGAATACACACAAATCTCTAACAAAGAAGAGAAGTTACTGTGTATATATGGGAAACTGCAGCAAATACAAAGTAAATTTTGTGTTGGGATTGGAATCAAGATCCCAGACACACAAATTGCATAAAGATATCAAATGTCTATGGCTCAAATTGAGACTCTGGGAGCAACATAGTCCCGACCTAGTTGGGATATGCTTAAAGTAGGTTAACTGAAAAGTAATTTTCTTCTGTTTTCAAATACAAATGTTTGCTTTAATTCCTATGTGACCCATGTTGCCCACTCCCAGGCCCAAATGCCTTGGTCAGTTTATCATCTGACTGACTGGCACCAAATCAGAGCTTAGGAACTTCCCAGTAACCTTCTCCCTGTGTTGACTGTGAGGTCACCACTGGCACAGGGAAAAAGGCAGTACCACAAAAGGCCCCAGGACTCACAGCCCTTCTGTTATCACTTCAGAGCAATCACCCTGGTGTCCTTTCTACTAGCAAGGAACCCAACCTGCTTGTTTCTGAGCAGCTGCCACTACCATTTGCTCTACGTTTGTACACTGAACTTTATACTCACTGGCCACCTTCTCCATCGTCTGATCAGAGAATATTTTATTACATTAAAAACTCATTTATGGAATATTGTATAAATTCATCTTATATTCTAGGAAAATATAAATGCATTTGCTTTGCATTCTCTCTCTAAAAAACAGACTGCTTTTTACAACTATAAATTATAAATAAATATACTTCCTCAAAAAAAAAAAAAAGCCTTAGAGCATTAGAAAAGCAAAGATGAATATATACACCACAAACTCATCTGGACTTCTGAAAATGAAAATGCTTTTGTTTTGGGATGCCAATTAATCTGTAGTATATTGTATTTCAACCTTCAGGAGGTCACAGGATCCAATTCTTATACCCTTGCCAGTGTCAGTTGGCTCATAATAAGCATTCATATTTGTTTTATGACCCAGAGCAGCTGGTGGGTTTTATATAGAGTAAGAATGAGAAATCTGACAAAAACAACTGATTCATCTTTATAATCTGAGTAGAGGCTGGAACCTCCAGGAAAGTCTTAACACTTCATTTTTTTACTTGGGTTGCTAGGCTTGGCTGTTTATTTTTAATTTACATTGTTTGAATACAATCTTAACCATTTTGTACTTGTGATAAAGGAGTTTTATTTGATCTTTGGAAAGAGATTTCCTGGCAGGTAGCTCGCTGGACTTTCTCAATTTGAGCCATGCTTGTGTTCTGCCATGGTGGTAGAAGGGAGGATCTACCTATGTGCTCATCTGCTTTAAATTGCTTCACTTTCCATTGAAGTCATTAAGAGTGACCCGAAGTGTGGAAATGACGTAAAAAATGGATATAATAAATTTTGGTGCAATTATGTCAATAGATTGGTGCAGCAATCACAGACTTTGCACTGAACCCATTTACATGACAACTACAGTGTATTCCTATTAGTGGCCTGTGGCCCAGCTTTAGCCTGAAGGATGCACCCATCAGGCTTGCTGCAACAAATGAGGAACACTTAATGCAGCAAAGGTTGTCCCAGCCACCAGATAACTTCATATGTAGCCAAACATCACCCAGCACAATGTCAGGGGCTATTACTTTCACAGTGACCTGCAACAATTATATAGGTGGGGAGGTGTTACAAGGTGGGGAGGAAAGCACACATCAGCTGAGGTTAAAATACTGCTGCAATGATCCATCTCAAGCAGGATGCCTTAGAGACAGCAAAGATTGTATCCCGTTAGCTATCACTAAGCATCTCAGTGACAGCTAGTAGATACAAGTCTGCAGAGCTTTGCCAACAATGACACCTTGTGACCTGTGCCTGAAAGGACAGAAGTCTGGAATGTACTGGAGAGGGGACAAGATGGATGTTTCTACAGTTTCCACAAATGCAACAAAATGATGCACTTCAGATGCCCCTTTGTGTAGATCTTGGTTTGTTCTGGTTTGGAAGTCAGAGCTCATCTCCATGCTCCCCTGTACCCTCTATCATCTTGTGATGCCCCCCAGTACAAGAAGGAACTGGTCATACTGGAAATAGCCCAGTGGGGCTATCATCACCAAGATGATGAAGGGGCTGGGGTACCTCTCCTTATGAGAAGAGGCTGAGAGAGTTGGAGCTGCTCAGCCTGAAGAAGAAGAGGCTCGGGGGGAATCTTGCAAATGTCCACAAATACCTCAAGGAAGCTGCAAAGGACAGAGTCAGGCTGTTGTCAGTTGTGCCCCATGCCAGGAAAGGAGGTAATGGGCACAAGCTGAAACTCAGGAGGTTCCATCAAAACATCAGGAAATATTTATTATGTGAGTGATAGAGCTCTAGCACACAGACTCAAAGATGTTATAGGATCTCTTCCTTGGCATTCTCCAAAAGCTGCCTGGACACCCTGCTTGGGGTGGACCTCCTGAAGCAGGGGTGGGACCAGAGGGACCCTGAGGTCCCTGTCAAGCTCAATCATTCTGTGATTCTGTAACTGTGATATGCACCTCTTTCTGACAGAGAAGTTCTGCCCATTAGCCAACCTGAAAGCTAAAGTGCAAAGCAGACTGAAGAAGTTAGTTTACACAGTCAGAGTAGCTGTACTGTTGTGTACAAGCAGCTATTTATAGCATTTACACACCAGCCAAGTAAGACTCCCAGAGAATGCTGCAAGGATTCATGCAAGGATTCAGACATGCCCAAGCTTTCCTGGTGAACAAGGACAGGTAGCAAGAGTAACTGCAGGAGCATGGACCCCACTCAAGGAAGGTGCCAACATGGCAAAACATGGCGCCACAACAGCCGAGTTGATTGTGGGAACCAAATTTACTTACTCAAAAGGGACTTGGATTATCCCACAAGGCTTTGCTTCTGTCCTACAGACATACATGAAACACATGCAATTTCCAAACAAAGTTGCTGGCAGTGATCTGTTCTGCTGTAGTTAACTTCATATGCAAACTACAGGGTGGCCTTCACCACTCTCACAGGACAGGGACACACCTGATTTACACTGCCTGGGTGCTGCAGGGGCTACTGGAGCTCCCAGTGTGTAACGGAGATTACTGGGACCACCAAAGATTCCCCCTTACCGCACTCCAAGGCAGCCAATCATAACATCACCTAAGCATCAAGACTGTTCCAATAAACAGTGTCTCAGTTCAGAGGCTGTGCTTCTCCATACACAAAACCTTATCATGATAAGCTAAAAGCCTTAAAAGCTGAATAACATGCCATGGAAAGGAAGTGAATTTGCTTTGAGGAAATATACATCCACTATGAGAAGGTTATTCAGCACCCTGCAGTTCAGAAAAACTTGCTTTCAGTTCTGGAAGTCAAATACACTGACAGCATCAGGCATCGATTCAAAACAAAAGAAAACGAACCAAAATGGTAGGGAGTGAATCATCTCTTGCATTCTTTCCCACTTCAGCCTGGATACGGTAGATATTTTGCTTAAAGATTTGTTCTTCACTGTGCCTTCTGTCACATTCTCAATTATGGCACGATAGAAAAATCAATTAAAATTATTCTGAATAGTTCTTTACTTTATCTGCCCCCAAATCATCTTCCTCCAGAAGAGATAATTTTTCTACAGTACATTTCACATAAATTAGCCCTGCTGCTCTAAATAAATAGAATAGATTTGAAATCCTTTAGCCTGTAGCTTCAGAAGAAGGGTTAGCAAGTTATCCATGAGTTTTATGTAAGTATAAAACAACTTAGAAATATATAGCATTTCTTTCAAACCTAATCTTTAAGGTGTTTTTTTTCCTACGATTTCTGATCTTTATTACAAAATACATGAGCCAACATTTCTTGACTGTTGGTCATCTCCTTCTGCATACAAGCTGAAACATACATTGCTTACTGCTCACATCATCCTGGATTCAAAAACTGACTAGGAGAATCACAGAACTGTAGGGGCTGGAAGGGACCTCCAGAGATCATGTAGTTCAAACCCCCTGCCAAAGCAGGCTCCCTAGATCAGGTTGCACAGGTAGGTGTCCAGGCGGGTCTTGAACATCTCCAGAGAAGGAGGCTCCACAACCTCTCTGGGCAGCCTGTTCCAGTGCTCTGTCACCCTTACTGTGAAGAAGTTCTTACATTTGTGTGGAACCTCCTATGCTTCAGTTTGTGGCCATTTCCCCTAGTCCTATTGTCACACACCACTGAAAAGAGTCTGGCCTCATCCCTTTGCCTCCCACACCTTAGATATTTATAGACGTGGATCAGAACCCCTCTGAGTCTTCTTTTCTCAAGGCTGAACAGACCCAGGTCACTCAGCCCTTCCTCATAAAAGAGATGTTCCAGGCCCTTTATAATCTTTGTGGCCCTCCACTGGACTCTTTCCAGGAGATCCCTGTCTTTTTTGTATCGGGGAGTCCAGAACTGGACACAATACTGCAGGTGAGGACTCACCAGGGCAGAGTGGAGGGGGAGGATCACCTCCCTTGACCTGCTGGCCACGCTCCTTTTAATGCACCCCAGAAACAATGGTGTACATGGACAAGTGAACAATGACAGAACAAAGCACAGCAAAGTTACCGCAGACCTGAATTTCAGGGTAGTTTAGATACAGTTTCATGGTTTATGGTTATCTAGTGCTTTTCACCTGACCAGAGACAACACCTCTCCAATAACGGAGCTCCTGGAGCGATGAAATCACCATTCGGACCTGACGATCAAAGCCAGCTGCTTTCTTGTTTGCTCCATCCAATACATCTATTTATTTTCTCTTATTCTTTGACTGCAAGAGCTTTGATTTCTTTCAATCCATTTTTCTCATATGTTACTATACTAGAGCTGCAGTCCATAACTGACTTCTAAGCACTCCTGCAGCTCAGATTCAAAACACAAACAAGAAACTTCTGACCTCTCAGAATGCTTGAATCCTGACTCGAACTTTCAGTTATTATGCACTTCTCTTCACCCTTAACCTTACAATCAGTGAGATTTACGTACCCTCAGAAGATTTACTAGAACTATCTTTTCCTTACTTTGAAGTAATATGGTGAAGAGTATGAAAACAGTAACCGTAATATTTTGATCATTTTCCTCAGAGACAGATGTGTATAAAACATGAAAAGTATTTCTACTGGGGAAAAAAAGTAGAACCTTCACATCTAGCTAAAGACATAAGAGCTGCCTTCAGATTTGGCTGCAACCACCTTACTTACAGCAGTACATCTTACACAGTTGTCTGAGAGTTGTCACACATAGTGTCACCTGCTGTATTAAAGTCTTTACTATGGAGAACCCTCTTTCACTGATTTAAAGGCAATTATAGCGGACATGACAATTTGTAGACAGCAGAGTTCCATGATGAAGTTCTTAAAGACACATACACTCACTTTATCATCTGACTTTGTCTCTACACCGTAATAACAACATTTTATATTCACTTCCCAGAGCCAAACTTAAGAAGAGTTGTTATGTTTTGGCTTTCGTTTCCCATTTCAATGTGGATTTTTTTTTATGTCAGTACTGTCTCGTTTTAATTCTCAAAAAAAAGGAAGTACCTTCGAAGTCCCCATCTCTGGCTTTTGCTGCAAGTTCTGAGGATGATATACTTTCTTGACATAAAGCACAGTCTTCCAGTGCTGCATTTCTTAAACCCTGATTAACTGTAAAACAAACCAAAAAGTACTTAAAATTCACACTTTTCCAATTTGTACTTCAATACTGAAGTTAGGACTTCAAGGATTAGATTACAGTAGCATCCATATGTAGCTTCTTATACTTCTTGCACTTTCTTTATCCTGACACGCTTAATCTCCTGAATCCTTTGAAACAACAAGAGCAATTAAAGATGGTGTTATAAGACACACAATCCTCTTACAGCAGTTTAGCTGCATCCTATATTTCTCAGCTTTTAGCTTGCATACTTCACAAAGTAGATAAAAACAGAGATCCCCTAGGTGCATCACACACATCAGATCACAAAGAGAAACATCACCTCAAGTGTCCCTGGCTTTCATTCACTTATTTTGTTTATACTTACCTTTGTTAGCATGCTTTCCTTTTTAACCTAATAGTTCATCTACTGGAAATTATTCCAACTAAGTACCATTGCCTACCATATATTTCCTAGTGATAATTCTGTACACCTCCAGTTTCTTCATTATTTTTATTTGAATGTTCAGTAGGTCTCTGATCTAACTTCTGTCCTACCTCTGTCTACCCCCTTTTCTTTCTTTCCAATGAAATGTCAGTCTCTTTTCACATCAATACATCCTGCCACCATCAAATGCCATGGAAGTTTCAGCTGCACGTAACTGAAGACTTCAATCCACGTTGTGCAGCACTATTCCATTGCATAGTTGAGTTGCACTGGAGTTTTTTTTCTGCTAAATTTAACCAATTTTTAACTTAGTGTTCTACATACGATCTCCAGAAAAAAAAAAAGAAAAAAAAAAAAAACAGAAATCATCACTGAAACTTGGAGAAGGGGTTAGCAAAACTTCTCAGTCATGAGGAAAGGAAGGAAAAAAAGGAGCTCTGATTACCTTCAGATGCTGACAGGTGTAATCACAACAAGGACAATGGCAATTGCAGTATTACTGAGATGGCATGGTTATTTTTAGGTAAATTAGCAGACTTGAATCTTTGAAAAAAGAAATAATCCAAATGGTGATGGAGGAAAAATGAATAGCATTTTAAAAACTGTCGCACTGGCTGCTGATCTGGTTCTGGTTCCTTTATCTCAATTATCTAGGATTCAAAAGAGGCTATTTTTTCTATTTTGAAGCCAAACTCAGCATTCTGTGTTTTACACAAGACAGGCCAGATTCCAGCATCTTACTGAACGTCCTCATATCTTATAGGCTGCTCTTCTTGCATGGCTATTTAAAGTCCAGAAGCAAAAACAAGCAACAACAACAAAACAAACAGATACCTATCTCGCTAAAACAAAATGTATCCATTGTGGAATAGAACCAGGAAAAATAAAAATAAAAATTGAATCTGTGAACTCCAAACTCTGCCTACATCACATTATGACCAAATAGGATAAAAACGCTGTTCTGTTATACATGGAGATATGGAAAAGAAGCAGATACACGCTGAATACTTTAGTTCTTTGAACATTTGCTTTAATGTACTCCAGAATTCCAGTGACTTCATCCTGCTTACAGTCCATTTTCATGACTTGTTTTAAACTTAGGTAACATCATTGTACAGTGAGTCCAAAGTTAGCACAGTTTTAAGGAAATTCTTGTCAAATAGTTCATATATCCACATGGGGCCAACAGCAGAAGTTCACTACAGAGGAACTGTTTTAATCTGGTTACCTTTCTTTTGCTTTTCCTTGTCCTCTGTTTCAGGTTTGGTTGCCATCACTTCAAACAAGGTCTTCAAGATACTTCGCAGATCACTAGCATAGTTTGTCTGCAGCTGGTCAGCAACACCTGGGAGTTTGAGGAAAAAGACAGGACATTACTGGACTATTAAAACTCCCTTAAAAAAATTTACATTTGCTGATACCAGTAATGCTCTAGTATTTACATTTGAAAGATCACTAGCTCGTATCAGTAATAAAAATCGATGATTTAATTAAATTTATTTTCTATAATGGCCAAGTCACGTTCTGGCATCTATGTTAGCTGCAATTTGAAACACATCTTCCTTGTCTTCTTGGCAGAACGGGGACATTCCTTCTGTAACAAAATAAAACAGCTGCATCTAATTTCTTCCCCTGAAGACATAGGGCATCATAAAGAGGAAGGAAGCAGCACAAAGGCAAACCCACTGCACACCCAGGACCTTCACCATTGTAGGTCTAAGATGTCTGCACCTCCGCATACGCCAGTCTTCACGAGGTAATAGGTTTTTCTAAGACTTAAGATCCACAATACAACGCTCTGTTGTTTTATCTCTAGAGTCTGTTGTAACAGATTTTAATAAACCTTAAATAATAATAATACTTAGAGTATTTTTTTACATTCAGAACAAAAGAATACTCTCATACCTGAGATACAGACAAAAAGGCGGTGAATAAGATCATTACTGCCATGAAATCTGGATCTGATCTTTTCTCGGGTGGCAATTTTAGCAGCCTGCAAAGCAAGCTGGATTTCTTCCTGATCAATGTCATCGGATGAACAAGAACTAGTCATTAAACTGCTGTTGGAGAAAAAAGGCATAAAGAAGAGTAACGTAAGTCCTCACATGGCTGATCAGGACATTCAGCAAATCCTAAAAGATTTATTACTCAGGCAATACTCTACAGCAAACAAGAACTAATTGCTGTAAATTCTTGCTGAAGGTAATCAACAAGCAATCAATCACCATCATGTTTGATTTTCACTCTGTGGCACAGTTGCAAAAAAACTTTAAAGCAGAAAATCATTTGTCTGTATTTTATTGCATTTCCCTTAGCTATTTCAAAGTACAGGACTATTTTTCACATTAACTCCCACTAAAAGCTCTGTCCTGAGACCATAACTCCACCAAAAATGCAAGAGGGGAATGTCAGCCTAAAAATAAGAAGGTCAGTTCTGAAGTCAGATGAGAAATGTATTAATGTGGGAGTTAATTTGAAAAAAGAATTTCTGAATTATGTTACCTCAGAATAGTGAGAAGAGAATCCAAGTATAACCTTACATAAAAAATGGAATGGGTGATAAAATACAATTTACACAGTAGAGAAAGATTAGTCCCTTTATACACCTAAGTGTAGAAATTGCTGAAATGTCAAATGTCAAATTATTGCAAGAAAATGGCTCATCAACTCTGAAGAGATTAATATGTGTCATCAAGCATCTACTGGAGGCTTAACCCTTGTTTTTGAAAACCAGATGCATGGTTGCTAGTCATTTCCATCACTACCACTTTTAGGAAAGGAAAGCTTGAAACAACCTGAGGCTGTAGGAAAGCTCTGGGAGGAATCCAGCTTCTTCTAATATCAGGAATTACATAAACTGCTTGTAAATCGAAACACATTAAAGAAGGAAATACTTAGGAAATTGGGAGTATAGCATGGAATGCAATCACAACGGAGTCTTAAGGATTCACTGTGTTGACTGGAAGGAAACACTGCCCTCTCACTCTGATACACAAAGATAGAGGAACATGAAACAATTTTCCCCACAGATTAGAGATAAAGTAATCTCATTAATGACTACAGAAAATTAGAATGCTTTACTTAAAATCATACTAAGGCTATCCAGAACTCAAGAACTGCTTACTACATACACAGCTACTACGAAAGAAAAAAAAAAAGTTATTGACTACATAAATAGCACACAAGAGGAAGAATGTAATTACTAATGCATTTTGAGCTCAACCTGTAAATTTTATTAAGTGCTGAAGCATTCACCAAGTAACAGATCCCATCCCTACGACAAACAGTTATGGCAGAATAAGGCATAAGCAGCATTTAGAAAAATAAAATTAAAATAATTATAAACAGAAGTTTACGGAACATCGTCTTGAAATTTCTCTCTGTGAGCCACATAATCCTTAAAATGTAGAAATGAATTTATTAGACCATACATCTTAAAAGCCCTAGTAAAAACAGAACCAAAAACACATAAATACTAGAGATTACCTATTGATAGAAATATCAATGGAAAACATGTAGTGCGAGTACCTTAGCTGGCTTCCCATTCTTTCAAATAAAAAGAGTACACTTAAAAGACAGTCATTTCTGTTTATGTGTCCATTGCTATTAACAATTACAAATTCCTGTAAAAAGATGTTGTGCTTTATGTTTAAAGCTCCCTCATCAGGTTGACTGACTAGATTTATTGAAGATACCGAGAACTGGGTTAGAGTTCTCCTTCTCAATTTTCCCTTTGCTTTCCTGTAGAGGATTGATGATATATAAGTGTGTGTATATGTGTGTCTGTATATATATACATATATATATACACACATATATATATATTTAACAGCAAATCTGTCAGTGTGGAAAGATCTGTGTTGAAGATGATGAAAAGGTCACATAAGAATGTGACTTATAAAGGAGTAAACTGAAATTTACTAAGTGCCAGGATAACACCCTTGCTTCACAACGGCATGCAGTTAGAGGATTATCTGTGTGCAGAAATGCTCACATAAACAGTTAAAAGGGTTTCTGTCTGCCTCCTACGACGGCCAGATAGGGTCTACCCATGGCAATAAAATGTAATGGAATATTGGTGGACATGTACAAGCTCTACTGCAATACCACCAACATGTACCTCTGATGCCAGCACAACAACATAGGAGGCATTACTTTCAGAGCAGTCCTCATACATAATCTCAAGACAGCAGTGTCCCTGGAAGTCTCACTCTAAGCCAAACCCTAAGTGCAGGGCACAGGCAGTGGTGCTTCAGGGACGACTCCATCCAAGTGTTGTGTGATGCCTCATTAAGACTGGCTACGTCCCACCACAAGACTGCTTTGGACTCACCCTAAAACTCCCCAGCACAGAGCACATAAGAATTGCTGTGGCACTGTGGGATGAAGGTCAGTATGAACTTATACACACATTCACAACATACATTCATATGCACAGACATATCACGTATGACTTCTATACACAAGAGATTCAGGAAAAAAAATGGTATTTTGGTTGCTTGTGCCACTGCCAAGAGAAAAGTGGACATTCAAGAATAATTGAAAAGTAGACCTAAGTATCATTACAGTTAGAAAGAAATGATCACTCTGCCTTTACCAATACGGCCCAGTCAGACCTAGACAAAAAATGACTCTTAAAGAGTGACTAATGACCATCTGTTCTTTACTTGAAAATAAATCTTATTCTTTAAGAAGGCAGTCAGAAAATATTGTAGACAGTCAGAAACACAGGAAGAACAGAAACATAACTGTTCCAGATACATGGCTTTTATGCAAGTGAGTATCCCAAACAGCAGTGACTGG
The DNA here is from genome assembly GCA_024606505.1 of Aquila spilogaster. NCBI lineage: Eukaryota > Metazoa > Chordata > Aves > Accipitriformes > Accipitridae > Aquila > Aquila spilogaster. Next base: position 12,078,671 of record JANHGO010000001.1, read on the forward strand.
ATCTATGCAAACGTTAGAGATCTCTGGATTTTTAAATCGATAATCTAGAAAGCAAAACTGAATTTTGATCTATAGGGTTTTACTTACCTTTTGTCAATATTTTTCTTTCACGCTATTTTTATAGCTTTAGGAGAAATGCCATTCCTACCAGGCTTATCTAACGTGCATAATTTGGATAAAAACTCTCATGTGATACCAAGTGTGGAGGAAGCATTTCATTAACGTCAGTCTGTACTCAGATTTAGAACGTTTTACCATCAGGATCTGCAGAAATACACATCACTGCAGAACACAAACATATTTAAGCGCTAAGTGGCTAGCGATGTGCTGTCTATTTTTCTGCCTTCTCGGTTGAAGGTAACCCCCTGCACTAACCAAGGAATTAGCTTATAAAGAGATACAACAGGCATGGAATTCCCTTTGTGAAATGGTTATTGTAAATATACGATGAGCATTGGTTTTATTTTTCATGCTGTGAAAACATCGCAAAGATAACATGTCTAAAGGTGACTATGAAGAAAGGAGACATTATGTCAAAAGTTGATTCCAAACAATAAATCCGCTTATGTGTTATAAAGGAATCAGCAGATAGAAAAATTCAGCTTTTCACCTGACTTGCATTTACGCAGCAATTTTAAAATGACTTTCCATTGATCACATTAGAGCAGCAGGGCTGTCTCAGCACACTACAGCTTTCTTTATAGAATGGCTGTCTGGTCTCGATGCTTGACTGTGAAATTTAGTCAAATACGTACAAGCAAACAAAACCCAAAAATTCATTGTGCACAGAATCACCTTTCACCCACAGAACCAATGCACTTCACAGCTTTTAAATTCCAAAGCGAAGTTAAGCAGTAATATACACACAGTGCAGAGCAGAGCTGTGGAACAGAAAAAGTTATGACTGATATTTTCAGAAGGGGCCAGTCGTTCTAGGTAACCAGCTGTGACCCAGCATGCCTTGTGCTCAATTTGCTGAGCACTCATCCAAATGCAGTAAAAGCAGCAAAGCCTGAAACTGAGCAATCAAACCCAACGAGATTTGAAGTCAGTCTAAAATTAAACACTTTATATTTGTGCTCAAAAAACAGGCAGTGGCAGTAGAAGTCTGTAACATGTCATCGATGCTTCCTTTCAAATTTACACGTACTTGGTTCACAAAACCTAAAATCTGTTCTGTATTGAGTGCAGAACATAAAAGAATCTCTCAAAGAATTCTGTATTACTCTTCAAACGGTTGAGTATCTAAAGTACCCACTAAATACACACCAGTGGCAGATAAGCACCAGGTGGTCACTCCTTACAAAGGAGAAAAAAATCCAACATATCTATTCTACTACACACAGCACAATTATATCAGCAGTTTTGAAAGGAAATAAGATCACTTCCTATGTTTCTGACCTCATGCAAGGTTTTAAACAACAACTGCTTTTCAGGTACAGATTTCAGAAGACTGTCTGTCAGCAGTGCCTTTAAATCAGGAGAGATCAAGTTCCAGCAAGACAAACTCAACCCGACTCAAACACTTAGAAGTTCTATGCACAACACTACAAATGCTTACCTGAAAAGTGTTAACACACAATTCAGTGACTATCCTCTCATGTTCACTGTTCAAAATGCTGCATTTTTTGAGCATCTTATAAACACAGAGCTGTATCACGTACAAAAATTTCCCTATATGTATGTTTCAAATATTTGGTTTTAAACATCTGCGTACCATTTCCTCAAAAAATAAGCTCATGAGCTCCCTGCCTTTCGTTTTTGTTCATATAGAATTTATCAAAACATCCACTTAGTGCCGTGTGTGTAATATCAATAACACACACTTCTCCAATCTAATTTAAGCTTTTTTTCTCTCTCATCCAAATTCTCTTATGCTTTAAGGAAAAAAAAAAACCCTTTTTGCAGGCAAGCCTGCTATTGTCTGAAGAGAGCTTCTAAAACTACTTGGGTAACTGGTGCATTCATCCCATTGATGCTTGCGTAGGCTGTAGCTGGAAACCCCACCACTGAGCTGTCAATTATCTCTCTTCTAAGCTATTACTCTTACTTGCTTGTGCGCTTCATAAGTGCCTGAAGGCTGCCGTTAGCGTCATGTTCCATTCTGCAAAAAGAACAGACGACTGCTCCAAAGACCATCGAAAAGATCACACACAATAGTTGGGGAAAGGAAAAGGTTGCATACATGAAGAATGACAACAGAAAAATGATAGGGGTTCGAATAAGAAAAGTGTGACTTCATGTAAGAAAGAAAAGAAACAAATTACTAGTTCCTATCCTGCATTTTGCAGTACCTCTGGCATTTCTTTTCTGGTTATCTAACAAAAAAATTTTACAATAAACAGTAGGCAAAAACTTTTTTGATTCTAGTAACTACTAGTTTTGATATGACTGGGAGGAAAACCATGATGAGATTAATGGTTTCTTACAATTATTTTAAGTGTAGTGGGTGGCTACACACTCAATTGTAGAGTCATTTAAACCAAATTCAGAACGTCTTATTATTCGGGTAATAGCATACATGTATTTTAATCAATGATCTCAGAAGCTACATATAAAGCAGACTAAAAAAGCTTTAATTCAGAACTCTATTTCTTGACTTTCTACCCTAGTATTATATTTAGTCAAGAGGGTTTTTGTATGCAATCTCTTACGTATTTTCTCTCTATTTTAAGAGAAAAGACAAAAGAGGAGGGGAAAAAAACCTGAAAATGTTTCCAAGTCTTCAAAACTTTAATGCCTTGAGAAATGATTAGTACAACGACATGCAAACACCTCTAGCAACAACAGCTTAGCTGGGCAACTCTGGAAGAAGCGGACCCAACTACACTGCAGTATTAACACACGTACCACCTGTGCTCACCCTGTACACACCAGGATGTGCCATAAGCCTCATCTGCTGTCAGCCTTTTGCAGTCCACAGTAGGGGAAGTATTTTTCCATCACTGTAAGACTTGCACAAGCTCCTTCTTAGCCTTTTTGAGCCCCAGCTGAGGTGAGCAGAATAAAACAAATAATTTGGCAGACAGGGTGAGTCAATGTTCTAAGTGATATCTTCAACCAGAAAAAACTGAGTTTGAAGTCAACAAGAACAACCTCTGCCCCACAACCTGGCAGCTTCTACAGATACCCACTCCACTGGAAAAACATCTTGAATTCTTCTGTAGCTTCTTAAACTGAAGAGCACTCTTATTGTGCATACCACGTTGGACTTGTGAAAAAGCACACCTGTTGAAGCACCATGTTGCTAGGTAGATCCACAGTAAGAAACTCTGCCCCAACAACTACCTTATTCAAACTCATTACCACTCCAGCCTGGCTTTTCAGAAGAATGTCATGATACTGTATTCCAAGTGGGAATTAAAATGAATGACATTGCCCCCCAAGAGTTACTGTCTTGGATAACACAGTCTTCCAAAGAACATTTTTTTATTTGTTATGGATAAAATGCCTATAAAAGGAATAAGAACAAATTGCTTAGAGCATTAGTAATCAGTGCAGCTGCTTTCTTACCATCAAACTAAATATCACGTACTTGCAAAGTACTATAACTACCACTTTTCTTAAAATTTAAACCAAAAGAGGATAAGATCTGCAAGGTAAGAACATTGTGAAATTCAAATATAAAGTAGAAATGAAAACGTAAGTTAGAATTGCTGAGGTTCTACTAAAATTTTCCTAGTTCCACCACGATGCTTTGTTTCTAACACTTGCCTGTAATCAAACGTGTATTTAAAGCTCTCAAACATTCACTTACATTGCAAATGAAAAATAATATGAGATTAGAGCACAGAAATACTTAAACTTCAAAAATAACCCTGAACTGCAAAAACTGAAAGTGAAAAACAGAAACAGTTAAGCTCTTACAAGGAAATGGTTTGTCATACCAGCTCTGGTATCTATTAGGACGATAGAAATGCAGCAGTTCCAGCTTTTTATGTCTTATCCAGAAGTTGACACAGGAACATACTGCCCTGGATACGTGATGTCAGATACAAATACTTCCAGTGGCAAAGTCATTTCACACAGCTCTTCAGCAGTGTCCTCTGTAATATGTAACCAACTATACTGTATAGCTTAATATAAAGTGAAGTAATTTAGCATCCAACTCCAGTAGAAACTCTCAAGTTACAACTGCTGTGTGTGGCAGACACAGAGATGGAGAAGAGGCACTGGAAAACAGTTTGCAGCACAAAGAAATCTTAGTGATAGGGAATCCTATCAGCAGAAGGTTTTCCTATCAACTCCTTCAGTTCTCACAAAAAATTATAGAACACGAAAAGGTGAAGCATTAAAGCATCCTAGGGTCTATGAGAATCCCACAGGAATTCTGTATCCAGTCATGGGAATCAAAGCTGAGAAAAGCTAATTACAGTATTAGGTGGAGCTTTAAAATTGTAATTAGAAAATATCTCTCTCTTCGTTTTTCAGCTTCAATGATGCTGTAAGTATGAGGAAATCCTTTATTTTTTCTTTCAATATAACCTTGGTTTTAGGCATTGCTAAAAAAATTCAACAACCTGGAAACCTGCAGTTGCTATAGTGATTTTGGTTAATTACACAATCTCAAAACTCCCAAACATGCTTTTCTAAGTTTTTTTTGGGGGGGCATTGAAAAAAAATCTGTAAAAGAAAATCTAATTTCTGAGAGGGAATAATTTTTGTTCTATTGGAAGCACAGAAAACACCAAGTGACAGTCAACAGCAGATCTTACACGTCATAAAAATGAACACAATTTTAAATGTGGCCAAATTACTAAAAAATGAAAATTACAATCGAGCCACGTAGGAACACAAATACTAACCCTTTACGATCACTCTGTGCCTGTCTCCAGCCAAATATGCTGGCTGGAATACAGCTCTACAACGGCAAATGTGGGGGTTATTTAGCAATTTTGCTAGAACAGACTCCATGCCTCTGCCACTGATGCTATTCAGGTTAAAATACTGCCTTATTTCACTTCTTTTACACAGAGAGTAACACATTCTATATTTAATTCACTTCAAACATATTGGACATTTTAACGTCTTTAAAATATGAGCCTTACCATTTCAGTAGTGAAAGAACAAAACAAAACAAAACAACCACCAACAAACAACTCCCAACCGCATTTTTCACCTTCCCACTGTAGCAAGCACTTGTTAACAAGTTGTTCACACAAGATGCCTGGTTTACTCCTGGAGAAAATAAAATCTGCACCAGCTTCTTGTTAGTCAAGACAAAGATATGCATATAATTTACCTAGAATTATCTTGCAGAATTTCCTATAAAAGGGAACACTACGCTTAGAAAATGCTGCACCATTTGGAGATTTAATTTTTGTCTTGCAGGGTGAAGAACAAGATGGCATGAAACACATCAAGAAGGATGCTGGCAGTGAGAAAGCAGAGACATCTGCTGCACTCACATATGCCTCACTGACTGAAATCAAGCAGAAGCTGACAGACCTCATCAGCGCTGATGGGTTTGTTTTGCTGGTACTGCTCAGCTGGTTGTTGGGGCAAGGGATTTAGCTGCAAAGCAAGAAGAGTCCCCACAGCAGCCTGCTTATGATGGTATTAATATGCATATTAATTGCCCTCACACTGCTTGAGTGACAGAGCTATACAAAGCAGCACAGACTCACAATGTTTGAAGCATACACTGAAAATTTGCGGCTCAAAACCATTAGGAAGGAATAGCATCTATTTCAGAAATCATTTTCATTTTCTTAAGGGATAGAACCCTTTCTCGTCCTACAACTTTTCCCATTGAGCTCTTTTATTTCTGTGACTCCAGTACAGTATACCACAATTATCATCACTGACACTTATAGAATCATTAAGGTTGGAAAAGATCAGTAAGATCACCTAGTCCAGCTGTCAATGAGCAGTCTTCCCATAAGGAGGGAAAAAGGAAGAAGGAAAATCTACAGAAATGAACTGATCAAATCAAAAACGCCCACCAAACTGAATTCTGAATTCATCTCTTACTCTGTACAGCTTTAAACAAGTGCAATGGTAAAACTGCAAGAGGGAAGATTTGGAGACGCAGCTGATCAGGTTGAATGTGACTCACCAATGGAAACAAATTTGTAGCTCATTTGTTGTCCTCCACGCTACAACCTCCTTGACCAACCCCCGGAGCAGTTGCCATCTCTTGTGGGCAAATAATCTGTGCTGTAGTTTTCATAGGACAGATTAATGGTTAACTCTGGACCATGAGATGAAGGAAAGGAATTTTCCTTCAAACCCTGCTGAACAACTATGTTCTTTTGACTTCTCAGGTTCCCACTGAGGCACTGAGTTCTGCTGAAGAAGAACTGTGTAACTTGTTTGTAAGGACAGCTCCAGCCACAGGAGCTGTCTGGCAAGGCAGCTCCCCACAGGCTCTGAAGCAGATAATCTCACCTTTCTCATCTGTATACTAAGATAACCTCTGTTTCACATGTATGTGTTCATTCAAACAGGAATACATTGAAATTATGCAATACAGTAAGTTATATCCTTCAACAACATTCTTGGCCTTGGCCCAGTGCATGCAGATACAAATACTCTAACAAACAGACAGATAAATATCCTGCTCCAATTGCTGGCAGAGTCTTGCTACTTTGGCACAGGCGTGAGCCACAACACACTTTAGATACCTCCCTTTACAAACTGTAAATAACACAGGCTAAAAATTCACCACCAATTCTTGTAATGACACAAAAAAGAATACTACAAAATATTAGCATTTAAGACACAGGAATATACCCCCCCCCCCCCCAAAAAAAAAAAAGAGATCAGTGAAGGCATCTACTACATCA
>JANHGO010000001.1:12091967-12107171 GCA_024606505.1 Aquila spilogaster
GGACTATTGTGTCCTGTTCTGGTCTCCACAATTCAAGAAAGACGCAGACAGACTGGAGAGGGTCCAAAGGAGGGCCATGAAGATGATGGGAGAACCTGTCCTACAAGGAGAGACTGAAGGAGTTAGGTCTTTTCTCCCTGGAGAAGAGAAGGCTTGGAGGGACCTCATCACAGTATTCTAGTACATAAAGAGTAGTTACAAAGAGGATGGAGGCTCTCTCTTCACAAGGAGCCACATGGAGAGCACAAGGTGCACCAGAAGAGGTTTCACCTTGATGTAAGAAATAAATATTGTACACTAAGAACAATCAGCGACTGGAACCTCCCCAGGGACACGGTAGAGTCCTCATTGCTGGAGATTTTCAAGGTGTGGCTGGATAGGATGCTAGAAAATCTCATGTAGGCTTTCTTTCCCACGGCAGGTTGGACCAGATGATCTTTTGAGGTTCCATCCAACCTGGGCTATTCTATGAACTGACTGGCAAGGTAGCTTCAAACAGTCTTCTGCAAAACACCCTCTATTTCTGAAGCAGGTAATCAAAATTTCATGCCATTTATATACTAAGACAACCTTCCCTGCCTTGTTTCACACGTGTGCATACTAACAGGGATATACTCAAAATATGCAATAAAGTAAGCGATATCCTTCAACTATATCCAACAAGCCAATGACCTTGGGTTCTGCCCATACGTACACAAATACAGATATTCTAACAGAAATAGCCAGATAAATATCCCATTCTAACTGCTGGCAGAGTCAAGCTGTTTTAGCATAGACTTGAGTCACAATACATTGCAGATACTTACAGTCTGTAAAAGGAGGTACCAGGCTAAAACTTTACCACCAATTTTTATAAATGCCTAAAACTGTAGAATAATATACCACAAAACATCAATCGTTAAGCTATAATGACATATCTAAAAAAAAAAAAAAGCAACTGCTGACCAGGGAAGGCATGTATTGTATCATTAAGGTTAGTTTTAAAAGTTATTATTTATATTTAAAATTGTCATTTATTGGCTCATCATACCCTTGAAATGAAGAAGTAGGCTTTACTGTGTACTCTAGGTAGGCAAATGCTTGAATACAGATTCATCAGTACTTCTTCCTCCCTTGCACTCTTACACCAAAAACTCCAATGAGGCTTGAAATCAACTAATTGTTACTACCTTGGTTCTTCTGTTGTCTCACTTGTTTTTCTGTTCTCTCACTTGTTTTTTTTCTCATCGTTCTCAAAACAACAATTTTCTTGCCATTTTCTAGCTCCAGTCTTCCAAAGAACTTAGGTTCATTCTTGGCTTTAAGCATATCGAGTCATCGCATTCTGCTAGCATGCGAATAGCCTTCACTTACGTTTCCGCTCAAATTAATGGCTGTATCAGGACCTTGCCCAGTCACTCAAACGCATATTAAAAGCTGATGAATTCCTGCAGTTTATTCTTAAGAACTACAGACTTTACTACTTCTAACACCGAAATGGGTAAGATTCCAGCAGTGTATTTTATTAGTTGCCTATTTACAATTCAGTAAGTTATGGTTATATTAAAAATTGTTCTAAAAGTTACATTTATGAAAAGAAACCATTAAAAAGGAAAAACTGGATGGATTGTTTTGTGGAGCTAATAGAAACAATTGACTAATTGCCACTTCCCTGCTGTAGCTACAAACATCTCATTTTCACTCAAGTCAGCAGTATTATTCCAGTCACATTCATGTAACAAAAAACTTCTGCATAAAACCATAGTTTCTCTGAAACCTTCTGAAATACATGGAATACATTTATTCTTTGCTGAGAAAGCTGATTACTGATATGGGCATCTCAAGTCTGGATACTACTTAATGAACATTTTGCAAAAAAGTATCTTCTGAACTGGGCTGAACATTTAACTTCTTGACCATCAGACCTCTGAGACTAGAAAGAGGGGCCTTCTAAACAGATCAGGCACCAATGAAATAATCAACCTTTCCTTAGCAAAACCATTTAAGAAAGTCCTCTGTACCTTTTTTCCCCCCCAATTTGTGCACTAGAAACCTCGAGCAAGGTTTTAAAATGCTTTTCAAATTACTGTGTGAGCACAATCAGTAATCAAAGTATGCAACTGTAGTTCTTATTTAAGACTGAATTATCTTTGGCCCAGATGCATTTCAACAAATCACACACTTAACCGGGGTTTCCACTTTTCTCCATTGACTAAACAGGGAAGCTTCAGCCACAAAACTCCTAATTTAGGTATATCTGTTTGATGCCTAAAATTAGATGGGATGAATATAGCTCAAAAAATTACACAGCACTGGTTGATGATGGAAGAAGTTTAAGGCAGTAAATCACAGGCTGATTTGAAGCAGCCTCCTTTAACAGGTCCCAAATGGTTCCTACAATCATAACAGCTTTTTTCCTCCCAATAAAAACCAAAATGGCAAACAATGACCCACGGGTTGAATGGTGCTCTGGGGTCCAAGGAGTGGGAGTTTTTTCCCTGGTTCTCCGTTTGGAAAACAATAAATGTATACATATACAGAATTCCATATTGATGATACTTCATTGCTTCAAATCCATTCAGTCTATGCTATTTAATACACTAGTAGTTCATTCAAGACTCTGTGCTACTCTGGTTAAGCTGGTTTTGCTACCAGAGCCAAACTGTTTGAAGGCGCTTGGGTATTTCCAAAATGTGCTGCAAGCTGACAACACAACTGTCAGCCTCAGTATTGATTATTTAACAGCACAAAGGAATTGTTTATGATTCACAGGAGGTTGACAGGCCAAACAAATGTATTTCAAGAATTCCATGTTTAGCTAATTATTTTTCAGAGAAAATTGCAAATATTACGTTTAAATTTCTAATTGTTAAGTGAAAACAGCAAGAAATTAAGTACATTAAAATGGCATATTTCAGAGGAAGAAAGAAACAATGAAAAAACCAACTTAGTTGTTATTTCGGATATGCACATGACATCAGGGAGAACTTAGTTATTTCAGAAAAGAACATTTGTAGAGATTGTCTTTGCAAGGAACATGCTTGTTGTAGTAAACAAATGATACAACTCTACAGAAGTTGTTTAATAGCCAAATAAAACTCTTTAGGTAATACAAGATAAAAGAACAGGGGAGCCCCTTAAAAATAACATTCTAAAATACAATGCAAACAGATGTACTGAATATTACATTTCTATGCACTCAGATCTAGGAACATACTACTGTGAAGAAGTCAGACTTCTGAGCTTTTTTTTTTTCTTCTTTTATTTTATTAAATTAAGTTGTTAAAAGGAGTTTACACTTTTAAAAAACTATTTCAAAAAGGGAAATTCATATCAGTATAGTCAAGTGGGCACTTCGCTATTTTTTTTACTGGACCATAAACTACAATAGCTAGGTAATATCAATCAGATACAGAAAAATAGGCAACTTAGATTTCTTGCATGACACCTAGGGATGATACAATGCTATAGTTCAGTGGACAAGTGCACAAATGCACATGTACAAGTACTGCCTTATAAATCAAACTTCAAGCAAAACAAAATTTGAAAAAAGGGAAAAGACAGATCTAATTTAGCTAAGCATCAATACAGGAACAACTACAATACTAACACAGTACAGTAAGGCCTTGGAAAGAGGTGATGCACCTAACAGACTTACGCTTACTGCTCCAGTTATTCCTGAAGAATAACCGAGGTTACTTCTATTGTCCATTCAGACAGCCCTGTGTGAAACAGTCTTTGATGTATACAGCATTTAGAAGAGGGCAACTGTTGCATGCAGGTAAATTGGGCTTTTTTTGAAGAACAGTTGAAAGGAAATGTATTTCAAAATTAAAACCATGAAAACCAGTTTTAGTTTCATATTTTTAAAATAAGGGCAGAAAGATGCAACTCTAAAAAAATTGAGCCTGAAGATGGGCACAGCCTAAAAAAAGAAAATATATATGCACTATTTCCTCTATCACTATTAGAAAAGACATTTTACCCCCTCTTTCTATTCCCCAAACTAGACGAAATTTAGAATTCCTAACGTTCAAATGAAGTGCTGGGTAGAAGTAAACAGATGAAAGAGGGAGGACAAGAAGCAGCAGCAGATCTACCTCAACTGAAATAGTGGTATTTCAATCTGCCTGTACCAGAGTAAAAATGTTATTGCATACAAGGTATGCAATACATCACATACACATATGTTATGCAAACACTGAAGAAAGCAAAGAACTCCTATTTCTGCTTTAGTTACGTTTTTCTGCCCTGAACTTTATTCCTCTATTATACCCATTAAGTGCTCTGAACAAAACTAACTAAAGTTAAAACTCTCATGCATTTTCAGGAGAAGAGAATATAAATTAGTATTCTTGCCAATTTTGGCCAACAACACTGTAGAAGTTAAATTATTGTTAACTGGAACACTACCCTCATTTTACTATGCAAAACAAAATGGAAAAAATATGTTTTCTAGACAGCCAAGACCTAGCTAACACAAATGTTTGGTACTTTTCAAGCTAAAACCTGAAGTCTTTCTTAAGAAATGCTATATGGACAAATAAAAGGGAGATCATGGACATATATAATTAATTGCTGTATGCATTAAAACTTTTCTATAAATAGTTGCCTGTCAATTGCCACAGCACTGAAGAAAACTGCTAGGAAAAAAAAAAAAAAGCACCTGCTGTTCAAAAGGAAGAATACTCAGAAGTGTTGCTGTCACTTGATTGTTAATTCAATGAAAAATTTTAACCAAGCATAACCCAATACCATTCGTCAAATCTGACTGTGAAGTGATGTTATTACCTCAGAGCGTATATGCTGGAGAGACTACATGTAGTGACAGAAACACTCTCATAGTCACTGCTGGAGATGGAGCTGAGGGGGGAATCACGTAAGCCATCCTGAGAACTGAAAAAACATATGGAAACAAAATGAACTGCTGAAGCAAACAAAGGTAAAAAACAGAGCACTGTGATAACTCATGGCTTATCATGGATTATACAGAAATAAGAACAACCCAGAAGTTGTATTTTTGCTCTTCAGAAAATGATACAAACCTATTCTGTTTTCTTCCCAAAAAGGACAGACAATTTGGCAAAGTCAGTGGGCACACATCTTATAAAAATCTTCAATTTAATTCATGCCATACAGTTACAACATTCAGGAAAGAACTGAGGATCTTACATTTCGATAGGGTATAGAGGGAATAGCGTGCCCATGCTTCTAAGTGTGGTTTGATCTTATAACAAAGATATAACAAAACCAAAAGTTCATAAAGCGTGTTTCAGGCCAAGGCACCCTAAACAATAAGCTTCAAGAACTGAAATATCGTGACAAGTTTGATCTAAGTTTCCTTCCAATGGGAAGGAAAAAGTCTGTGAGAAAGCAGAAAGCTGACTCTTCAGTGAAGGAGATGAGGATAATACATTTACCCTGAATGTGCTCAGTCCCTATAACGGCCATATATGTACCTCAACTTTTGTCCTTTAAACCAACAGATGAGCAGGAAGGAGCAGTCCCATGGCAAACCACTGACACTTCATTAGAGGAAGTCCACTAGCTACTAAGTAAAAGGATATGAATAATTTAAATGAATGGTACATGATTTGTCTCTGGCATCCCTGGACTAATGAAAAGCCTTTAAATAACACATCATTTTAGATCTTGCATCATACTATTAACATAAACTAGGATTAGAAGAGTAAAAATACTTTCATAAGCACTACAGAACTATCTTGGAAAGATCAATTTTTTGTTTCAGTAACAATTTACGTCTCAGCTATTAAAAATTCTACAAGCTGAAAAAAATTAAATTATACTAGATAAGAAAATATGTGGTCTTGAGCAGAGGTATCACAGCTGTATTGGCTCTAGGCAGTGCAGAAGAATCATTCAAGCCTGCTGAACTCAAATGTTCAGTCAACAGAAACCTTTGGACAAAGCAGAGAGAAACCTAAGAAATATCTTTAGTTAAAAGAAATGTAATTATATGGGTCAGGATTATTTTACCTTACTTCTCCACAATTACTAGCAGATTTTCTTATGCTCTTTTGATTTGTAGGCGTATGCGGGGTATATATTCAAACCAGCTATGTTCCAAATTCTTTTCTGCTACCGAATTTACTATTGTAGGTATTTTTGCAGCTAGAAGTCTGGAACAATGCTTAAGGGGAATTCTTCAAAGCAGTGTATGGAAGGTATGTGCTCTAATCCCACTAAGAAATAATAGGATTTGTTTGCATACCTCCCACTAATCACTTGGAAAATGTACCCCTTCATGTTCTTAATTTCTGATTGCCAATTTGAAAATAAATCCCAAGCGTACTATGCTTTAGTTGAAAGGAGAGCCGTCACAACTGGAAAATAATTTCAGACTTGAACAAAAATCTATTTAACTTTCATTCATTTTATATAATTTCCCTTGCTAATTCTGCTCATTATGAAGAAATATATGCATTTAAACAAAGGCTTACTCTTTTATAGCTCATCACCTTTACCCATCCAATCTTACAATACGGTCATGCTACTAAAATGTACTTTTACTATCTGTTTTATGGCAGCTAAATGATATTAAAAAACCATTAGCATATGATTTCACAGCATGACTGAGCAGGAGAAGCTGTCTTGCAAAGATGAAATGTATTGTTCAGAATAAAGTAATCTTTGAACAGCAGAACCAGGAAACAAGAGCAACTAGCAAACTCAGCACCTTCTTTTATTCTCTCTCACCTCCCTGCCATTTCCAGATTTTTCCAGTGTAACAATGCTGTCAGTTGATTTGGATAGTAAGACTTTTTCTGAAAGATGTCAGGTTTGCTGTCCTTCAGTGCTTTCTGTGAAGCTCTGCCTGATATACTTCAAATCCAGTCAAAATATCTCAGTCACCAATAGTACGTGAAACAAAATTATGAAAATATTTTAAGAACTTAAATTCAATTTTCTGAGGTTCTTGGTTTTCTAGATATTTTGTTTGTTTTGTTTTAAAGAATTTGAGGTTTTCAGCTCTTATGCACAATCCAAAGGGCTAACACTTTTCCTAAGAAATTAAAGTTAGCATACTTTTCTGGGGAGTTAAACACTCTAGACTGAAACATAAACCAAACAAACCACCACCCTAAGTACCATCTCTCTATTAAAAGCAGATATTATTTACTGTCAACATTGTCCCAAGTCACGAAATCACTTTCTATCCCGAGCTGACTTTGTGGAGTGGACAGTCCAAGCCAGAAGACAAACCGATAAAGGTGGCACAAAGTGCTGGACCTCGATCTTTAAGAAAACGTAACGAGTAACCTCTGAACATAACAGTACACAACCAGCTTAAACTATCAACAATCTCAATGCTATCTTTATTTTCACCTTCACAGACGTTCTCTGACCAGCTTATAAGCCTCACCTCATACCTCTTCTCCATACTTCTTCTCCCCTCATTTGAACCCTGACTCACCTCTAACTAGTCGCTATCAGCATAACTTCTTCTCATCAGCTCCACTATCTCATCTCTTTTTAAGCCTTGTCTTTATGCTGTTTGCCATTCTAAACTGTTTCACAAACTCCACCTTTTACTTGGTGCACAAACCTGGCCATGCTGAGCCATCCGCTGGTTTCAGGATTAGATACCCATCTGGTCAGTCATCATTTGGCAACATAAACTGCTTGGACACACTTGACACAAACCATGCTCACAGAGGTTAGTTTGTTGTAATAAAGGATGTGTAGTGTAGGCAATTACAACATGTAAACATTTTTCTTACTCCTGTGTACCAATACAGATTGAATTTTTGTACCAGAAATAACATCTATTATTTACAGTGTTTATTTCTGGTTCATATTCAGGCCGTAACTCTTCAGATAAGAAATTCTGTGTTTATTTAGTTCCAAGAAATGGGAATCCAATAATGATAACTCTGGTTTATACCTTCTCAGTGTTATACTAAATAGCTTTTTTAAAAAAAACAAACAAAAAAGACTCCTGACATACTCAGTGCATTCCTTCTGAGTACACATAGACTCAGGATACTTCTTTGTAGAATTTCCTTCTCATTAGTGTCTGCCTGAAGATTCGCTCAGTTTTTCTAAGATGCTGGTAGATCCTGAGGTGAATTGACCTGCTTTTCCCAACTAATGATTCCTGTTATCAGCTGACAGTAGCTCAGCACACATGTTCATTAGCACAATTATAAGAAGAGAAGGTATGTGCATATGGACATATTCTGTAGCTGATAGCAGCTAACCTTTTCTTCCCACACCAGCCCACAGGTAATTTGAACTTCACCACATCTCATGCTCATTTGAAACTAATACCGTGTTGAATTGGCATTCATAGAACGGTTTAAACTGTAAGGTGGCAAAAGTTTGTTTCATTTGTGAGGTCTTAAACACCCACAGTGCTATTTTAAAAATTACATTCTAGCACGGGATAAACCCACCATCCACACTCAGCAAAATAGAATTCTTCAGCACTTCTGATAAAAATATAGAATAAAGATTTGAGGCAACAGAGCAAAGTGACATGGGGGGATGTGGCTGCCTCTTTTCACAGCCTTTTCTTTTCATACTAGCTGCCTGAACTAACTGACCACTTATTTAAAGCTGTTGGCCATTTTTTGTAACTATTCTAAGTGAAAAACAAACTGAAAGCCACCTTTATACTGGTTTGTGTGCTCTTTTCTACTGGAATGTGTTTCCAGCCTCTTACATTTAATTAAACCTCTGGTTGTTTTAGGGGATGGTTTCCTCATGAGTGTTATTACTCAAGTTACAATTACGTCCCATGTTAGGTTAGTTAATTGGTACAGATCTACTCTTCTCTGTCTGTCTCGCTACATGAGAGCTAACTCTAAAGCCTCATGTGTCAGCTACACCAATCTACTCAAATAAGTGGCTTTTGAAACTATTTTACCTACTATACTCATTTCAGGAATCTGTATGTTGAGAGTTAATACAGTTCACTGTTGCTGCATTTGATATATGTACCTAGTAAAAAGGAAGCTGGTATAAAACACTGACATCTTTTGTTTGCATGCTAAGGCTTCATCACAGCAGTCATGTTACCGGATACCACACAAAATCAGTGTTCAACAGACAAGGTCAAACACTGCACTTTCGAGACTTGTATTGTTAAAAAGAAGGGAAGGAGGGCTTGAAAAAAATTCATTTATACTGAATCTGAATTTGGCCAGTTGCACAAAGAAAAGAAACAGAATACGAGAAGGAGAACAGAGGAATTTCTATCAACAGCCAGCTAAAGGATTGCTTAAGGGAAGTTTCGCAGTTGAAAGGCTGATATTTTGCTCCTAATCAACTATTTCATTCCTCCTGATGAGAAGTTTTCTTACTCCTAAATAGCTAGTTAAAAGACTAATCAATACAAGACACTCAGCAGACATGTTTTTGTTTATGTGAACATGCACAGCTGTCCACTAATTTTTATGGAAAAGGCAACTTTGTCATGTAAAGACACAATTTTCCCAAGTTTTACTGTGATGGGAATATTATAGGGAAAGCATGAATTTAAGACATTTAATCGAGTTAATTTGCATTGCAATATCAATTAAGCTAGTTTTGATAAAGGAGCACTTATAGAATCAAATGCTATAAACTAAAAGACAAACTATAAAGGTAATATGGGCTCGGTTTTGTTTTTTAAAATGTTAAGTGCTAGCCATCCCAAAAATACAAATGCTTCTTTCCCATGCATTTATAAAGGTGGAATGACTAATCTTAAAGTTGCAGTACTGAACATGTGCACGTCACATGTTGCTAAGGAGTGAAAAAAAGAAAATACAGGCAGAAAAATCTGAATTAACAACCAAGTCGATAAAACAGGTGTTCATATTTTTATAAACTCATTCTAATATGCTGAGGAAATAAAATTTTAAATCTATTATATATTACAATAGTCTGTATCGTAAGTATATTACAATATATACAGTTTTAGACTACAGAATTGCATCACTAATAAATGGGACAACTTGAATACCAAGCTGGGGAAGAATAAATTATTCATCTTATTCTAGAATTGCAATACAGATCAGCAAACAGCAAAACATGCTTTTCCAAGGATGCCTCATTCCTCCTCCTTAAACTGCAAAAGCATATGGCAAAATATTCTATTTTTTAAGCCCCCACAAATAAATGCAAACAGTGCCAGCATCTAACAGCCGATGGACACAGCTAGAAGCTAGAGCTTGCAGAAAGCGTGAAGATAAGAAGTTCTCCTCGCTACCAATTTCAGCTCCTTTTGCCAGTTCTCAGGTACACTGTAGAAGGCTTCATCAAGAGTACACTCACCAAATAGATCAAGGAAAGTGGCAAAAAAAGTATAATTTAAGCTAGACATAATGGACCTGCAGTGGAAAGAAGAGAAACTATGATAAAGAATCCTTTTTTATATCAGAACTGTTTTAACGTCAGTATGTAGAGAAACACACAACACAACCAGGTATTTAAGACTAAAACATGAAAACATTAACATTGCATGACAATATGAAACAAGCTGCCAAACTTCATAAAACACATAGAAGAACTAGCAGTTTTACAAAGACTCTTCAACTCTGGAAAGAACAGAAAGCCAAGTATTTCCAAAAAACCAAAGAAAAACTGATCGTCACTCTTTGTAATTTTCTTTCCCCTTGGTAAAAGCCAGCAGAATACTATGACAGAATAAACACTTTAAAAATCTGTATAGCTTGCTTCCAGTTGAAAAAGAAGGAAATACTAGATACAGATCTAAAGCTTTGTTTTCGCGTTACATCCATTTTTGCCCCAAAACACCAAACACTGCTTTGTCATAGTTTTATCATCCTCTGTACTACTCTTAATTTCCCCCCTTTAACAGTTTGTTTTGCTACATCACAGCCTTTACTTATCACATTGTCCCTTCAGCAGATCAGATACCGACTACATCTTTGCTAGCACTTTTCTCATATTTGCATCTTGTTAATGCTGCTGCCCAAGACCCTCAGTGCCCTTGGTGTTTTATGTCTTTGAGATACTTAAAAGCAAATAATGGGGAAAGACATAACATCAGCTATGACTTAAAAACCAAAGTAGTAAGATTTAGGTATTGACATGTCTTTAAGTAGAAGAGTATTTAATCTGTATTCTGAACTCCACTGAATATTGAGGCTAGATAGAGAACCCTGATAGAGAACCAGGTATTTCAGGTTTAAGGATTAATTACAGTAAACTTGATTGGATCATGGAAATTATACCTATAATGTCATATTGCATAGTATAAGAATTGATTTACTAAAAGAAACAGTTTATATCATAATGTACACATTTGACAGCTGCTTGATTCAGACAAGGGAAAGAAAATCTTCTTTCCCTGGTTGGTGACTTACAGTAACTAGAAAGTAAATACATTTATCAATTTGATGAATGAGCATATCCTGCAGCTATTTCATGTATATTAGATTGCTTATTGTTCTAGCTAATGGGTCCATCATTCTGAAAATAATCTACTGTCTCCAACATTTCCCCTATGGTTAAGTTGCCATTCACAAGCACGTAATAGGGAGCAGTCGCAGAAGCTTAATACGATCTTTCCATTTAAAAATACCGTTGAAAAGCAGTGATTAGTCACCACCCAGGCAGCATGAGTAAGAAAAGGTCCACAAAGTTCTGTTTTGTAACTGAATTATCTCTTCTAGTGATAACATGACTCGTGATTCAGAGGCAAGAACCGAATCTATATATATGAGGAAACTAAGGATCTACACAGATAAGTTTTTAATCTAATCCTCAGTAGATCCCCAGCATCTGTGTGTCTCAGAATATACTGAAGGAGTTAATATTAGAATGTTTCCAAATAAAGGAGCAACAATCTAGTAACAAAATACCTCCATCCTATTTCTCCACTTCTGCAAAGATGGAGTATTTGCCAATTAATAACAGATGTACTGTACTCTCAATAACAAATAGAGAGAATTAGATGTAATCAACAAAGTAACTGTGGAAGAAGCTATGATGAAAACAGACAAAACCCACTAACTGGTTCAAGAATGTTAGAACTCAAGCATGAATCAGATGAATTATTAACCTCTCATTTAAACTTCCATGATGCCTGGAGTTTAAAGGTAGCAATCTTTAAAAATAAAAAGGACTCCAAGGGGATTCAAACAACTCTAGTTCTGTGAGCCTGATGTTCATACCAAGCTACTTAACAGAATATATCGAAAGCTAAAATAGGTAGACAATAATGAGAGGGTCTGCCTGGCAAGGAGTAACATGGCTTCTACAGGGGAAACCTCTTGGGAGCTCTCTGAAGGGGTCAAGAAGCTTGTGAAGAATGGTGACTCGGCTGGCAGCCTCTGGATTTCCAAATAGGTTCTGTCAAAGTACCTCACTAAGGCTTTTAAGAAAACTAAGGAGCTATAGCATAAGAGGAAGGGGCCCAAAATGGATAAATAATTCTTAACCGTAAATAGGGAGGAGCTGTTAAATAACTACTTCTCAGAAGAGCAGGAAGTCACTGCTTAAGTTCTTTAGGACCCTGGGGGTTTTGTTTTCACATACAATCTGCAAAAGTGAGGAGAGCAATGAGATCTGAAAGGTTGCTACCAGTGCAAAATTATTCAGGGTAATAGTAACAAGAGCTGACTGAAGAATTGCACAGGATCTTAATGTCTGAATAACAGGTAATAAAATAGCAAGATGAGATTCAATTGGTAAACACAGACAGAACACTTTTAGCATCAGATATAAAATAACAGCCTCTGAGCTCACAAGCAGGATCCTGGGGCTTTGGCAGACAACTTCAAAAAAAAAAAACAAACCATCAGCTCGCCACTTGGCAAAAAAAATATTAAGTCAAATATTGGGAGCCATTGGAAAATTAACCAAAAAAAATTATGCCACTGTGTAAATCCACGGTTTGCTTGTATCTTGACTGAGTGTAATTCTGATTCACTTATAGTTAAGAGGAAATAGTGTCACTGAAAAAGGTTTAGAGCAAGACAAAAGGAGTGATCAAAGCTATGGACAACTTCTGATCAAGTAGGCTGTGAATTTACAACTGAAAAAGTTACCACATAGGCAAAGAGCGACTGAGGTCTACAAAATCACCACTGATGCAGAGAGGCGAGGCAGTAACTAGGAGCCATTCAAAGCTGTTAAGAGCCAGGTCCAGAGCAAACAAAAGGACACAGAGGAACACGGACCTACAGAACTCTCTGTAAAAGGACAACTCTCATACAAAGTTTTTACAGAATATTAACGGAGGCTGGACAAGTATGTGGAGAAGACATTATTACATCCACAAACCATGGGAGGCTGAAAAAGAAGCTTCCATATATTTTTTTATTATATTTTGTAGACTTGTTCTCACAAATTTCACTTAATATCCTACCCAAGGTAAAAATTAGTAGACAAATCATCTGAGTTTTGTAAATTATGTATGATTTATCAGGACACTAATTAAACATACAGTAATTACTTTTAAGGAATATTCCACTTGAAGCGTTGCAAAAGCATGAAATGTCAAAGGGATTTGTGAATTACTTCTTAAAATGAAGTCCGTTCAGAAACCCTGTTGTAAAGCCTTAAACATGATCATACTTACAAGCTTAAGATTGCAAATACTCAGAATGACGAAGATAAAAGTACCTTCTCAAAAGTCAAGTTTTGTGCACGTCAAGTTGTGTTTAACCTGTAAGAGGAATTAACTCCAGGGCAAAGAATTCTTGATTCTATTTCCACTACCAGTAAAACATTTCATAATTCAATTGTTATGTTATTAAACAACTGTTTATACCTGTAGCCTTTATATTGTGGTAATGCTTCATGGTTCAAGCTACCCACACTGTGTTATCCTGAACTCCATACACATGTAACAAAAAGATGCTGCATCACACACACGACCTCCACAGTACTGACACAGTAAGGCACAAAGGAAGAAAGCTGTCACAGGAATACAGAAAACAATAACCTGTATTTAATTTCTTCCCTCCGCTTTATTATATTAATACTTCAGGGAAACTGAGGACATTACTTACTACAAAACAGGTTATCCCCTAAACAGTAAAACAAAATGAAGTCTGGTTTCCTACTGATGTGTGTAGGATCCCTAATGTCTAATCAAAGTTGAGCTGAAGCATGGCATTTTCTTTAACATAACTATTATTATTGTCTCTCCCTGTTATCTAGTTCCTTATTATCATTAAATATGTAGAACCTTAATCCATGACCTCTATTTTTCTATCAGCTTTCGTTGAAATGGTCTAATAGGTTTAAAAGCTGTTTCTGCACTCTACTAGGCTCATTCAGCACGCAGACATTCACAAATACACTCGAGGCCACACGCAATACAATCAGATCACGCCCATTCTCTCAAATGAAGCTAAGGTAAACGGTGTTTAGGTCCCAATTTAATCCCATGCACTTATGTAGAAGTTAACTTTTTAGTATCTGCCAGACACGCTTTTCCTGCAAAACAGCAGAGTACAACAGAGGTAATGACGCAGGTAATGTTTAGCAGCAATGCACTCTTTGTTACATTAAACTGGTTAAGATTAGTGTACTTGATTTCAATGACAGAGATATACAATTAAAATTCAGGTGTTCTCCAGATGTTTTCCAAAAAAGCTGAAAAAGTCCAATAAAAAGCTACTTGCATTAAAAAATGTAGATTGAAAAATTCCTTAATCCTGAAACACACTATTTTCTTTAAAATCAACACTGATTATACACCACTCACTAAAGTACAAGGATACAGGAATTTATTTACACACAAATTACTAACAAAACATCAAGTTGCTCTTACCTTGAACTAGATCTTGACTTTACATCTTCCTTTGCTGTTCTTTCACTACTAGCATCTTCACTGTTGTCCAATTTTTTCTCACCTAGTTTTCTCTTCTCCCACTTCTTCTGCTGATTTGAGATGCTTTCTGCTTCTCCTTGTGAGTCATTTTCTGCCCCTACCTGTGAACCTGAGGAATGTGCCAGGCACTTAGAGGAGATTGGCAGTTTTTGCTCTTCTCTGCCAAAGTCTCTTTCTGCTAACAAAGCAGAAGTTTCAGGTTTTAATGTTTCCTGTGCAGGGACTGAATTGTCCAAGTTATCTACATGGTCCATTTCCTTAGACTTTACTAATGTGTATGAAGCATTTACAACACCTCCTGCAGAATGTTTAGTCTTTAAACCTTCAACACTGTCCTCCCTGCTGTCTTCACAGCTGCCACAACACACACAGGAATTAATTAGACAGTTTGTGGCAGCTATACTGAGTTT
>JANHGO010000001.1:12107775-12129272 GCA_024606505.1 Aquila spilogaster
ATGCTTGGAGGGGAAAGCAGAGAAGACATTTCATCTCCAACTCTGTGTACCATCCTATTCAGCTGTTCCAGCTCCTGCTCATCATACTGCATAGAACAAGCCAGCTCAGCCTCTGTGTTTTCAGCTTTTGCTGAAAGCTCCTTAGCAGGCAAAGTCGCAGTTATGCCCGGTGTAATGACAGAGGGTACTTCAGGATCCGCTCTGACAGGAAAATCCACATCTTGAGAGATGCAGAGGTTACGTTCCAGTGTGTGCAGTTCATCCTCAGTTAATGTCTGAAGTAGATCCCTGAAAATGAAGAAATACACACATCACTTTACACTTGCAATCATAGGAGGCACTGATGTTACAGATTTCAAAGAAAACTGTTACTGTTAGTACAAAAATCTAGAACTTGGGGGCACAGAGTACTTTCAGCTGTGTAACTCAAGGTGCATTTGGTATTTATATTCAGAACACATGTGATTGCTTATACCTGAATTTGAGATTACTCATGCAAATGCAGGGTACCAAATTATTTACATCCTTGCAATTAAGCCCCAACATAAATCAAAACACATGCAAAAATGGATTCCCCCTCCCTATCTAGTTATAGTGAAAGTGATATCCACAATTAGATATATTTTGTCATTTTAATTTTTTAATTCACAAATTTGACTTTGATTAGCAAACCAATTTGCCATCCTTTGTATTAGATTCTGAAAATTATTCTGCAAAAGAGTACCACAGAAGTTCCACACCATTATGTTATCAAAGGAATTCATTAAAAATAGTAATAGTGCTTATGCACCACTGAAGTCTTAGAAGCCTGTTCACTGAAACAGGGACTAGAAGTTGGCACTCTCCTGCCTCAGACACATAACTCAGTCATTAGGGAGTTAAGCTTCCGCATGATGTTAAGAATCAGGCAGGCCTAAAAGCAAACATTTAGGTATTTACTAAACTATGTCTTCTAGAGACATGCAGCATCTCCAATGTTATCAAGCGTCCTCAGTATTGCAGTTCAGGACTACAAACACCTAAAATCAAAGTGTTATTTGAGGCCATTATGTTTAAGTACTTTGTAACTTTAAAACAAATCCATAGACACAGCAGCACTTGATTTTAGGTCTGAATTTAATTTACACTATGCTTCTCAATTAGAAACCACATATGAAAATATCCTCTGTCGAGAACTGCTGTCAACATTTTCAAAGACCAGCAAGTATATTTCAGCATAAATGAAAGGATGAGAAAAGCAAGACCTTCTGCTTAAACAGAGGCTAGGAGTCCATTATTCCTCATGTATTTAGAAATCATTGGCTAGTACACAGCCAGCATAGTAATAATAATAATAATAATAATATGCACATATTAAAAGAATTCCCTTAAAAGACTAACTTCAGTCTAACCAAGAGGACAAAAAAAAAACCTCCAAAGAAACATTCAACATCTCACACCTTGATTTCCAGTCAATGATTTGCATTCTTAACTTGTTAACTCAAAACCCAGATATTTTTCCAAGTACTATCACTAAAAGATCAAATTGCTCAAAATTAGATTATACAGGATTCTCTGCCAACATTAGGAATGTGGCATGTTTTAAAATGCCTATATAAATATTGAAAATAAAATTAATGTCAACCAGTATACAGAAAGAAATGTTAAATGTCACTACTGAAAAGTTTAAAACTAAACATCAGGCATCATTATTAAACTGTAAGGTTTAAGTTGTAGCTACTTCCATGGTTCATTTCCTTTCTGCTGAAGCATCTGTAACTCGTCATTGGATCCAAGCAAGTGCTGTGCTTGTATGGAAAAAAGAATTTCTCCCTCTGCTTTCATTATTCAGAAGCTGCAGGTAGAGAGCTTCTGCAATCCACCCTAACAGCAGTAGTGCGCTTCCTTCTCACAGAGTCTTTAGAAAACACTGAATTTAAAAAAGGCATATGTTGAGGTTTCACCTGCTTTTACTCTTTTTGGCATAGTATCACAGGAAGGCAATCTAGCCCTGCAAATATGAGGAACGTTTTTCTTCCAGTAGCTACAGCCACTGGCAAAAAAAACAAGGCAAGTTCTTAAGATGTACTCTGCTTGTTACAAGCAGTAGTAGAAATTTACTCTGTCTATTGCGAAACCAATAAACATATTTTACTCTACTGCCAATATCCAGGGTGCAGGAATTACTTCTTCAAAGATCTGAGGCCAAATGTCCATTTAAAAACAAATTTGGCTAAATAGAGGACAGGGCCACAAAACCCCAAGTGCACTGATCTCACACATTCTCCAAGCCTCCTTCATTAACTTTGCTCGTACTCTGACTAGAATTTTAAATTGTCTGTTTTTAGCAGAGAACAGCATTGCTGTTACTGCTAGCCTGTGCTTCAGTTCATGCTCTGAACAGACCATAAATAGCTGTCCTTATGGAGCTGCCACCGTAAGAACATGATGCAGGTACAGGAATACAATTTGCATTCTCCTGCTTCCGCAGTGCTCGGCTGAGTTCAGCACACCAAAGTGCCCAGATCTGCCCTGATACATCAACACTGAGAAACCAACACTGATACATAACAAATATCACTGGTAGTCCTTTACTGCAAAAGTTTTAAATCAACTCAAAGTTTTAAACACAGCCACCTTGGAAAAACTAACCAGTTCTCCCCCAATCACTGTGCACACTTAAAAGCATACAAGTTTCACCCCACACACACATTCTTTAACACACTGCCAACAGGTATACAGCATTTGATTTCTAGATAATGATACGAAAAGTTTCGGTGTACTCAAAATGGTATGATCCTCTGATTCTGCACCACTTGATCTGCAATCTGCTTGATTCTGCACCACCAAAATCCATCGGGACCCTGCCATCAATTGCAATGGTCCAGAAACAAGCACCAGGCAAGCAGAGGGCTCTGAAAAAGGGCTAAATTATGGAGTACTGCAAAATCCCCAGTTTGCTCACCTCTGAAAATCTCCGTATAGCAGCCTCAAACGTATATGTAGTATAGGTAATATTTTATCACATGAATGTTCAGTGTCACAGGCATCTAAATTAAATATCTACGCATATACTAAATGATATGCTTTGTATACTTTACTAGGCAGATTACAGTAGTTTGGCAGAAATGGTTCAAATGTCTTAGTTTAGAAGGAACAGGGATAACAGTACTATGTAATTATGCATTGGTAGATGTATAAAATACCAATGCTGATGTTTTACATCTAAAATAAAAATCAACACAAGCACCTGGCTTAGGTATTAATTAAAACATTCAAAGTCATCATTTGCTGCTCAACCTTACCAAAACCTAAACAAGAACCCTTACTGCTTTTGCTCAGAGAGCTTCCACAATCTCTATTGTTTTCAAAGTTGCCAGCCACCAACAGGATACCAAAAATTTTCCTAGCCAATAGATATTTTCCTCTGCTAGTTCCAATTTAATTATGTGGGTGCACATACAGTACTTATCATTGCCTTTAACAGGAGGGATGTTTTAGGGTAATATAGCTTAAAAATTACCTGTAATCCTACCAAATAATCAGCTGTATATTTGGTGCTACTCCATGAGTTAAAATACTCAGTTGGCTTAAAGTTATAGAACTTTACAGAGAAATTCACTGGGATGTGATCATATTCTGCAGTAAGATGTTGTTCTATATTCTTACAACAGGCACATAATTGCAATACAAGATGCAACGATTTTAAGAGAAGACTACTTCAATCTATTTTCATGCCTTAACTATTGGTGACAGAGACTGGAGAAAGACTCCTGGAAAAAATGCTCCCTTCTTGATGAGGAGCAGAAATATCAATATAAAATATCTCATTCTATCTTCCCTTATAGGTTTTTGTGAACATTCTCACTGAGTAGGAATTGCAGCCTGATAAGTTAAAAAAAAAATCTGTGATTAAAAAAAAAATCTAGATAGCTTAGGTACCTTTTAAGAAGTAATTTAAATTACCCTACATGAACTGCACATTTATTTGTATCTCATTGTTATTTTCATTCAACGTATTTTTCATTCAAGAATATTACTAAAGGATCTTTTTGAGCCCAGTTCTTTCAAGTATTCGAGTTCCTCGATATTCCTCCAATTCAGAGACTGCCAGAGATAAAATTTCACATTACATCTTGCATAAATTTTTGCTGATAGGTGCTGTCTCAGTAAGAACACTTTGCAAATTTTGTCTGCTAGACAACTGTAATCACATTTCTTAATGTTCAGTTGACAGAATAAACGCAAGTCTTAAAGTGTATCAGAACTTTTTCTAAAAATGAATCCGAAAGTCTTTTTATTTTTTGAAGTTTGCATTGAAAAATTGTAGTTACTGAACAAACAAGCATTTTACGAATATATTTTCAACCCAAGCATTAAGTTCAGTGTAACTGAAAATAAAATGGACTAAACAATAAACTGACTTCATTGATTTTCATTTTCCATGTTGTGAAATGTAAGGAGTAAGCAAGAAGAACAGATTATGAGAAGTATATTAGCTTTTAAAT
This sequence comes from Aquila spilogaster, assembly GCA_024606505.1. Taxonomy (NCBI): domain Eukaryota; kingdom Metazoa; phylum Chordata; class Aves; order Accipitriformes; family Accipitridae; genus Aquila; species Aquila spilogaster. Next base: position 12,112,263 of record JANHGO010000001.1, read on the forward strand.
ATTCTTTTGGCTTTAGCCAGCCAGTGGAATGCTGGTGAAAATTTCTGTGATAGCCATATATTGGGAATAAGGTATTTTAATGTAAACTTTGTAGACTTTTTAAGCTTCAGTACCATTAAAGTTTATTTCCTCCCTCTAACTTAAGCTTTGCTCCTCAATTTATGTTTTTCTTTACACAGAGTTTTATAAAACCACAATCACTCAAAAAACCCAACCACTGAACATGTTAATTTGTCAATTTTGAGATTTCAATATAAATATCATAAATGTACCTAAATATAAAACTGTAACACTTCTAGAAAGAAATAGTAGGAAATCCTCAAGGGACACAAAAGGATGTGGTCTGGATATTCATAAAAGCTAACTTCAGAAATAGGCTCCTCTCCGAATCATCCCTGACAGAGCTTGCATTCTCCCTCAGGAGATGCCTCACCTCTAACGGGTGAGAGGAGATTAATCTGGATAAACTTATCTACATGAAAACTATTCTTACATCAAACTGTCATCATGACATACAGGGAATGTATAAACAGGTGAAAATTGGACACAGGAAAGAAAAACTTCTGCCAAATTATCTCTAGAGATTTCTAGGAAAAAAATTTGCAGTTGGTATATAAATTCGATTTCTACGAAAATAATAGGACTTACGGATTTAGAAAACAGGGTTTTTTTTAACTCCCAGATAAAATACCTTAAGGGTGAATATAAAAAACCTGAATATAAAGAGCCTTTAAAGATACAGCTTGATTTCTCCAAAGTAACAGATCGGTCTTCTAAAGACCTCAATTAAGAAAAAAATATTTTAATGCTCTTTATACTTGAGCTGAAGCCCACATCTCCAATGGTTACCAAGACGGAAGCACTGTGAAAAGAGGCACACAGAAAATGATTCATCCTGTAAAAACAGATCCGCAATACGAAAAATTGATAGTCATTTCTATTAGATTAAGAATGATCTGAGTATTGCATCATAACATAATGAGAAAATGTAATAAGCCTACTTAAACAGAAACACTGATGCTAATTAGAAACAGGACCTCCTAAAAATAAACTGCAACTTCAGTATTTCAGGCATCATCCAACCATAAGGAAAATCTGAAATGTAATAAAATGATATTCAGAAAAAAAAGAAACTATCACAAAGAGTTCAAAAGTTCAGAAAACTCCCATGAAATGAAAAACTACATGTAGTTATTTCATGGGTATATCAGGCAGATGAGAAGAAAAAGCAGTTTATGGTTAACATAGCAAACAGACAATTTTCTAGGCATTTATGAGTTCTTTTTGAGGCCTCTGATTTTCACTTCAGAAGAGAAGCAGTTACAACCATCATTTATTACTTGCCTTATTTTTCTTAGCAAAGTGTGAAAAGGTCTGAAGAGTTCAGACATATCTTCTGGTTTATGGTCCAAGTTTAATGGTCCCTCGGAGTACACAACAAGGCCACTGTAATTCAAACACATGCATGAACACACACAAAAATGAAAATTACATTACACAGAGCAACTACTGAATAAGGAGTCAGAAAAGCATCTGTACATAAACATTAGAACTACACTCAAGTTACATATTATCATCTTATTTTTGTCTTATTTACCCACAGTTAGAATTAAATGCTATTTAAAGCAAGAGCAAAAAGATCCCCTCCCCTCTGTCCACTCCCCCTTAAACATGGGAGGAAAAGCAATGGAAACATAAGGGGAAGAGCATTTATTTCATTGCTGCAGCTGACCCATTCAAAAAAAACAAAAACCAAGAAACTGATTATCAAGTAAGCTGGGGAAGTCCATTGACTTGAAAGAGATTGCAAAAGGCTTTTTCTTTCCAGTCTAAATAATTTCTATGTAAGATAGTTGACTTCAGCTCCTATTTTTCTACCTCTAAGATAAATACAACCTGGTATTAACATGTGGTAAAAAATAAAACACATTTGCTAAATCACATAAACCACATTTTGGTAATGCCATGCTTCTAAATCAACTCAGCACTTGTAGAAATTTCCCTGGAAAGAGGTTAGTTCATGATCCTGAAAGCCTCTATGTACTTTGCTGTACATAACTCAATAACTCTTCCTGACCGAATCACTACTGCCCAAACCTGTTTGTGTCTCAGCAATTAAACAAAATTCACTTTCTTCACTGTATCTGCTGCATCATACCGCACTGAGTCCAAGAGAGTGGATTCCACCCACACCAGGCACCACTCTGCTTAAAACTGTTTAATCCTCTGCCCACTGCAAAAACAACGTATGCTTCTCAAAGGCAAATGGATCGCATGTTCTCACACTCGAGACTACGCAGGTTTTATTTTTCCCAGGCCCTTTTCCCCTTCCTGCCCTTACAGTCAGTGCTCATCAAAGCTGATGTCACAAGTTATATGAATGCCACCGAAGTATTAAAAACAGGGCCACTTACACTCTGTTTACCATCCGGGAATTACTGCTCTTTTTCTTCTGTTAATAAACCCAGAGTCTAGCTTATGCCCTGGTACCAGGATAGTACCGCGGTCTCCCATCAGGCTTGAAGATGGTCATCAGAAAGTTCAGAATTGTCAAGGTAACAGAGGATCGAAGAAATTCGACTACTAAACTTGATCAACATTGCTTTGGGAACTAGGGTTTTGAGGGCAGGAACAGGGAAAGGGGACGAGAGAGAGAGAGAAGTTGCTTCTTTTGCAAGTCACCCATTTTTTTTGGTGGCTTAAGACAAACTATCCTGTTACCAAGGATACATACTTTTATTTTTCTAAGCTTTCTGAGCTTCAACAAGCAGGCTGCCACAAAGCAAAATAGTTATTGCTGACTCATGTCCTATGTTCTGCCTAAACAAACGTTACTTCTTTTGAGTGAAGGCTCGAGGCTGCTCTCACTGAACTTCTAACTGATGTAAAATCACCATTCCTCTGGCTTTCAGGTATAGTTTGCTTTCCATAGAGCTTAACTCTCAGAAGAAATTTAAAAAAAATAGAAGTGGGCTAACGCACTACAAAAAGAACAATTATGAAATGGCCTCTGTATAGGTTTGACCTTTGAAAGTTCTGAATCAAACCCTGAATATAGTTATAACATGGAAAGAAGTAAAAATTGGAAAAAAGCGTGTCTTAATATTTCCTACTAGGTTCAAAGTTCACTGACGCCTGTTAACATACTAGGCAACATACACTACCGAACACGTATGGTAAACTGATGTCCGAGAAGAAACCTTAGACAAAAATTACTGTGAAACGTATTCCTTAAAGCTTTGCTATTAGAGGACCAAGGGGATCCAGCACTTTTCCTTGCCCCAGACCCATCCTTCTCATTAAGACACAGAGCGACAGCATGACAACTTTGCATTGCATCTGTCTTGCATTTAAAAGCTTCTCCTTTCACAGTACAAATAAAAGGCTTGCATTTCTTCCAGACAACACTATTATCTTGATGGTGTAGTTTTTCTGTGGAACTTCACATGGCAGTGATTTATTTAAAAATCACTGGATACTTAGGAGCAGTTTAACTTTTTTCTCTTCCCCCCGTCCTTCTTTGTAATTTGGGAATGACATGGTGTATTGTCCAGAGCGCCCTTGGTTTTCCAGTTAGTCATGATGTATTCTTCTTCACTGTGTGTTCCAGCAGCTTCAAACTGAGTTCTCACATTCACGTTGTCTTTTGATAATCAGATTATTACTGTTATTACTTTTAGAATGACAGTTACAGACAATATCCTATTTAACAGGAACAATAGGCCACAAGGATTTCCTGAGGAGAAGCGTATTACACTCAGGATTTGAGGTTTCTTATTTCCTTCAATTATACTACTTATATTAGCTAACTTTAAAACATTCACAATGGTAAAATATTAAAAATATGCTGGCTTTACTCCAGAGAAACTGCTGTCTGTTAAATTATAAAAGACTCATTAGGAAAAATGCATCTGATTTGTTCAGTATTGCAAAAACTGCATGAAGCAAAACCGCTGTTTTAATTTAGTTGTCTTGAGTGGTCAATACAGGGCACAAATCTACACATAAGTTATACGCGTTAATGCTTTCCTTGAAAAGATTTAGGCCTAACTCAGCGGTCACAACGCAGTTTGCCATGACAATTCCTTTTGAACCTAGAGTCATTAAGAAAAATATATAATTCCTATTGAAAATTTTTGGTTTTCAAGACTTGTATCCATAGGTCATATAATTTTTGAGTGACACAAAATACATGTTTTCAAAAAATATTTCTGACAATGTGACATTCCACAGACTGATGTTCTTCATTTTTTAATTTCTTTCTGGAGGATGACTGATCAATTGTTCCAGGTTCCTGTCTTCTATATTTAGAGTTCTACCTTCTCTTTTCTTTTTTTCTCTTGATATTCTACATGAAACTGGTAATGATTTAAAAAAAAAAACCAAAACAAACGAAAAACCTCCACATAATCCTCTTTTTGATTTTTTTTTTTAAAAGAAAGTACAAGCAAACTCAGATGAAATAAAATATGCCAAAATACAGAACAAGGTTTTTGAAATATTCAATAAATCTTTAAATGAGGCAGAGTGGAGAGTAGTTAAAAAAATTACTTACCATACAATGGCTAATCTTGGAATTGTAAACATTAAAGCTGGTTCATAGTCATCTATCATATCTTGAGTGAGGTATCCAAGCCTTAAGGCTCTAAGCAGAAGAATAAAATTATTTAGTAAGAGATCAAACTCTCAAAGAATACATTTCAATAGGAAAAAAAGTGAAAAAAATGTTAAGCGCCAAACCAAATTGATAGTATGTAACTCATGAACTATTTTTGTACAAGCTAAACCACTATGTGTATAACTGACTGTAGTCTCTGCTTTAAAAAAGTATTAATATAAGAACAAAAATCTTTAAACACTTAAAGCTTTTACAGCCATCCAAAATCAAAATAATTTTTATGCCACTTTCCTTTTTACTATTTCATGCCATGCTTCAGCTTGTTACTGAAAACGACCGGCGCTTAGAGTTTTTGAAGTAAAAGAAATGTTTTTAAAGTAATAGGGGAAAGTATTTGGTTTCATTTTCAAATAAAACTTGCTATAAGCACCTTGGTCAATGCCCCTAAATTAACAAAACAAACTAAAAAAACGCAACAGTTCTGTACAGCAACTATTATTGAAGTATAAGGATTAAATATTTGGGGGACACTTCATTGTCCTCTAATAACTTTTCAAATATCTTAAGCCCCTTTCAGATTAAAATCCAATTTGTTTAGGCTTTTCACTTGGCTATGTTTCCCAGGTTTCTTCACAATTTCTTAATTTCCTCATAAGTTTCATAACATCCTCAAACTTCTTCGATTTGGCCATATCGGTGCGTAAGACAACACTCAAAACTGCACACTAATAGTAGATGGACTCATCAGTGCATGGCCCACTCTCACTCCCTGTTCCTTCCTATAGTCCACTGCCAGATTATCCAAAGCTGCAAATGAGAAACCATCTTTTTCCTCTTACTGGACAAATATGCAGTAGCTCTCTGACTGATGGAAGGTTATTCCTCCTACTTGTGACCATTTTGAGTTGTAATCCTGTCTTTCAAAATGCCTGAAACACCTCTGATCTTGGTGTCATCTACAGATTGTGGCAGTGTGCTCTGTAGTCCTTCATTCCTTAATGGAACTATCAACCATACCAGATCCAGGGTCCTACCTCACAAGTTCTTCTAATATGACAGTAAACCCAACAGTTACTCCAAGTGCATTTTACAGTCAAGTGGTCTCTAATAATTCCACCCAGACTACGGTTCACTAGTCACCTTTTGAGAGCAGTGTTGTACTGCTCAAAACCTCACTAAAGCTAGGTATTTCACATGCTGTTCCCCTCTACTGCCCACCTGCTACACTAGTTACTCTGTCACAGGGGAAGGGAAAAAAAAAAAAAAAAAGGGAGAAAGTTGTTCAACACAGTACATTCCAAACAAACTCACGTTTTTCCTATCACCTTATACTCCTAAAAGAACTTGCTGGACTGTTTGGTTTCATTTGCTTTAACATCATCTCTTCATACATATAGAGTCAAGCTTCAATCCTCTAAGATTTTAAAGAGCCTTTACAAGTTCTTTATGATAATCACTAGAAGTTCACAGATGATTTGAATCATCTCCCCACATATTCTTGCATGAAATATCTTTAAGTCTTGATGCTTTAAACATATTTAGCTTATTTAAAAGCTTAGTCTTCTTTCATACATCTATAACTATGCATACCAACAATACTGTTATTGTTGGGATTATTAAATTTGGGTTGGTTTTTTTTGTCTAGAAAACAAAAAAAGCATAGGCTTGGACCTGGCAAGCATGCTTAATGCTTTTTAACTTTGTACTTGGATACTTACTGGAAAAGCAAAATACCTGGTGTTTATGATGCTTCTTAAAGACTACAGTTAAAGTATTTCTACAAAAGCTCATAATGAAAGTAAATACAGAAAGTAAAATCTAGTACTTAACTAAAATGCTTACCTCTCCACAGTTTCACAGAAAAGTACAATTACCTCTTGCTGTACATAATATTCTTTTGGAGACTTCACAGGTACCATGGCTGACACATAACTATAAAGATTATAAAATAAAGCATGTAAAACAGTAGTAGGTTAACAAATCAGATTATAAATAAAAACAAACTTAGGATGAATCATCTTAGAAATCTAACCTTTCTTGTACCATTTTGTATTTATTTTGACAGCACTCACTATGAAAATTGTACAGTGTAAGAATCTGTAAGAAATGTAGCCGATTTACTTATTGCAGATTGAAGCAGTGGAACTCAGTAGTAACTTAGAAATATAATTACATACATTTAGCAATCAGAATTCCATACTGTCTGTCACAGGGAGCTAGGTCCTAGAAGGATTTTCATGGCCACATCTTGAAGATAGAATAGTTTACTCTGCATTTGCTTAAAAAAAACACCTGACTAAAAAGCACATTTTGTCTAGAAAGGTTTTACCTGAAATTATATTAGTGAAATTCAGTTACCCAGCAAGAGACTATTTAGGAGACTTAGAAGTGGGCCTCAGTTCTATGTGAAAGTACATGCAAAAGTACTAATTCACAAGGTAAGAAACATTGGTAGAAGTAAGTGGTTCTCTGTCACCATATTACTTAGTCATTTGTAGATGATAGGTAACACAGGAAGGGAAAAAGTTGTTTACAAAACAATGGCAAAGAAAAATGCTGTATGTAGAGAGTTGGTATGGACAGGCCAGAAACTGCACAGGCACTGTCAAAAACCAGTTACTGATTGTCATTGGTGTCTGCACTCAAAGCAACACTTAAAAACATGGTTTTAGCCAACATTTTCAATTAAAATGTTTTTCAATCTAACAGTATAATGATGAGGTTTTGAATCAGAAAAAAATTGCTTACCTGAATAAAATAATACAAGAGAATATGAATACTGAGGAAGGGCAAACAGTAATGGGAGACAAGATGGTCTATGGATTATTCCCAAGAAAAATTTAAAATGCTACCCAATTCTGAGAAACCTGTTCTGCTTAGGGTAGGAATGGCTGTATTATATTATATCCATAGATACGTCCAGTATCCTGTCTATAACTATGCCCAGCACCGCAAACATCTGACAGATGCAGGAAGCTGGCTTAAATTCTGAAGCACAATGCAAGACTTGGTCAATGTGACCGTTGATGCAATAAGCAGTTACTTTTCTCACCCCAAAAGCAGTTATTTTTATTTTTGCTATAAAACTCCAAGCCATTTTTCAATCACAAGTTTTTAAATCAGTGAGTTCCTGCGGTTAATTATGGCTTGTGTAAAAGCTCTTCCTTCATCAGATTTCAATATGCCTTCTTAAATTCACTGGGTGCATCTTGTTTGTATCTCTAAGAACAAGGGAAAAAAACCCTCATAATCTCTAGACTATTTGTTATCATACTTTTTTTAAAAAAAAGTCTCTTGCTTGTCACCTTTCCTCCGATAAAGAAAACATTAAGGGAAGAGATTTATGGCTTCTTTTTGCATCTTGGAAAACCTCCCTCCAATACCATATGCCAGTATGCAAATGGAAGATTATAGTTTAGTTGAAGAGAGCAAATGTTGATTGCTAAAAAGCTATTTAATTTTCATTATTGCTACACTGGAAGGAAAAACCTAACAATACAACAAATTACTGAAGAATTCAAATACCACAATAAAAAAATTACATACTTTTTCCATAAAAAGAAAACAGAACAAAACAGCCAACTTCCAAAAACCAACAAGCCACACAACAGCTGTAGGAGCCAAGCCAATCCTCACAACACATGTACTTCAGATCTTTTACCTTAATTCAAATTCAGCAAAAAGGACGTCAAAATGCTTGAGTGAATCTTTCATTTTTTCTGTGTAGAGGTTCAAATCCCTTAAGGCCTGGTCACGAATGATATTTCTAACTTCCTCTAGGCTTCGGGTCAGATCCTTGGCTAACGGCCTCATAGCCATACTCTCTATTTCACGATTCATAATAATTGAACCAGCAGCCAAACACTATGAAATACATTAAGAGAGAAAATATTAATATTTAAAAAGTTACTTTTATGTTTAAAAAAAAAAGCACAAGATGTGATATTTAATACTTTGAACAAGGGCAGCAGTACTTCGCCCCAATTTGTTGCAAATTATTAAACAAGTGAAAGATTTAAGACTGATATGCCGACAGTCATAAGCCTTTCCATAAAAGCTTAGGGAGTAGCTCAAGTCAGGGAGGCATGAGAATGGGGGCAGGTTCGAGTGCAAGAAACACAGAGCTGACAGAGAACTTAAAAAAGCTCTTCTCCCACGAGTTAGGCAGTAAGTATTGGTAGGATATATACTCTATGTGCGCAACAATTGCTTGCGTAAGAGGGATGTGAATCCAGCTAAAGTACGACCAATGGACTGTTTTGATTCAGGCTAGGCTGCTTGGTTTTGTAAAATAAATGTATTCCTTACAAAAAGAATAGAAATTCTGCAACTGTGATGCCTTTTGCCACAAAACTGGTCACACTGGCTATCAGACGAGGGATGCAGCTAGATCAGTACTCTGCCTCCCACAGAAACTGTAAATATATTTTATACAAAAGAACATAAAAAACAGGTCACACTGATTCTTCCCTTTCAGTTTCTTGAAAGCTGCTATTTAAGAGACTCCTTGGCCCAAGAGTTATACATGGACTCCCTCTGATCAGCTCACAAAGATATTAAAAGCAGATTTTTACTATAACACTTTAACAAAACTTTTTTAAAATCTTGCTGTTAAAAACAAGCTATTTAATAATTTCTGCTGCTGGCTTTATTCCTTTATGGATACATATGGAAGACAACAAGCACTGATATAAATCATACTTGCTGCATTAATGGAAATATTTTTATTAACTGAAAATATACAAGGTTCTAGTCTGAAAGTTCTTCCCCCCCCCCCCTTTTTTTTTTTAATCTCTATTTGCAGGTCTGTGTCCCTCCCTTCTTCCCTGCACTCCCCTGGATGGGAGGCATTTCTGCAGCTTTGTATGGGGGATATGCAACCCCAGCCCTTGCTCAGCAGCCTGATGCATTGATTCATGTTTTAAGGGCACTCGGAGAAGACCATGTCCTTACCTCTTATCAACCAAAGCAGTATTTGAAACTATGGATAAGGCAAGTCTTACCTGTTGACAGGTACTCTTTGATAACTCGGAGCGATTGCACTGACAAGGACACATAAGCGTATATTCGTAACAGCTCATACAGTCTTCGTTACTACATGAATTTACAGGAGGACAGTGTCTGCAGTAGTATGAGTTAGCATTACTTCATTACTGCATATGTTATTTTCTCTGAAACCAATAGGTCTCTCCAGCCTGTTGGTTTGATTTGAAGACGGTGAAAGTTTGATTTTGAAAGTTTGATTTGGAAAGAGTAAAAGCATTGGCTTATGTAACACAAACAGTGACTAAAGGGAGACTTTTTTTTTTTCTCCTAGAAGATACTGGTTCTCTCAGTGATTCCCTCAAGCATCTTTAACAATGCAAGGAGAAGTTACTACATTGGCGGGCATTTTTACTGTTTGTTCATTGCTCTGATCCTGGTTTCTTAGTCCCTTAGAGTAAGAAAAGATAATGGGATTCACAGGGATTCATTATGGATGGTTGCAGAAAGAATTACCCCATCTTATCCTACCAACTACCAAGGAAGCACTATTGAGCCAACGTGTCCGACTCAGCATTTTAATACAGAGCATGGTGTCACCTGGATGACAGCAGTGAAGGTCACATGATAATGCGAAGAAAAACTGCTTCTGTTTTTGCTGAGGACAGGATTATAAAGCATTGACATATCAAATTCATTTTGTAAATTCTACCTGAGACTTCCCTGACTCAGAGGTGCCTACAATTAGCAACTGTCAAAGAAAGTTTCAGAAACAGAACATATGGAGGCATATTTTCACAAGGGCAGGTAGTGATAGGAGAAGGGATAATGGCTTTAAACTGAAAGAGGGTAGATTTAGATTATATATTAGAAAGAAATTATTTACTGGGAAGGTGGTGAGACACTGGAACAGGTTGCCCAGAGAAGCTGTGGATGCCGCCTCCCTGGAAGTGTTCAAGGCCGGGTTGGATGGGGCTTTGAGCAACCTGGTCTAGTGGAAGGTGTCCCTGCCCATGGCAGGGGGGTTGGAACTACATGATCTTTAAGGCCCCTTCCAACCCAAACCATTCTACGGTTCTATGATGATTCTATGATATCAGACTGAACAAGATAGGAACTATTAATGCATAGCATGCACTTTAAAAAGAAAGGAGAAACTGGTAGAACGAAAAATGGATAATAACAAGAGCCAAAGGATTGCTTCAAATACAGGAGAGGCAAAGCTGAAAACAACAACACAATGTGCTGTTGTGGGGTGGGATGTCTAGAGTACTCCCCCCTCAACTGTCAACAAATCCAGTGCTTAAAGTCACCCTCAGGCCAGCAGACCTAAAGAAACTAAGTTTATCATTGAAGATGCCACAATGACTTTTTTTTAAGCCAACAGGCATCAGGACTAATGAATAAGTATCTTACATATCACATGCTTTTTTCTGACACTTCAGGATTCCCTTTGTTAAAGTAATTAAAGCTTATTCACTACAAAAATCCTTTGTTCCTACAGGTTGCTCTAGAAGCAGGTCTTTGAGAGAAACCAGGTAAGAGAAGAGAAGTGGACTTCAGTGTTTTGCACAGAAATCATTATATTTGTAGCATACACATGAAACAACTTACATGCAACAAATGTCAGCTCAAAGTTATGTATGTTTAATGAGTTATAGCATAATATAGCCATTAAAATAAAGTGACAGCATGCACTTATATTTGTTGGAGATAAACTTCTATCCTGATAAAATTCCCATATATATATACATATATATCTTTATTTGTTCCTAAGGTTTTTCAAAGCATGAGATGCGAGATGGCCCATCAGGATGAAAAAAAAAAAAAAAAATCAAGAATGTTAATCAGATGCTAACTCACAAAAGAATAGTTTTTAAGAGATGGTCATAATAGCAACAGACAATTAGCAAAATAAACCGCTATGCTGTTAGCCCAACGAACACCAGAACCATAGTTAAAGAGTCCCCTTCCACTGAACATCCAGAGCAATTTCTCACAGATGTTTACTTTACTCTGTAATTATATGTACTATTTTCAGAAAAGTCTCAAGAGGTACTTTAAACTTCTGGCTTTAAGCCACAAAAAACTGTCCATTAATCCCAAGTAACAGAAATACGAGAGACTTACTTCTGCTCCAAACCAAAGCTGTCCTGCAAGGTTGTCATGGCGTATTTCCTCTGGAAACTTAACACAAAAGTCTCGGTTGGCCCGTTCATGTGGAATGCATTCATCCATGATTTGATTTATGATGTTTAAAACATTATCCTGAAGCAAAATATAGGATAGGATATATACTATTCCCACAGAAATCCCACAAAATTTTTTCTAACTTTTAACATAATTTATTAGTGAGGCACCAACTAATTAAATAAGATAGAAAATGCAGTATTTAACTCTTACAGTCATCCCACACACAGAAAACAAAGAGAATATTGCATAGAAAGAAGAGTGGCAAACTTCACTTCTAGTTTTCCAAGAGACTGTTTCTCAGATCCACTGCACTTAACTTTGACTACCTTAGTGGGACTTCTCAGGAGGAGGCATGATTTAAAGAGCTCGTTACCTCCAGCTATCTGTAAAATAACAGTAAATAAACTAGAAGTACAAGTAAATTGGATTTCTCTCATTTCCTCTTATCAGCCCCAATGATATGCTCTTCATTCTTCCCAAAAAGAATGCCTGACACAAGTACCCTGGAGACATTAGAAATTGAGTTATATAGGGACCATTGGGGTTGAATAGACTTAAACTCATCCTGGGAATCTAAAGCAAGTAGTTTTCCTACTTGAGTGCCCAGTGGGCAACGGCTGGCACACCTGACTGCCATCTCACCCCTCGGCCATCCAGGAGGGTAAGGGGACACTGCACAAGTTAAAGAGTCTTAACCGCTCTGATCTACATCTGCACCAGGACAAAGATCAAATATCTATAGCTATAACCAGCTTCTTGATACACAGTAAATAATCTGTATTCATTTATTGCAAAAGACAATTTCCACATACGCCTGCTGGGAACTGCATGGAATTTGATTAACATAATAAAGGTAGATTCAGAGCATGAAAAAGGCTAAGTGCTTTCACTAAAGATGTTTTGTCTGTCTCATGCTTTTTCCACTACTTAAAGAATTCATGTTCTATTTAAAATATTTTTCAAACAAATAAAAACAAATCTGTCTGTATAGAACTGTTTAACAGACAGAATTGCTTTAAGTCTACACTTTTCCATTTTAATTTCCTCTGCATTTAAAAAATAAAAGGAAAGAAGAATTTTGAAGAAACCTGCCCCTTTAGTATGTTCGCCACTGAGAAAGACAAAACCTACTTAAGGTACAAAAAAAATTACACATTTTCTGTCATTTCAGTGCAGACTGCTGTAACTGCTATTGCCACAAAATAGTCTTAACATTAATGCCATAATCACAGTTGGTTTTATCCAAAATAAACCATTGGCAATATTTATTACACATTGGTATAAGGTACTTTATGTGTTAACAATTAAAACATTTTTACATAAATGTATTTTTTGCAAGTCTGTCATGAGGTAACACATTACATTTCAATGAATTGTTAAACAAACAACACCCCGTACATTTAAAACACATTGGCACACATAATATTCAACCATCTTCTCTAGAAACAAATCTGAAAACCAAACGCTCTGTCGCTCCTCCGTGGCATCACAACACAGACCATGGCCAGCAGGTATGAGAAGAGCCAAGAAAACAAAGCTAGATTCACCAACATATAAAATGCTTAATTTTACAGACACACCCCTCACTCTGCTGGGTATAACATACTGCCAGGATTAGTGGGGCACTCGGATCCCTAGGAATCCAAAGGGATGCCCATCATAGAAATTGAGGGAAAACCCAACCTCACAATATTCCCTAGTGTAACTGCAAGGGGAACTTAAGTTCAAATCCTGGAAGAAGACAGAACAGAGCAAAGATGCCCGTAGCCTGTTTCGGCACTGCCACTCTGAACCACTGGCTGAAGAACATCACCTCCTCTCTCCAGGACAAAATGGGAGATAGACAAGGAATCATAGGCAAATTAGTATGACACTTTAGGGTGAGAAAAAGCAGGCTAATAGCAAATTTCCTGTTTTCCTTCCTTCCATTTCTTAATTCCTGGTATTGAGTATACTCCTCTCATCATTATTTAGCTAGATCTGACTGGGGAACCAAAGTATTTTGAAAGTAGGTCCCATAAGGAAATCAACTTCTAAACCACTTAGTTCCTACCCAAAGTTACAGATCAAAGAATGAAACTGAAGATTAAAGCATTTAAATTGTAGAAGAGCACAAGTCACACGTGATGTTTTTTAAATCAGTTATTACTCATCTATTTTGAAACCAGGTGCTTTGCCTGTAGCTCCCACTTTATCACCAGAGCAATAGAGGTTGGCACATTAGGATGAAAAAGCCAGATTCCTGTTTTCAGGGAATTAATAAAAGTTTGCAAAGATCTTTTAGCACCAGAGAGATACAGTGCTAAAAAGTAATCCTACCAGTTAAATTTTACAAAAGCTGCAGGAAATACAAAGAGTTATTAAGGCAGGGAACTCTGAGAAGAATTATATTTGAATCTGACTGTATCAGATTTTAAATAGTCCAATTCCATTTTATTTTAGGACATGATATTCCAATTTATTTTACTTGCCACCAAACTTCAATATAGGAAAATGCAATTTTCAGTCTCTTGCTTTTTTTTCTAAAAAGCTACACAGAATAGGAAGAGCCTTCCTCCCTAATTATTTTTTTACTTTAATGCATTATTTTTCAAATGCCATCTTATTTTACAGCATCTACAAAACAGATTGAATTCCCCTTTTATAATCACCTAAATACATACTCAAAATTCCCAATATATCGAAGAAAGTTTTATGCAAATAGAGTAAAGTGATAGGACTCATACCTGGCCAAGCAACTGATCTGTATTTTTGTTCTGTTTTTCTAATCATCATACCTGTAAAAAAGTACTAAGATTCTGTCTAAAACATCTCAGGAGATAATTATTATAAGTATCATGAAATTTTGTACCTTAATGCACCTAAATCAAATATTGCAACCGAAGGCAACAGGACATAAAGATAATTAAACTTTTTACAAAGCAAGTACAATAGTAATTTTTCAGTATATCATTTGTTTACCACCTAAATGACATTTACTATTCTCCCTCATTTCTTCAATATTCCTATAATCTCTAGATGCTTCTACTCCTGAGCACCCAAGATCTACCAACACATCTCCATGTATGCTGAACTTCCTGAGGCAGTTAAAAAAAAAAAAAGTTATTTGTTACTTGTGCAGTACTAGTAAGTTAAACCATAAGTAATTAGAATTTTAATATAAACTTCTCAACGGAGATAAATCACAATAGCTCAATCTCTGGACTAGTTTGTGAAGAGCTACCTGGCTTCACATAGGAAGCTGGTCATTCTGTCAAAAAGCTAAGTGAAAAAAACAATTAAAAGGATGAGCATCTTTTCCTGCATACTCTAGTAGTGATACTGCAAAACTAAGGAAAGAATAGTTGATGGAACTTTGCCATTTAGTGTATAAATACTGAAAGACTTCTACAGGGTAAATTGTTTTTGCTGTTTCAAGATGTGCAATTTCCCAAATTCTCTGATTTTCTACAGGGTTTATTTTATCCTACTACAGAAAAAATTTCAATTCTCCATCACTTTCCTTCCCTTTTCCATTCCTTCTTCTTATGACACCCTGAGCAGAGTAACCTAAATAGGAAATCTGGAATACTTGCTCCAATAATGATTTCAAATCTCAGCTGCTTTGAAGCTGGAAGGGTGCCAGCCAATTTAGACAGACTATCCAATGCATTGTAAGCAAATTAGTCTTTTCTTTAAAAGAGCTTCAAGAAACATTCAATTTAGTTAATTACAGTATTCTGCTTCGTAAGCTAAGAACGAATGGGTTCAGATACATGGTAGCATTGTGGTTTTGCTCCAATTTAAGCAACAAAAATCAATTAGTTGGAATTGAAGTAGTAAATCTTTCACTTGATCCATCTTTCTCCATAAAAGCCTCTGGACTTTAATGTATCCTTTGGTGGCTTTATCTGTTATCTTTTGGTTCATTTGCATACCAGGATGAGCACAGTTTTGTTTCAGCTGCTCTGTTTAGGCTCTCCAGCAGCACAACAGGCAGCCGCTGCAGAGATGCTGCTTTGGGATTTACTCCAAGTTCCTCATTTCCTGGAAAACAAAGCTCAGTGTTTCACCTAACAAAGAGCACTTATATTTTATTTTGATAGGAAAGATAATGAGTGGTAGTGAGACAATGTATGTAGTTAGCCACAGTAGAGGACAAAAAGTTGGTTTATTTTTGGCCCAGCAGTAATTGGCCATATACTCAATAATCAGAGCATAAAGCTAACAGCAACTGCTGCATTAGCTTTCAGAATATGTACAAAAAGAAAAGCCAATAACTTCATCTTACTTATGCTCTAAAACATATATTTAGATCAACAAAAGGCAGACTTATCTACCCTTTCGTACATGTCCTTGATAAAATCTACGCTGCTCTTCCAAGCTATTAAATTTAACATGACCTTCCTGAGGTCTTTTGCAAGATTTCTTCAGAGAAAGTAACTTCCCATATTGTTCAGTACCTCTTTAATACCCATTTTTTGAATTATCAGTAACATCTAGCCAAAGTAACAGTCTGTGATAATACCACCATGAGCTTAATAGACAGTATTTCAGCCTCTTTGTTTAAATATATCCTTCACATTTTTCATTTCTTTTTCTGGCTTGATGTTAAGTTGCAGACCACCTTCGCATCACATTTATGACAAACAGAAGCAACTGACGAACACAAATTAAGGCCAAACATAAAGGAAGACTTTGTTGTAATTAAAGCAATTAGCTAGTATTCAGGTTTTTATGGGTTACTTTCATTAACAGAAGAAACCAATAATAAGATGACATACTCTTTGAGGTAACAGGATTTCAAAGGACACCCAAAAGTCCTGGCTTCAGAACCCAGCCAGATCTCTACAGATGGCTGTTTCACCCATCAGAGATCCAAAGTCTCTCCCCAAACAGCAACAAGTTCCACTGCTTTCACCCCAGCCTACCTTGCACAGATCCCAAAGGCTGTGCTTTTCAGTGTCTCTCTTTCACCTGATCAGCTATTTGACTACTTCCCACTGCGAACTTCTAGATGCTCCACTTTCTAAAAGCAACTTAGGATTTTTCTGTGTTTGAACTTTGGGCAGTAGCTTCTAGTTTATCCTATCCCACTGTAGAGCACTACCAAAATTCATCGTGAATTAAAGGCAACTTGAATCTCTAGCAATTTAAATGCTTGTCGTGGTTTCAGCCCAGCCGGTAACAAAGGACCACGCAGCCGCTCGCTCACTCCTCCCGCCCCCTCCGGTGGG
>JANHGO010000001.1:12144864-12163512 GCA_024606505.1 Aquila spilogaster
TATCTTATTTAGTAAATTAGTTTCCCTCCTCAGATCGTTGCCGCTGTTTTGTTTTTAGGCCCATCTCCCTACCCTCTTTCCTTCTCCCCTTCCCCTTTCCTGGGGCGTGGGTCCCCCGCCCCATTAGTCACGGAACCGGGCCGAACCGGCCCATAAACCTTTGACATCCCTCCACCCCATTTTGTACAGATGTCAAAGGTCACGCTTTCAGTCTGTTTTTTGCCTGTGGAGCTTTGTAATTATTTCTCACTGCTAACTTCTGGATGCTCCCCTTTCTAAAAGTAACTTCAGACTCTTCTCAATTTTGTACAGCAGCTTAGCTTAACCTAGCACACTATAAAATGCTTCCAAAATTCACCATGACTGAAAGGCAACTTGGAGCTCTAGCAATTTAAATGCTGTATCTCTCCAACCCAGCAGCAACAACTGCAGTCTGTGCTGAACTTCAGCAAAGCTTCTCTTCCCAGACTGCCTTGATGGCATACCCTCATGAGGGCACAACACACTCCAAGTATCACGGGTTTATTAACAGAAATGTTGATCTTATCTCCCTTACATGCTCTAATTTATTATGCATACACTGAATAATTACATCTCCAAGTGGAGTGATTGATGCATATGAGCTGGTGAAGATGGGCACCAATATTCAAACAGAAGTCACAGATATTTGACCACAGCTTTAAACGCAGCTACTTTTTGAACGACATTTATTTATCCCCAGACTAAACCAACATTTTCACTAAGCCAGCACGCATTCTTCCAATGGATTACATTTATATTTAACTTAAATCTGCTCTGAGCGTCTGACTCTAACATAAAGACCTAATCGTGGAATTAATTTCCCTCTTTTCCTGCTACCCACCCAAACATAGCTCTCAGTAAATACAAGAGAAATCACCATTTACAGAAGGGATGTTCTTAAGTACCACCAACTTGAAAGTCTACATTAAGTAGCACATCACCACAGGGTATCCTCCCTTTGCAAAGAAGAACATTTTCAGATCTCAGAATATCTCAGTGCTCCCAATGCCATCATAAGAAAAAAAAAAGCAAAAAAAACACATGTTTTACTTCTCCACACCAACAAGCCATTAGCTAACAACAGACATCACAGCCTTAACTGAAATGAAGCATACCTGAACTTGTACTGAAGAACTGGGCTCTCAGCACAGAGCTTTTTGGCCAAGCCTTCCTTCACCAAGAAGGGAGAACTTAACTCTGTACGCAGTAAAACAAGGCATTACTAGATAAACATTGCGGATAGAGACACGCTCTTAAAGCAGTTTAATAACCACTTGAGCTTTTTTCTATAAAGACTCTACAAGGTTTGTCTTGTATTAAAAGACTCTTGAAAACAATCCAGTAAATAAACTGGTACTTTAACATCTCCTTTTACGTAGTTTCATAGCAACAGAAGAATAATTCCCTCTGAACATGGGCATGCGCTAGAATAAACATTACCAGGTTTCCTGTGTGGCTCAAAAACCTCAAAAATGCCTGAAAATGTACTGCAGGATCTCTCAAGAACTTCAAAGTTGGCATCAGCTTCTGTGTATTGCTTCAAAGGTACTCAGCAGCAGAGGCCAAGAGCTGAACAAGGAATACATCATCATGACTTACTGCCACCTCTAGTGCAACTGCAATGCTATTGCAACTCCTTATTTTCAAGAAGAAATACCTTAAAATATTAATCTCCCTATATAGGATCAAATATCAATCAAAAAAAAAAACAGAAAGCAAAGAGAATCCTTGGTTCGTTGGAGTTGTACTGATGACCCAACTTATGGCCAAGCATTTTATATTTTCTAGCCTCCTTGCTCATCATTCTGTAGTTAAAAATAATGCAAATCACCAAACAGTTTCCAACAAAGAAGAAAAGCAGCTGAACAGGCAAGCATAGAAAGGACAATTCTTTTACTTACTAATTTAAAAATGTTTAGTGCTGTGCATTTGTCTTTTTTTTTTTACCAATTTGTATCACTGTTGGAAACAACTTCTGGGAAAAAAAAGAAAAGTAAATGTAAAATCTGCAGTCGTAGCCTACAACAGAAAAAAATCAGCTTTTCTGATACTAAGAGTAATGAAATGAGAAACACTGTAATAAATTATTAAACAATCAGATGAAACTCTACAGCAAAAAAAAAATAAAATCTTTTATCTTAAATAAACAATGCAGCATAAGCATTCATTTTCTGGAATGTAGGGATAATCCCGATATCGCCAATTAAATCAATCAAGAAATGCTTCTCTGGTCCATTTTTCTTTCTTTTTTTTTTTTTTTTTTTTTTAAAACTGACGCTGTTGCCACTTTAAATCAATTTGAAGTATAAAAGAGAACAGCTTTCTCTGAACAAGGCTGGGCTCACTCTCTTATCAGTCAACTGCCCAGTCCTTCTGGCATGAATTTCTGAATTTCCTAAATCTGTAGCAATTCTCTTAAATATAGTGCTTGTGGGAATTTCTCTAGAGTCCTCCAGCTCTATTACACTTTATGTAAACTCTCACACAGGTACAAATCAGGATACCAGCATGAGTCCATCCTTATCACAGATCAATGAATAATGAATACCCAAGTGTTCCAATCCTATTTGATGGAGAGATTCTGCCTTGGATTCTTACTTTTCTCCTCTACTGTTCAAAAAAATATATCCTTATTATCTACAGTTTCTAAAGTTTGGGATCACTAAGGCAAAGATTTTCAATTTCTTTAAGTTCATTTGTTCCCCATAGCTCAAAAACTGCCCTGCTGTCTCCTTCACTGACCTCCACTAACATCGCTAATATAACGTCTCAAGGGTTGCAAATTGAACAGACCAAAAACATTTGGCCATTACTTCTTCTGAAAGTACTCCTGGCTTAAATCATGCTGTTTAACCTTCATATCATTTAACAAAATAACAAAAGGAATAGATTCTTGCCAACTTCTAACCAGTCACAAGGTCTCAGAATCCAATGGAGAGTTTCTTAAAGCTTTCATCTAACTTGTCTCATTTAATGGTATCTATTTCTGTCTAATTCTAGAGGAAAATGTTCTTCGATGGACAGATGCAATCAAACATGAAAATGTCACACCTCTGAATTGCCTCACTGTTCACAGTGATTACAGTACATACTCCCAATTTGCACTTGTCAAGAATGTTAATGAATACAATTAGTATTCCCAAGATAATTCGCTGCCAATTCACTATGACACCATCATTGTTCTATGAGTTATTTAACAGTTCTTCACAAGTATCTTCTTCACCAAGGGATATTCATTAAACCTGACTTTCTTTCTAAACGTTGCTTTTTCATCAGCACAGATATAATTCAGATAAAATAAAGAATAAATGGCCTGACCTAGAGATTCCTGACTGTCATACCACTTGAAGATATCAGATAACAGAAGACACCTTCAGATTAGTCAGCTTTAAAGATGAGCAGCAAACAGCATAAGGCCATTTTGCTGACAAGTAGCAATGCCAGCTTGAGAAGCCTAGCCCTTATCTCACTCACTTTGCAGCTCTCAGTCTTATCTCCAGCCTGTACCAGGCAGTCTTATCAGCACTGGCAGCTTCCTTATACACAGGGCATATGTGAAGGGGTTCAGTGCACGGATCCACTATAACCCAGGTCATTTCCCCGGTAAAGTTCATGGGATGACACTGCAAATATGTGCATCAGTACAGGTGAAGATATGGCTTCTTAACAGTCTCAAGCTGCCCACAGCTTATTTAAACTGGCTCTGGATGAGGATCTATACAACCACTCCTTTCTCCGTTCCTGGCTGTGGATACTCATCCAGCTGCACATCAGCAATTTCATACCATTGTGCAACCATATGTATAGCAAATCTACTTTGCTGGGAATGCAACCCCAAAAATCTGGCTACAAGCAGGCTTCCAAGCAGATTCAACCCACCTCAAAGCTGGCTCCATCCCTGCTGGAACACAAATCTGTTTCCTGGGACAGACAGACTGCTGTAGGAAGAGAGACAGACAAGGCTGTCTTCTGGGATGGCAACACAGGCTCCAATCAGTTGTAGCTAACATGAAGCTCTGCTCTGAAGTTTTACCATACTGAAGTACAGGAATAGGAACAAGAATTGTTTAAGCTGAGGATGGAAAACCTTTATATTGACACTATCAATGGATCATGGAATTACAGCCTGAAGGAACCACATGCTATAACACCAATATCCATATTTCAGTAAATATTTTTAAAATGAAGTTTATTTATATTCTTTGCTCGTATTTAGCCACAACAGCTAATATGATATTACATCAGCCATACAGTTGTATCCAGCAATAGTTCAACTCAAAACTACACAGCCCAAAACTCCGCAGGTATCTGTTCTAAAACTGAGATCTCAGGCTCACGAACATTTCCACTATCAGTATATTTAACACGACCAATTTAAAAATCTCCTTGTAAAATAAATTACAGAAAAATAATGCTGCCTGTTGAGGAATGCACTTCGAATTTGATTTTCTCAATTATACAATATGATGTGCTTTTAGGCTCTTATTTGCATTGCAGAATAAGTCAGACAACCACAGATATGCTAATTAGATCTACTGAGAGAGTCCTTCACATTCCAGTTAGAGGGTTAAATTATTTTCCAGGCAAATTTGCAAAATCTCCATGGAAGCACAAATAATAAACAAGGCAGATCCTGAGGCCACTGGTTTGCAGGAATATGCAAGAACAGTAGAATACTTTTTTTAACCTAGTTATTGTGAAAATCTAAAGTAAAGAATACTATGTAAGCCTGACAGAATTCATCCTTTGCATATTTCTAAGACTATATCACACCTAAGAAAAAAATAATTGAGAGATTAGGTCAATATGACAGTTTATCTCAATGCCTCTTGTATTTACACTGATCAATTCACCAAACTTGACAGTCCAAGAATGATCACTTAGCAATTTTATCCCTGGGGCACCTGAAGAATCACAGAATACAAGCATCTGCTGCTTGATATTTGCTTAAGTAAATTTCATCCACACATACCTTGAGAATTGAAAACTCACTCACAGGGCTGAACCAAAAATGTACGTGGAGTACCCCACAGAGCAACACCAAGAGCACAAGTGCTGTTTTTCTCCCTCCTGCCCCTTCTCTGAACAGGGGACACTACTGCAGTACTGACATTTGGGAAGGACCATGTCCTAGGGTAATACTACTGTTGTTTTTCTCACCACTGCTTTTAAAGGAAGCAATATTATTTTGTGTAAGAAGTGAAAATCCAGCAGAAGTAGATGCATAAGTGAAAAAGTGAGCATTCTTAAACCAACAGAGCATTCTTCCTGCATAATTCATTTCATACAAGTATTTGTTTTCCAAGGTGTTCCAAGTTTTCGTGTGTACAAGTAGTGCAAAAGCTTGCAGGAACAAAGTCTACCATCTGCTGCCTGCTCTCCAATAAATAAACTGAGGCTCATCATAAGCTGTTTTCATATCAACCTTTTCCATCTTCTCTGAAGTGTTCCTAACTTACTAAAACATGTAGTACTTTGAGAAACTAAGTTATTTATAATTAAATGACTGCTGTATAGTCTGCACCAGTCATTTTAGAACACTATGAGCTAACCCACATTCTCTCCAAAGTGCAAGTCTGAGGAAGACATAGATTGCATCTTTACAATGCAAAAGGAACTAGGAGTTATGACTGAACTACTTACATTTAGTACTCTTCTCTCTGTCTTATGATAAAGTCCCAACGACTGATCAAGTTAACTTAATGGGTAACAGTTAATATACTTTTTCCCTTCACCTTGACCTCAAGTCATTTGATTGGTAGCTTGTTAAATTACACGCTAGTAGTAACAATAGTGCAGCCTGCAGTTCATCAGTTCTCTCAGCAAACTCTAAATCTACTTTGTAATTTGTCCTGTTAATATGCAGAAGTTCTTGGTGTGCCCAATGTATAATACATGTAGATTGAGATCCGTATGCAGACTTTTATATAAAGACTGTCTTTGTTTAATAAAATCTTAGTCTACACACCAGAAAAACAGGCTTCAAAATATTCCAGGAAATATTGATAATAATCCTATATTTGAAATATATAGGCAGTATTATTAAATGCATAGTACATTGCTGTTATATTCATCCAAAACAGGAAACAGCTAATGACGTACGGAAAGTTTAACCTTTAGCTTTCAAAGCTGTTAAGATCCCAATGTAAACTGAATTCCACTACTATGGATTTTCTTTATAAATTAATTTGTCATCTTGTGTTTCTTATCATACTTGTCCAGGATGAAAGAAGAATTAAATGATTTATTTTCTTAAATGATTAAGTGAAAAGGCTTTTAACAGAAGAAAATGGACTTAATCCCAAGTACAGAAATATCAAGTAAATAATTTTCACATACTCATGGCTTAGGTTGGAAGGGACCTGAAAGATCATCTAGTTCCAACCCCTCTGCCATGGGCAGGGTTGCCCACCACTAGACCAGGTTGCTGTAATAGTTGTCTCGGATCACCTCCTTGTCTTGCATGTGTTTTCACATTTCTTCCATGACCTTCCCAGGCACAGAAGCAAGGCTCACCAGCCTGTAGTTTGCCAGGTCTTCCTTTCTCCCTTTCATAAAACTGGTAGAGATGTTTCCCTTTTTCCAGTCACTGAGGACTTTGCCTGACAGCCATGACTTTTCAAATATGATAGAGAGCAGCTTGGCAACCACATCAGCCAGTTCCTTTAGGTCCCTGAGATGCACATCATCCAGCTCCACAAGTCTCGTACCTGTTCATCTTCATGCCTCTTCTCCGTCACTGAGCAGTACATCCCCTTCCCCCATTGAAATCTAATTTAAAGCTCTGGTGATAAGCCCAGCCAGCTTGCTGCCCAGTCCAGAATACTCTTGCCCCTGCTGATCAGTTGCATGCCATCCAATGTCAACATGCATAGTCTATTGAATCTATACTGTTGATCTTGCTAGGATGCTAATAATATGCATGTATGGAGAAGTGGAGAAAAGAAGACATGTTGCAGTATTTAAGTCATGAGACTGCATAACCCATTTAGATGTTGATATGGGAATACATCCTGCTTTGCAATAGTTAAAAAGAGAAAGAAAGAGAGTAAAGAAAAACAGAACTGACAACAATTCTCTGATGACACCATTGAAGAGTGTGGAAAAACTATAAAACTATAAAGCCCCTGACAGTGAGACACATTACATTAGTGCCCACAGAAGTGGATCTGGTATAGTTCCACTTCTCACAAATGCTGAGTAAAGTCCGTTTCAGAACTAAACTTGTCCTCGTTTAGCCTTCAAATGCACAGAAATTACCAGCGTATCTCAGATATACCATGCCATGTTCAGTCAAGATACTGACATGTCCTTTCTTCTTAATATAAAAAAATATAATCTAGGGCACATGATCACACATTAAGAAATGGAACATCTTATCTTTTTAAACAGTGTCAGAAGACTCAAACGAAGAACCTTCTGATTATTTCCGGCTTAACCTTTTGTAGCTGAGTTCTCTTTCTCATAAAAGAAAACACTATATTTTATTTTGGACAGAAATGTCTTGATAGCAAAAAAAAAAAGTTTTAGTTTTCTAATTGAAGTACGTATAAAATATTAACCTTGTTTTCCTGTTAAATGGATGACTACCTCATCTTCTTCCAAAGATAAATTATTTTTCCTTACAAGTTTGCATGCAAAGAACCTGGCCATTGTGAGCAGATGGCGCAGCGTGACCGAGCATCACAAGCCCTTTCAGCAACAACCACCCGCTTTCCCAGCATGCGCTATTTAATACAAACACATTCCTCTTCACACTGATAAAAAATTAATTGTATTTTATATACAAAGACAAGTTTCCTTTTTCATTATTTAGTAACTTGTGATTCTAGCTTCAGTTTCATCCTTGTGATATAGAAATACACACAAAACAAAGAAATCACACTGAAGATACTTTCCATTCTTTGCTGCAGAGAAATCCCCACGTGTTCTGTGACAGCTTGCTGCATGCAGGGATGGCTCTCCCCAGCTAGCTCAAGAAGCAATACTAACCATTTTTTGAATCCTTCTGCATTTTTGGTTTGGCTGGTTTTTTAACTAAAGAGAAAAGGAACCTAGACATTTACAATCTCAGTTACGTACATGAAACAAGCAGAGGTGAAAGGCAAGCAGATTGTCTACCTTTATCAGGCCATTGGTAACTCCTTCCAGATGTGCCCCATTATCAAACTGCAATACTGTTTCACCCAAACACCAAAAGCACCTGATGAAGAGATTGCCCATTTTTAGATTTCTCTTACCTCCAGCATCGGAAAACAAATAATGTTTTAATGCTTATTTCAATGATGAAGGCTAGAATTCATTTCTAAATTAAAATGTAGATTTTAGTATGCCAAGCTGTGGCAAGGGAGGTTCTCCAGAGGGACTCCCACAGCATTTTGCCCTCAATCTTTTTGTTTTTCCAAAGCCAATTTTTACCCACTTTCCACATAATACAGGAAGCTCATGCAGCCCGTGGCTGAGAACCATCCTGTAACAGGTGCAGTCCTTCACAGTAAGAGCCAAGCTGTTTTCCTCAGCACTTGAATAGCAAGCAGCTCATCTCAAACTGATATTTTCACTTGCAGAAATAAGCTGCAAGAAATAAGGAGATAAGTACAACCGGTTGAAAGAGAGCATTTCTGATAACATTCTCATGGTGCATTTTCTGTTGTTACAGAAATTGAGGCGGACAAATGATAACAACGAAATGCGTCAGCTTCTTCTAAGGGCTCTGATTCCACAGTAACTTCACTTTATACTGCGGTAGATAATGAGGTTCAGATTCATAGGTGCCTACTTTGCCATCACTGTATGGACTAACCTGTACTCATAAGTAGTACACTAAAGACTACATACATTTAAAGCCTGATGTTTCATCAAGTCGAAACTACAGAGCGATGACTCAAAAATGATGGACTGCCAATTTAAGGTATTCAAGTAGTACTTCCCAAGTGGCTCCATCAAGCAAATAGCAGGAAAAGCAAAGAGCCAGTATAATATGTTACCAGTCAATCATTCCTATATGAGCTAAGAAAAATAACGTTTCACAAATAGTAGAAATTTCTCCTTTTACTACTCTGTGGCAAAGCACAAGAGGTACCTTATCTTGGTGAGTAAATGTCTTGCTTCAGGTCAATGCCCTGGCAGGGGCAAATTCCTTCCCAGGGTACTTTAATGGATGGAATGACACAGTGCTGAGACATAACCTGCAGTTCAAGGAATTATTTTGATAAAACCATGCTGGGAACTGACTCATCCGCTATTCTGAGAACTTGCTGCTTTGCAGAGAGAAGTAATTCTCAACGTACTAACGCAGCAAGTACTATGATCCTGAAACATCTTCACAATGGGAAGCACTTACACACTGCTCAGTTTTGACCTCTCAAGATCTTACAAAATCTCTGGGTTAGAATCAAAGCTGCTTGTACTCTTCATCCTCCAACTTAATCAAGATCTGCCATATTTAACATTAAACCTAATTCCATTTAAATGACTGAGAAATTGTTTTAAATAAATCTATCAGTTGATGTACCACAATATTAATCAATGCGAAAATAGTAATGGTCAAGGCAAATACATTTGGAGAATTATCACAAATGTGTGAACAATTAATCAAAAAACACACACTAGGTGTCGTTCCTTCTTATGAAATTCAATGGCAGAAAATGCCCTATGACAATGGGAGGGGTGGGAACCACATAGAAAAGGACACCTTCTACTAACCCTAACATAAAAACATTTCAGTTAATTATTTGTTTTGCAAAAAGAAAGAAGCACTTGGATGAATCAGAACTGCATATTCCTCAAGACAAATAGATGCAAATGTTATTTTTTAAGTACCTTCCCACTGTTATCGTCAATCAAGTTCAACAAATCAAAGTATATCACTCTACCTTTTGTTTTTTCATCTAAGTGCAACATATATAACTTTTTATCATGCATCTGCGCACACAACAGAAAGCAACACCAGAAGTGCTTTACTCCGTTAGATATTAGCCACACTAGAAGTGCAAGATAACGTATCTGTTATAATATTTAGCTATTGACACGCAAACACCAAAGCAAAACAAGGGATATTTTTACAATAAGTTACCATAACCACAACAAACTGCAGAACAACACCTTCTTACTCATTAATACACACTGCTTAGCACCATGCTAACCAGTCAACTCACAGCATTTAAAATTCAAGCTGCAAGATCTTCGGTTTTTAACTGTTAATTTACTGTAAAAAATGTGATTTTATCATCAGTGAAATAGTACTAAAGCAGAACAGTAAAAGACAACATTCAGAGTTGCAATTTTATTTTTTACATTCCCAAAAACTGAAGTTCTCTGTATATGTGGAAAAAACACCATAATGAGAACTGTTGAAGTACCATAGCTTCAGCTTGTCTTGACTAATACTGCTATTATCGTTAAGATAGAAAGCACTAAATATTATCAATTAAAGTACATCCTCTAGGTAGAGTCCTGTTGTTTCATCTGAATTAGTTTACATACTACAGTAAACTTGGAACTCTATTGAAACAGTTTCAAAAATTGAAAATATAGACACAGATAGAAAGCACAACTCCTGGGTTACAATCAAGATCAGAACAGAAAATAACCTCTAGAAGAAAGAATGAGTTCTTAAGACTTGTGGGTCTTTCATAAAACAGCACTCATTTAAAGGCAGTTTTCTCTAGTTAATAAAACGGTAAAACTTCATAGTATCATCTATTAAGCAAATACTGAGTAATTCACCTGAAAATAAGCAACCTAAAAACAATTAATTTCAAAAACAGAAGGAAAGGTAAAAGGTCAAGGGATTTCAGAAACATTCAAGCCTGATAGAAAGACTATGTATCAATGAACCTTAAGGAGACAATTTTTATCTAGACTGCAAATCATCTAGATTAAAAAAAATTATCCAGATTGCAAATGAGCTATAAATCTTACTAATACATTTAAAAACCAAGGACAAAATAGGAAAAAACAAATTTTATGCCCAAGATTTGGAGTCGGTTTAGCTACATATCCTGTGGTCACAAGATCCTTTTCAAAAGCATCATGTGAAAGAGCACATTTCACACAGTGTAGCTGTTGCATTGCTTTCACACGCACAACCTTACATGACAGTTATTTTGATCCGTCTGCCTCAAACACCACCATACTTTCATCTGCAACCCTTTCTTCTCCCCTCTTCCTGTGCAATATTTGATTAGCAAACACCTACACTCTGAATCCTTTCTAAAATACTGCCCTTTATTCTGTGTCCTTTACACAACAAATTCTTAAGGAAAAAACATAACATACATATACTTTTTAAACAACGTACTACAAAATAATGCAAGACCTGAACAGCAAAGTCATTTTTGAAATAACATTTGACTATGATCTGACCTTTACTGTAGAACACTGAAGATTAGAAACTGCAAAAATAGCTGCATAAAAAAATAAAACCCTTGATCTTTTCTTTTTTGTCTAGCAACAGATTGTTTTAGTAACAGCAATCTGTTAGACAAATGAAAAGAAGAAATTACCAGGCATCAGACTGTATTAAGAGTCACAAGAAAGTGAGTCACTACATAGTGAGCCAAGTAAACTGACCAAGGACTATCAGAGCTTGCATTTCTTGCATTCCTACAGCTAAAACATTCAGAGAAGCTATTTTTTGAACAGAACGGTCTGCCTAAACTACAATAAACAAAAAAAGAATGCCTATGCACCTGCTGAGAACCAGGGAAGAAGTTTTTACCTCCAGGGATAAAGCATCAAGAAGAAACTGTTCATCTATCCTGGCTTTCACTAGTATCAGTTGGGAAAGAATTTGCCTAGGAAGTCTGTAGAATGCCCATTCCTGGAGGTTTCTAAAAAGCTAGACAAGTCAGACAAGCTTGTGAAAGGTGATTTAGTAGATGATGTGTCACAAAGAAGATAGAAGTCAATGACCTTTTAAGATACCTTCACTCCTATTTTTTTCCTCCAAGGTACTGAATTTTGACTGTTTCCAGTTTGGTAAACTCAAACTCCGCACTTTTCTCTAGTGACAGTACAGTAGGAAACAGAAGATAATCAAATCACTCAGAAGTATTTAAATTGTTTCTAACATAATACACTGGCTGCCAACTCTTTCTCTGTAAATGATCTTCGGTAAAGAAAAAAAACACTCCACTTTTTCATTCAGTTAACACACAGTACTTGACTTCCTTTTCCTTCCCTTTTTCATCAACAGACTCAGCTAACTCGACATCAACACTTGTTACACTGATCAGGGCACTGCTCTTCATATGTATCTCAACTTGTTCACCAATAATTTTTTTCTGCATTAATGAAGCTCTGTGCATTCCAACTAACAGTAATGTAACAAATTTGAAAAAAAAAAAAAAAGGTTGAATCAAAACGAATCCTTTGCATAGGACTTGCATCTTTTTTATTTAGCAGAAATGAATTTTTATTACCATGGTCTTTGCACTCACATTTCACTCAACTTGACAGCAAGTGCTTACTTTTCATATAGAAATCCTCCCGAGCGTGGTGAATCATGGACTCCAGGTCACTTTGCATTATGGCATGCTGCTCGGTGCCACTGGGACGGTAAGTATCAAAGCGTTTGTGCATAAACAAAGTGTATCACAAAAGCAGCTTATATCTCTAATTTATTGAATTTTATTGTTGAAAAAACTTATCGTAGAATGGTATACATTATAACAGAGAAAGTCATATTTCTCAATTACTTTTCCATTTCTGAGCTGCTTTTCTTGAAAAATCAAATCACAAATTCATCCAAGTTAAAGAACTAGATTGAACTGGTCTTTGCAGTCTCCAGTCCTTCTCTCTTCAAGTCTTGCATAAATTATAGCCAGTTTCAGAAAATAGTATGAGGAATCTTCTCCTAGGTGAACTATATTGTACAACAAGAACTTAGATTCATACTTTTGAAATAATTTACAAATAAATATCCTCTTCTGTTTGGTTCCTCAAGAGTTCCTCTTAACTTCAAGGCATGTTATGTGAAGCAGATAATATTCTTTCCAGTGAGCAAAGATATCAGTTGCTTTTACACAGCTTATTTACTAGTGAAAAGCTATCAGATCCATAAAATATAAAAGCAAACATCTACAAAAGATGTGGCTACTTTACACTGCCTGAAATTTTGCATTCCAGTAAAATTACTCATTCCAATAAGCTCCATATGCAAAGAAAAACTTCATCACTTGTTCTCATTGAAAGGAAACTATCAACAAACACTTAAATGAGATGTAACAGATTTATGAATAGTGTTTTCAAAGACAATAGGTTTTAAACTAATAAAACGCATGTATCTACCAAAGTCATTTTAAAGGGATTTGGCAATAAAAATTAATTCATACAGTAAATAGCATTTAATGCACACAAAAATGCCAATTAAATCAAGATGATGTCATTTGTATTACCTGACAAGAACGAAACTGGTTGACCAGCAGTGTGCATCTCTGTGGGTCTTTTCTTCCATCTAAACTGTCCAGTTCAGCTGCTACTTGATTTAGTTCCTCATCAGCATAGTAGAACTGAGCAAGGAGCTGCGGGTCTGTTCTCTGCAGAAGAGATGCACAGAATATTGCATTACAGAATATTACTTTTTTTTTTTTGCAATTAAAAAAAATACTTCAGTGAATCATATTGATTGTAATTTATTTTCTAAATCTTTTAAGCCAGATTAGTAGGGCATCAGCACAACAAGAATGACATTGAGACGCTCATAAAAATCTTTCTACCTTGAAGAAAAAAATCTCTCCTACAATAAAGAGGGTATTATTAAGTTACTGCTGTCTCCAAAGCCATCCTGACATTCTCACCCATGGTGGTATAATTGCCTGGTGGACAAACAACTGAATCACAAGTTTTGTTTATTAAACAAAAGCGTGCTTCACTTTTGGCAAAACAAGATCACCACCACCACCCGCTGTCAACACCAAAATAATGCAAGGGGCCTTCAGGAGAAGCTTCTGCAGCTGCTGGTTGGACTCATGACCATTGCAGTGACTCCTGAAATCCAGCTGCCTGCAGAGGTTTATGGACAGTGGTGAGACCCACCTGAGCATTCTCTTTTCTAGGCTAAGTTGTCCATCTCTCAGGCTCTTCTCAGCAACAGAAATGGTGAGCAAATAAGTAATGTGAAATATCATATATTCACAAAATACAGTTCCAGCAGAAAAATCCCTTTAGGCCTTTACATTACACGAGCATTAAACCTACAGAGCTGTACAGTCACACAGTCAACTACAGCGAGACCTGGTCTCATTAGTGATGCTACAGACTGCCTTGTCAGTGCATGCTGCATGGTTTCTCAACTAGCAATTTAATGGGACAACAACAACAACAGCCTTTCCTGAAAGCAAACACACTAGCTCCTGTTCCTACATGTCCTACTTATGCATGAATATAATGATTCAAGGCTATCCTTCAGCTTTCTACATTGCTAGTTCACACTATTCGAGTTGGGAGGCAAATCAGAAATACCTTTTAAGCAGATGAAACATAGTAATGAAAGTGTTTGGATTTTTTCTTTAAGCAGGGAACCAGTAGCATGCTACAAAATAAACAACAGAAAGCCCTTGCAATCTTTAGATTTCTCCTCTGCAATCTTTCGATGTTGTTGTTTATTAAGATGCTACAGTACACTGAGCATAAACTGTGAGGCATTTAAATAGTGGCTTCATTACAGTCTTGACAAAAAAAAACACACAGGGAGAAGGATAAAGCTTGCAGTTTATGGGGAATGAACAAAATCCAGAAAGAAGGACAGTAAAGAGAGATCCTATAAACAAATTAATTTAGTTGAGTTCAGTTCTAAAGTCCTGCATTTTCCCTACCCAATTATTTTTATTATGTCTGGTGTTTACATTTTCCTTTACTATTTACTGACATCAAGGACACTTTCTAGATAAAGTTGTTAACCGAAGACACAGGAATTCGTGTATGGAAGCGTGGCAAAACACAACTTATTTATATGCATCTAAATTACACTGCAGAAGCAAAATAAGGCAATTTGTTGAGCGGTCCCAAGCTAAAAAAGCAAATGTAATACTGAGACAGTTAGCTCCCATGTGGCTGATCTTTTAAACTGGAGAAACAATAGTTTTAATTGAGTTCTCTCTCTGGTGTTATGTTTGTTGTAGATTAGTATCATGATCTTTGATTAATTGTGTCAATCATGTGGTCCCTGGCAAGACAAAGCTGCATGAGACTCTAAATCTCCAAGCAGGGGGGCATTTAAAGTCAATGGTCACAAGTTTCTAAATTCAATTTGTTCCAACTGGCAGGAGAAAAAAAGACAACACCATACTCTGTACCAATTTCTGCTTTCAATTTATGCAAAACATGGTTCAAATAATTCTGTCAGAATAGGTTACTTTTCATTGGCAGAGTAAGAATCAGTAATTCTCATCTTCAACTGTTAAAGTTAATAGAAAAACTTCATTTGAGTGCACCTAAGAAAGAACCTACCGCTTCGTATCCTGATAGTTTGTTTCCAGAATTAACTACATTTACAATCAAATTTGTTCATCATGATTAGCTGGACTCATCCTCTAGGTACTGGATCTTGTCTTGTCTTTTTCCACTAGAGAATCATGTATTGCACCTACTTCTGTTCAGCTGTTTTTGTATCCACAGACTGCAGTAACCCTTTTTGCCACAATGCCCTTGTGCAACCCATATAGATTTTTGTTCCTGTTTTGTTGAGGTGGTAACAGATAAAAACAAAACCAAACACCACCTCAAGCCTGAGCTCTCCACACAGGAGTCTCCTCCACTGTACAAGAACATCTCGTATTCCCTCTGATGTTTTTCTGCATTTCACACGTGGTGTTCTAAAAGATTCAGACCACCAAATGATCCAGGTTATCCTCTGCAGCTGTTAAATGCCAACATGTAACTTATCACAACACTGGACTGCATTCACCACAGGTTCAAAATCAGTTTTTTTGTGCACTGATAATTATTTATTATCCTCATTTATAAGACATATATCAGCTATCACTCCAATCAGTACAAAGATAGGAACTGGCATATCATCAGTTACAGTAATAGTGCATCATTCCTTCTATCAGAAAAGATCACTCACTGAATTTTTTTGATGTGTGCATTCTCCTCCCACAGTGGATACACACCTTTCTTATTAGGTATTACTCTTCATTCTCAGCTCATTAGGTAGGAGATTTAATACATAAGACTGCCTGCCATTGCCAAGCTCAGTACTCAATAGCCCATGTGAGAAACAGTATCAACTACTGAACACGTTACACACAGATTTTGCCTGCGAATCCCCACCTAGATTAGTTCAGTTCATTGCACAATAAATTCTGGTTTGATTTTTATCAGGATTTACATCAACTATAAGAGAATGGTAAAAGGAAACCACCTTAGTTTAAGTGAGTTGTCAGCTACAGGTTATTAGATAAGTAACAGGTCTTAAGATCACATGTCATCAGTTGAAAAGATGCTATTCTCACATCTTGTAAACAAGCTGGTCTTTATCAAAAACAGAAGCTGTCACTTAAAAAAAAGAGAAGTGTAAGCAGACAGGGAAAGGAAGAAATTCTAGCACAGATCTCAACACGGGACAGAAGCAAGCAGCCAGACAGAAAACAGACACTGTAATGAGAACCAAAGGAGCTAAGAGAAATCTCAAGCCAGTCAGCAATTTCAGAATTGTTTTGAAAATCAAGTTTTCAGAAATAAGGATTTTTCTAGTAGTGAATTTTCTTCTTTTGAAACAAGATTTGAAGCATCTTTTGTATGATTTTAATGGCACCCTTTGAGCATACTGCTTTTTTTTTCAACTAGCTAACAGATAAAATATGCATGGTCTTATAAATTTAACAGACAGCAGCCCATAATTTGAACACCAAGGAACATTTTCGCTAGATTTCTGTGATCCTTCGTAGAGGAGTGAAGGTATTATTTAAGTTCCTCTTCTATAGATGTCACATCACAGATGAAGTCTCCACCACCACCATCAAAAATAGAGAAGAAAGACGTCATCAACACAAGCCAAAGAACAGACTGAAACAAGGGAACCAGAGAGATGAGCAAAATCCTAGCTAGCGATTCAGTTATTTCCTGATTCTTGACAGTTATTCTCCAGAAAATAACATTCATCGTATTTGAAATGCTGATCTAAAAGCTTCAGAACAACAGATGAAGCCCAGCCCTGCTTAAAAAAAATCCGTGGACTTGATATGAAAAGCTCCAGACCTTGGTTGTCCATTTGCAGTTCTTCAGTATCCTAAGTATTTACAGCTCTCCCACATACTAAAGCCCTGATCTGATCCCAGTGGAAAGAAACTACGAGGAAAAAGCTTTAATTATATGCCTTTTGCCGATGGTTAATCCAGATTGCTTTTTGACAAGGGAACACTGTAAGCCTGCACCCACTGGAGAAACTTTTCAAATAGCATTTGGTAGTAGTAAAGGGTACATTTTACATATATTTTATTACACATTAAAGCAACTGCATCCACAAACATCTACAGGATGATATTGGGTAAGAACAGTAAGTCTCCATAGGATAACTTTAATTGCTGGCAGTGCCACATTATGTTGCCCTTCTGTAGCCAGGATCAATTAAACATCAATTCTATTTTGCTGCAGCTGATGGGATTCTACTAACTGATGTAAGAAGTTGTAGGGAAAGACCATGGTGTTTGCATCAGCTGTTTTATCTGTATGGTTTCCTTTGCTCTCCACTCAGAAAGGGGAAGGGTAGTATTAGTGTATCTGTTACTGAAGGCCAAATTGTCAGTCTAGATCTGTTGCCTACTGTGTTTTAGGGGAAAGGAAACAAGTGGATTGTCACGCAACCAGGCAAACAGGATCAACCTCAAACTTTCCATTCTCTGAAATAAATGCAGCAGTTATTGAACTTTGCCAAACAGGCAATGGCACAGAAATCAGAACAAAGTCCCCGCAAGTGAAAATACATCTGCTTTGAGATGGGAATTTGGAAATACTATAGGTAAAGATGTCAGTCCTGTTCTCCAGCACACAGAAAATATTCCCTAACATTTTAGAAAACAACTCACTGTACACCATATGCTCTGTGTATCACAAGGCAGATCTAGGTGCTAAGAATTTAAGTATGGTCAGTTCTGCATTTCAGAGGCGGTGTTATGTTTTCAAAGCCTAAAACCAATGTTGCACATTACTAGCTTTAAACTAATTAAACTCATAAACCTTTAGGGGTGGTTTCTTTTTTTTTCAGAAGTAATAGGATTTAGGCTCAAACTCCCAAATACATACATTTTAAGTGTGAAAAATAATCACAGAATCCTTAGAGTTGGAAGGGACCTCTGAAGGCCATCTAGTCCAACTTTCCTGCAATGAGCAGGGACCCGCACAGCTAGACCAAGAAGTTGCCTAGGGCCTGATCCAGCCTCACAATGAAAGTGTCCAGGGTCAGTACATCAACCACATCTGTTCCAGTGCCTCACCACCCTCACTGTAGAAGACTTTTTCCTTATATCTACCCTCCCTGAGCTTGAAGCCATTTCCCCTTGTTCTGTCACCAAAGATCCTGCTAAAGAGTCTGTCCCCTTCTTTTCTGTAGCTCCCCTTTAAACACTGAAAGGCCACTCTCAGGTCACCTCGCAGCATTCTCTTCTCCAGGCTGAACAGCCC
>JANHGO010000001.1:12163612-12236318 GCA_024606505.1 Aquila spilogaster
TTTTTTTTTTTTTTTTTTACCTCTGAATTTCTTTTGCTTTAAAGAAACAAGCTGAATCCTGCATTTCCCGTCCCCCAGTTTATCAAGCAATGTAATAATACACCAAGCACCATGGTAACCCCTGCAACATGATGCACAGTGCTATCTGGTCAGAATCCTCACTTTGAGGATCACAAGAATCAAGACACTTAAGGGAAAGGTACTGCATCTACCAGGTACATTACCACGGCCAAATGGATGTAAAGACTTCAAAAGCAAATAATATGACTAAACGAGGCATTACAGGGAGAAAACTACGACGCAAGTATTCCAAGTGGCAAAGAACACTTTGGAATTATCACAATGGATTTTTGGCCACATTAAAACAAAACAGCAATTATAATGGAAAGAATATAAAAATAAAGGAATGCATCATCAGAAATATTGAAAAATATTAATAATAAAAGTTTACCCCATAAAAGGGATTTTTTAAAAAAATATTAACAACTGAAAATTGATCCCTATGAAAGGTTTCATCAAATTATTGGAAAAATAACAGAGATCAGTGTGCGTGGAGGGAGGAGATAAGAATTTTGACTCTTAAAAGACAGTGGAGATAAAAGTGGGAGGAGGGAGGGAATAGCTTTTTGTAGGTGCCACCAACTTGTTGAAAGATTCATAGCCTCAGATAAGCACAACCTCATATTATTCTGAAGTAGTCCTCAGTAAAACACACACAAGATTTGCGGGAGATGTATAAAAAAAATAAAATAGCTCTTAATCACACTGTAAGAAACATTAAATCTATACTAACTGTAGACTGGGAATTAGAATTAGTTTTCACTAGATGAAAGAAAAAACGCCTGATACTACAGAAAACAAAAAGCTGCAAAGTATCTGAAATTGATTCTTAATGCACTGAAGAATGAAACAACACAAAAATACTTTTAGAAGGACCAGGTTATGTATAGAACCAGTAAAAATAAAGACCAAGTTACATGGAAGCAATTCACAGACTCAAACACGGGAAAAAAAAATTAACATAGGGAAGAACTTCCAGGTAAAGAAAACCATTGGCTAAAAAGAAAACATTGCTTTTTATAAACTAAAAAAATAGCAAAAGCATAGAAATTATCAACAAGCAACACATTTTAAATGACAACTAATGAAGATGTACAAGATAAGTATGTCAGAGCAAAACACGTACCAACAGAAAAAACGTGTAATACAGTGAAGAAATTAGTCAACAGCAAAACAGAAGATAACATCACTTTAAAAGACAATATCACCAAATGCAACAAATGGCAAAGGACAAAAACACTGAGGGTATAATGAGGAAGTATATGTTGTGAACCATAACATTTTCTATCTGAAACACAAAACATTTCCACTATTGTAAACAGATAAAATACCAAAGTTCTTAAAGGATGGGCATATGGATGCAGTAGAATCAGAAATGCTGCCGTTAGCAAACCACAGGTTTAAAGCACTAATCGAGGTGATAAATGTGTATTGGAGAGCTCAGGCTCATGCTTCACATACACCCAGTCCTGCAGTACCCGTCCAGAAGACACTAACTGTCTGCAATCACAGAGAAAGATCAGTAGCAAACCTCTGCCAACAACAACAGAGGTTCAGAAGTGGTAAGAGCACAATAAATGCTGTCACGAATACTTGGGAAAAAAAAAAACAAACCAACAAAAAAACCCAGTTCTTTTTGCTTCACACTTAAAAAAAATTTCAACAGAAGGTACCACAACATATTGTTAAATTCCCTATTTTAGTCTTCACAAGATACATATCCTGCAGAAGAATCATTTCAGGCCTTCATCGTAAAACAGCATTAAAACCTGCACAGCTGTTTAGTCCCTGAAAAGGAACAACAGAGTATTAACACCTTTTGAAGAGAACAGTATACATCCTCCACACTTGACAGGATCAAGGAGTTAACTACTGCAAGTATTTTATTGCCATAAGACTTAAGGAAAAAGATTTAGTCTTATAAGTGATGCCAAATATGCCCTCAGTGTTACATGCTGAATTGGTTCGCAGTCAGCAATTTAATGAGACAACAACAATCCTCCCTAAAAATAAAGGCATCAACTCCTGTTCCTACATGCCTTATTTGTGCCTGAATATAGTGACTTTAAGGCTACCTTTAACATTGCTGTGAGCTGTCACACTGCCCAGCAGCTTCCTACATCACTACTTCACACCCACCACCCCAATTCTGAGGCAAGTCAGAAATGAAACATCTTTTCAGGCAGTTGAAATGTAGTAATCAAAGCGTTGGCAGTTTTTTTCTTCTTTAAGCAGCCACTTTCTACAAAAGAGAGGGCCTTTCCAATCAGAAGTTTCGTCCTCTCAATCCTTTCAATGTTGTCTTTTATTAAGCAGTTTCAGTACCCTAAGTGTAAGCTGTCAAAAATTTACAGTCTTGAATAATGTCTTCACTATAGCCTTGATATAAAGGTGCCCAGGGAAAAGGATAAAGCTTGCAATATATGGTCAGGGAAACAAACAAAATTCAAAATGAATGATAATAAGAGGGAGGCCCTATAATTGAACTACTAAATTTAATTTTGTTTAGTTCTAAATTCCTGTATTTATAAAGTAAAGCTTATTAAAGCACTTTTTTCAGCATTTCCCCTACCCAATTATTTTTATTATTTCCAATTTTTACATTTTCCTTCAGCATTTATCTACATCTATTAAAACTTTCTAGACAAAGCTGTGAAACAAAGATGCGGGAGTTTACGTGTGTAATTGTGGCAAAGCATGACTGCTGATTTATAAGCATCTAAATTGCACTGCAGAGGCAAAACAAGGCAATTTATTAAGACCGGTCTCAAGCAAAACAAGCAAGGCCGAGATACTTAGCTCCCACGTGGCTGATCTTTTAAATTGGAGGGACAAAAGTTTTAATTGAGTTCTCTCTACTGTGTTATGTTTTGTGTGGATTAGTAGCATGATCTTTGATTAATGGTGTCAATCATATGTGGTCCCTGGCACGCCAAAGCTGCATGAAACTTTAAATCTCTTAGCAGGGGGGCATTTAAAGGAAATAACCATGACTTTCTAAATTCAATTTGGTCCAACTGGTAGCAGAAAATCAGAGATAGCACCATGCTCAATGCCAGTTTTTACTTTGAGTTTATGCAAAATATGTTTCAAATAATTCCATCCAAATTACTTATTATTCTTCAGCAGAATTAGTAATTCCCACCCTCAGGTGCTCAAATTAATAGAAAGACTTTATTTGAAAGCACCTGACAGGGAACCTACCCCTTATACTGGTAGTTTGTTTCAGGAATTAATCTCATTTACCATCAAATCAATGCATCTCATCTCTTGTTTCGATTTGCTAGACTTCAACTTCTAGATACTGCTTATTTTGCCTTTTTCCACTACAGCATCAAGTACTTATGTTACTTGTTTTTGCCTACTTCTGTACCCACAAACTGCAGTAGTCCCTTTAACCATATCACAACTGTAGATTGCACACACGGTTTTGGGATTTGGGGGGGAATTTTTGTTTGGTTGAGTTTTTTGGGTGGGTGTGGGAGTGTGTGAAAGTTTTCTGTGTGTGGTGTTATTGTTGTTGTTTTAAATCTGTTATCCCAACAGCCTCCTGAGTGTAAGCTATGCAGGTAGGAGTCTCATTCTATAAGTACACCCTGCATTCCTTCTGTCTAACATTTCTTTATATTCCACATCTAACATTCCAAAGTATTCAGCCCACCAAACAGTCCAGCTATATTGACAGCACATAATTTACCATACCACTGGAGTACATTCTCCACAGATTTGAAATCATCACTTCATATGTGGGTCATAACTTATTATCCCAATTTGTATGATATACTCCAGTCAGTAAAGACAGGATTCAGCACACCATCGGTTACTTTTTTTTTTAACATTTAGCCATGTCATGTAATACTGCATCATTAATCTTTGTTTATGAAAGATCACTCACTGAACACTGAATATTTATTTTAATGATTTTTACTTTTTATTAGGTACCACTCTCATTAGGTCAGAGATCAAAACCAGAAGACGACTGCCTGCCATCCACAAGGATGGCAGTGTAAAACAGTGCATATGAAAAAGCTGTATTAACTATTGAACTGGTTACACTTGGGTTTTTGCCCATGAAGTCCTACCAATGAACAGTGACTAGGATTAGCTTAGTTCAGTTTGTTGCATAATGAATTCTGATTTGATTTTTCAAACGGGATTTATATGGACTGTAACAGAAAGTTAAAAGGAAAACATCTTAAAGACACCTGTTAGCTACAGGTTATTAGATAAGTAACAGGTCTATAAGACTACCTATTGCATGTTATCAGATGAAAAGATGCTATTCTCACATCTTGTAAACAAGCTGGTCTATCAAAACCAGAAGCTGTCACTAAAAAAAAAAAGCGTCAACTAACTGGGAAATGAAAAGAGGCTTCTCAACACAGGACAGAAGTAAACAGCTAGACTGAAAACTGATACTACAATGAGAAGCCAGGGTGCTGACAGATCAATCTCAAACCATACAGTAATTCTGGAATTTAAGAATTGTCTTGAAAATCAAATTGCCAGAAATAAGGGTTTTTCTTGGGGAGGATTTCCTCCTTTTGAAACAAAATTGCAAGTATCTTTTGCATGACTTTTAACAACAGCTTTCAAGTATGAATACTGCTTCTTTTTTGAATAACACAAAATACGCAACATCTTATAAACATAACTGACAGCAGCCCATAATTTGAACACTTAAGGTAATGTTTCCCCCAGGTTTCCATGATCCTTTGTAGGGAAGTAAAGATATTGTTCAGGCCTTTTCTTCTACTGACATCACAACAGGAACAGAGCCCTCCCCACCACTGCAAAGAGACAGAAGATATCATCCCAAATGAGCCAATGAATAGACTGAAGCAAGGGAACCATGCAGATGAGCAAGATCCCAGCTAGTGATATAAGTATATTCTGATGCCTGTCAGTCATCCTCTGGAAAATAATCATTTTTTAATTGCTGATCTAAAGGCTACAGAACAACAGCTAAACCCCAACCCTGCTTAAAATAAAATCCATGGACCTGAGATAGAAGGCTCCAGGTCTCCCTTGTCCACTGGCACTTTTCCAGCACTAAGCATTTATGCCTCTCCCACACACTCAGAAACCCTGACTTGATCCCTATGGGAAGAAACTATACAGAAAAGCATTAATTATATGCATTTTGCTGATGGTAAATCCAGATTGCTTTTTGGCAAGGGAACAAAGTAAACCTACATCCATCAGGGTAACTTTTCAAGTAGTATTTGGTAATGGTAAAAGGTGCATTTTACACAAGTACTTGTATTTTATTACAGATTGCAGCAACTGCATTCACAATCATGGGACAATATTGGATGATAGTCCATGTGCAATATTTTCAGCTGCTGTAGGTACCACAGGACACTACCCTTCCTCAGCCAGCATCAACTGCCTGATCAACAATTTCTATTCTGCTCCAACTCTAACAGTGGAAGTGAAAAGTTTTCAAGAAAGGCCATGGCAATCACATCAGTGGAACTGTCTTTCATCTATGTAGCTTCCTTATTCCCCCTTTGATAAGGGAACGGGTAGTATAAATGTCTCTATTACTGAGGGCCCAGTCGTTTTCAGTCTAAATCTGTCGTCTACTATATTTTCAGGAAAAGGAAAGAAGCACATGGTCACATGCCCAGATAAAGAGGATCAACCTCAAACTTTCCATTCCCTGAAATAAATGCTGCCATTATCAGACAATGTCAAATACGAACAATTACTGCACAGCATAGAAGTCAGAAAAGGGACTTCACAAGTGAAAGAACATTCCCTTTGAGATGGGAATTTGGAAAGGCTATAGGTTAAGAACTTGATTCTACTCTGCAGTGTACCAAAAAACGCTGTCTAACATTTTGGAAAACAACTCATTGTATGAGTTGACAACATGTTCTGTGCACAAGGCAGAATTAGGTCCTAAGCATTTTAAATATAGCCAGTGATGAAGCAACGTATTATTTTTAAAGCTTATAACTGATGTTGCATATAACTAGTTTTAAGCTAAACTTAACTAAAACTTAAGTAACATTATCAGAAGGAAAAAGTGTTTTGTTCAGAAGTAATAGGATTTAGGCACAAAGTCCCAAGTTTATTCATTGCCAGTGTGAAAAATAATGGACTTAGAGTGACAGAAACTTATCCAATTGAAAACTGACTACACCAGTCACATTTGCACTAGTAGGCTTAACTGGCAGATGAAAAATTCCAAAGGTTTAAGGGATTTCTTCAGAAGAGGATACCAGCAGG
This sequence comes from Aquila spilogaster, assembly GCA_024606505.1. NCBI lineage: Eukaryota > Metazoa > Chordata > Aves > Accipitriformes > Accipitridae > Aquila > Aquila spilogaster. Next base: position 12,169,910 of record JANHGO010000001.1, read on the forward strand.
ATGACTTGTTACATCACCTCACATGTAAGCAAATGTACTCACATCTTTCCTTTAGAGAGGTCCTCTGAATTTTTTGTTGATTTCCAAACACTAATAAATGACAATAAGAAACCATCATTTGGTAACAGGCAGGTGAGCCAAAATTTCTGATAAATTCAAATGTCATAATTATTAGTGGCAAAAATATTTCTTCATATTAAATAAAAGAGGAACTCTGCTACTCCCAAGTACACAGTTGTTTTGGGAGCTTTTTTGTTTGGTTTTGGTTTTTTTGTTTAGGTTTTTTTTTTCCCTTTTAAACTGAGTACCTGAAGTGCTATCCACTAATGAAAAAAAGGGTAAAAACTCCCTCAACATTCATATTTTGTAGAATGTAATGAAGTCTTAAACTGGTGTTGCACATGCATAAAAAGGACTCCAAGATGAATATGACTATTAGCAATTGGTCATGAGGATATGTAAAAAAACAAGCACTGTGAGAAAAGCTACAGCCTGGTTAAAGCTTTGCCAGCTGCTCTGTGTTTATCTACAGAATATCATTACACAAGCGAGAAAGACAGGTGAACAGCTTGTTAACACAATAATATGCTAGCAGCACCTTAAACAAAAAAAAAAAAAAAAATCAGTGAGATAATGATTTATTGGACAACAAAAATCAGGCGGATGAATTTTTGCAATACTAGCACACTCTCCCCAAACACATTTAAGTGTTTCGTTTTCCCTACAGAATGGTATAATACCAGCCCCCCAAAAAGGAAAATCTGACAGTGGTTACAGTGAACTAGAGTAGCAAATATTTGAGACTGCCATGCAGTCAGTTTTCACTCATGATGGATTAAGTCACCATACAGAGTTTCTATTTTTGAGTGTTCATAATACTAATCTAGAAAAGCATGTGCTCAAATCCATATTTTCTGGGGGAATTACATAAGCATATGCTGAACACATATTACTTAATCTTTCGGACATGTACTCTACTGAATAGGAGTGCCCTGCAGCTGAACCACAGCTTTGATTTCTAGGAAAGAAGATAGATTTCAGGAAGAGAAAGCGGTTTTGCTGTGGGGAAGTCAACATGTTAAGCAGGTGTGAGAAGTGATGGAGCAGCCACTTCTTCCATGTGAAGAGTTGGTAACCCACAATGCTACCTCCACGCCCAGCCCATAGCAGGCTATTTTTAATTAGCAAGAAATTAGTCTTCCCCAAATTGAGTCTGCTTTGCCCATGATGGTAATTGGCGAGTGATCTCCCTATCTTTATCTTCAGCCCTGGACTTGTTCATCCTTTTTTCTCCCCCTGGCCTGTTGAGAAGGGGAGTGAGAGAGCAGCTGGGTGGGCACCTGGCAGCCAGCCAAGGTCAACCCACCCCACTGAACTTGTAAAACACTTACTGAAAGCCTCCTCTTGCAGCTAGTATCTCTGAGTTTGACGTTAAGATAATCACATTTCATTCTCAGCTGCTGCAAGAACATCAAGTTTAAAGAACAAATATTTACTTAGAAACAGCAAATTCAGCTTCTCAGGATATATATCAAAATGGACAAATCACTCTTTAAATGTTTTTATGCAGTTTGCCTCAGATTTGTCTAGATTTCTGTATTTAAACTCAAACATTACACTAAGTATCTATTCAAACAAAATAGATTCTGCAGTTTTTAGTGACTGTTACCTATCAAGAGGAAAATAGCCAATTTAGCTGCCTGGACTTGTTGATCAATTACATTCAATTCCAGATCTATAGCCCCCGCCTTACACAGAGAAATGGTGTGGCATTTGGAAGTGGCACCCAACTGTTTTTCCTCCAATAACGCAAGCCCTCCATCTTGCTACAACACGTCATCCCAACTTCCTGCCTCAGAGAACTTTTTAACCCACTATAGTTATGTTATAACATGTTTTATGGACGTGTCTAAATATTTATAACAATTCCTAAACATTGAGGCAAACAATGACCTCTTCTTGGACATGTCCTCAATGTTAATGTCTTTCTAATTATTCGTTTGCTATGCCCTTTTTTCCTTTCAGAATCAAGACTTCTAAAAAAAAAACCAACACCCAAAACAAAGCAACAATACAACAAAAAACAAACAAAAACCTCAAAAAAAACCCCCATTTTGTGCAGCTGAAGGATTGCTTTGCAGTCTCTTTTCAGCTCCATCTTGTTTTAGCATGCACATATCCTAATAGGATTTTTTTTCCCCCCCTCCCAGGTCTGTAGTTTCAGTATTTTGCTCATGCTTAGTAGACCTGGTAGAATGCCAATTTTGCCTTGCTGTTCAGTACCGACCTGCTTTGAACAATCTGCCACATACAGCATTTTACTTCAGGATCATGAAATAAATGTCTTCGTTAATCAGGGCATAGACAAAACTCTAACAAGAGGGAAACCTGACCCATCAACGAGTTTGAGCCTGCTGACTATAAAAGAGTTACTCCATAGTCTTTCTCAGGTAGTAACAGGCATAGCACATTCCTTAGGTTTCTTCATATTGAAAGCACATCTTTATTTTTCTTTGCCTCAGCAAACTTGCTTATAATGAGTCGAAGGTGTTCCATACCGTATTTTAATAAAAGCAGAGTCATCTGTGTGAAGTTGCTCATACATAACCTCATTTGCCTTGTAGGAGGCTTTCTACAAGCTCAGGTTGAACATCTTGCCAGATGTTCAGGATTTAACTACCTTGGCATCATATCACTAGCACAATCAATCATTGCAACAAAAAGATTTCATCAGAACTTTGTTCCGAAACACATCTGTTCAAGCCCAGTGATGAAAGGAACTGCTCCTACGGCCCTCAGCACAAGAACTTTTCCCAGCTTCTGCCTTCTGACAATAACTTCAAATGAACGTCTGTGTAAGTAAATCTTTTGATCTTATTTCCACTATTTCAGCTAACTCATATAAACAAGTAGCTTTCTGAGTGCCATTATCAGTCAAACTGGGTTTCTTATTCTATTTTCCAGATATTAGCAAGCTTCAGTTGATGTTTGTCCTGTGCTCGCTACAGCACTTATCTGTAGAGATTCATCCATGTCTAATAACAAACGCGCTCAAGAGACAGTCCTTCGGTCAGAGCATTTAGCATCATCTCTGTTTGCAGAGAGTCCCCACCTCCTTTTAGGTAGGGACCTACCTAAAGTTTTAGGGAACTTTTAGGAACTTCATTGCTTTTAAGGACTTGATACCGAGATTACTATCCTTTTTCCAAGCATGCTTGAACATGAATAGTGGCTTTCAAAATTACCAGAAGATGGGCAAGAGCAGAGAGAGGAGAAAGGCACCAGACAAACCAACTGAAGGACCACAGAGGACTTCAAAACATACTAAAAACTTTTGAAACAGTCCAGCAACAAAACCAAAATATTTTCAAGTACACAAGAAGCATATATTTGCTGGAAGACAGTAAACTAACTGGATGACAGTGCATGGGAGAAGGCTCCCCTGCATCCCTGCTCGCACCCCCTGCTGAATTGAATCTTTTTGCTCAATTAGGCATTCCTGGGTCTCTTCAGACAATATCCTCAAGGTCTGCCCTTGGTCTCCTGGTCACGCAGAAAATCTCTTCTGGGAAACAAATGGGTTTGTATAGCTATTCCTGTTTTCTGTGCTAGCTCAGCACACACTTTTAGTTTGACCATTTCTCCTCAGCAGCACACATGCTGGATAAGCTGTATCAGTCTTCAACTATTCTGGCCCCCACCCCCAGCCCAAACCAGTTCATTTTAAATCAAGACACAGAATGCACAAAAACTAAGCAGAAGTTAAACACAAACATGAATGCTCTTCTGTTATATATTCTCCTAAGATGGACAGTTCTATATTCATTGAGAAGTGGGGAAAAAAAACCCAGACCGACACAGGGAACAACCAAACCCTCTAGTCACTACGTATTAGTGATTCATGCAAGGATTTAAAAATCATATATCATCTCCTCTGGCAAGATCAAGTTTCTCAGAACTGTTTGCTGCCTGTTTAGGTAAATATAAAAAACCAACACAATTATGGTACTACCTATTTCATGAAGAGACACTTCTTTTCCCACATGCCCAAACCAGCTTTCAGAAAAGCCTATTGCCTATTACTCTATTGGTCAGCGATATCACTTTCACATTATAAGTATACAAGTTCAGGTTCTCCCCAAATGCATTGTTCAAACTTCTGGTTGCCAAGTATTTTCTCTAGTATGCTAAATGACAAAACAGGCAAAGGCATTAATTGCAGAACTGCTGTTAAAAGCAAGGAAATGCATTACCAGTAATGCTTATTGTAATACTTAAAATGGTTTGGCAAGAATACAATTCAACCTAGTTTTCCTTTGTTGTATTTGATAATAGCGTCAAAAACCAACACTACACTGGAGACACCAAAAAAGAAAGGGACATCTGATCTTTGAAAAATGTAGCATGCTTAAGTAGTGCAAAAATGTTAACTCATACATGTACATTTCACTTCAATTTCAACAGAGACACTTACTGCAGGTTTTTATCAGCAAACAATAGTAACCTTTATCTTCCACCACAGCTGAACTTCATTCTCTACCACCACTGCTCTACACCCCAGCCGGACTCCAGAAATGAACACTAACTAGGGACTGTACCGAAATCAGAGGCAGACTCATGACTTCTCTCACATGTTATGGGGCAAAGAATTCCAGTGCTTCCAAAGCCTTACAGAAGAACACCTGCTGGAGTACCTGTAGCTTACATTTCAGTGGCATAACAGGTTAAGTAGTTCAATTGGTTTTACTACGAATAATGCATCTGACAGAAGGTTCAGCATACATGCAGTCTTGGATCAAAGCTATTCATTGCTTTGCCATTGAGTAACATTGAATATTTTTCTCTGAAGAAAATACTCAACATAAAATCAAAGTGTCAAAAAGTTCCCTGACATTGCTGAAATCAAACTTCTTTATTCCCAGCAATTTCAAGACTAGTCTGAAAATCGATGGTAATAGCTGCATCCAGCCTGATTTACACAGCTGTCCAACCTACAGTCACATGATCACATTACTTGCCTAAAACATGGGAATTTGCTCCAAAACAGGCAAAAATAACAGTTGTCATCTCCCATCCCCGTTTCTTCTTGCTCAAGCCTTTCTGTTTTCTTTAACAAATGCAAAGTGGAGGTCAGAACTTGGAAATACTTCCCCAATGCAGTCTTTGCTTGAACCAGACAAGTCTCCCTTTAGCCCAATCAATACTTCGTTGACCCATTCAAAGGTTCAAAGATGAGAGCTGCAGAAAGACCCCTCTAAATTTGCGACGAGCATGGCAGTACAATTTCTTTCTGCAGGTGAGACACATCTGTTCAAACCTATGGAACTAAAAATCTCTTTTTTGCCCTTACTTGCTACCTTAGAGACAAGCTGCCTTGCATCCAAGTTTAGCTCCAGTACCTGTAGCCTCTTCAATTTTGCTCCCTCCAGCAGCGATTACTGTTGCACCAGACCCGAATCACAGCTCTGCTTTAATTTTCAAAATCCAGTACGTATGATATGGGCAAGGCTGCAGACTGCAAATACCTGCAGAACTTCAGGGACTACCAATGATGATCTAAAAAGTCTCAAGGCATTATTAAACATAAAAACCCCACTTTTAATATATATGACAGCAGCAACTGCAGAGAAATACTTGAGACCTGTATTTTGCACTTTTGTGGCAACCTGCAAACACACTCAAAGCAATTAATTGAAAAATGTTACAGTAAAATGCTTTAGGTTATTCCTCCAAGCAGTTGGCTTATTTAGTCAGGTAACAGTTTCCTAATGTACTGAATATTTTACGACTTCTAAAGCGACATTGTTTTTATCAAAATATAGGTGAAATACAGCATTCCCTTTGTGTATTGACATACATGTCAATATAACGTAACTCAGATTTTTTTGTACCTTCTATTTGTTCTCCTTGATATAATTTTTATATTATTTGTAATTACCAATGATATACATAGAAAAATCATTACATGTTAGGCTAAAATAGAATATATCCAATTAAAGGCTCTGTTCAGGGAGACACAATAACTTCAGAAGATGATGTCATCGCATCCTAAAATTGTGCTGTGAACACAAACACGATTCAAAATCATGACTAACATCCATAATTATAGTATGTGTTGAGAAACAATTCTTATTCGTTTACTTTTTTTTTATTTATTTGAGAGAAAAAGGAAGTTCAGAATTTATCAACTGGAGATGACAGGCTGAAGAATATAGCCTGGAACTGATTAAGTTTGGGGATATGCATATATTTTGGAGGAGTATCAAAGATTATTTATACTCAGCAAAACACAATTATGTTTTTGAAATGGACAGAAAACATAGCAACGTAAATGAAGCTGGCATTATACTTCTGCTCTCCAAACAGCTACTGCTTGGTTGTTCACGTTACTACCGACAACACTCTAAGGACTAGTCAGGTCCCAATACAACCTAAGACAAAGGAAAGGACATTAACTATATGGTGGGTGTGTGTAATTACAATAAGACAGTAAAAGTGCCAACTGATTACAACATGACGACTCATTTTGGGGATATGCATTTATATATTTATTCCATATGTAACAAAATAATCTGTCAAAAACTATGGCAAAATTAATTTTCAAGAGGTACATGAATGCAGATCATTTCACAAAAAACAGTTGGAGACAGGCAGTTTCTGCATTTAAATTACACAAACTCCACATGTGAAATACAGCAGTCATTGTTTAACACATCACTGAATGCTTAAGTACTGCAACAAGGAAGGCAATAAAAATCTGAAGTACAGGGTACAAAAAAGCACAAACAAAAGCACCCAAGCTAAGACAGAAGCTAAACCCAGTACTACTGCTGAGAACAGGACACATATAGAAAAGAAAGATAAAATTGCAAGGATAGATTTAAGCCCAACACGAACCTCACCTCTTTGAAAAGCATCTTCAAGTTCCATTGTAAACCCAGCCCTTCTCCTCACTGCTAACTTCTGAGCATCAAGTCCCAGAGCTAACTTCTAAAGCTATGACAAATGCAGGCCCCCTAACAGGATAAATTCTAGAGTAAATGAGGCAACTTGAATTATGAGAATTACATTAACAGCTCTTGTGTGTGTGTATTTTTTAATATATATATATATATATGTAATTGTCTTTGTAAAAGACAATTTCAAGAAAGCTATGCAAGTTACTTTATTCCATAAAGAAAAAACTACATTACCTGTGAAGTGAAACTTGCTAAATTACCAGAAGAACCATTACAAACATCTTCATTTCCCATGAAATAATTTCATTAGACAAAACATGAAAAACCAGGAGACTGCTAGACTTCCTAATGATTACATATGTTTTTCACTACAAAGCTGTTAGCACTTGTGAAGAGCATATGTGTACATAAAGAGTCTGTCCTATATACCCCAAATTTCTACAATGGAGCCTAATGAGGCTATGGTCTCCCACCCCTCCATTATCAGGGTAGCATTCATTCTTCTCATACAGTACATGTGTGGCCCCATGTTACTGCCCCAGCTGCACTCAGCTCAGTTTGCCAAGTGGCCCAACAAAGCCTTGTTACTCCCAACAGAGAACAAAAGGGAGAACTTTCTCTCATACAGTTAATTTCTCTTGGGACATATTGTTTACATAAAAACTTGTACAGTGCTTAGAGCAAGATACACTGCATGAAAAAATTTCAAAAAGAAAAATCAGAATTTAAAAAGAAAAATTCCTTTTTTCTTCATTCTGCCCAAGCCGACACTGATTCAACGTTCCTCCCCACGTATCATCCTCTGCAACAGATGGGAAAATTCTCCAGAGCACCATTACACACTTCAGCAATGAATTGTAGAAGACAACATGGCTCTCACACATTTCATTTCACATGCTGAGGAATTTATTCTGACTTGCAATGGATGATGCTACAATAAAGCCTTGCCTTAGTGTACCTCACCACAAGCATCACTCAATACAGGAGACTGTAATTTGGAAAAGGACATTGCCCTTACCAAACCCACTCAGTCACGTCTGCTTCCAAAAAACCACTGGAGCCAGAATATTGTTACCATAAAAACTTACTGCTTAACAGTAACACTATAGCAAAACAGTTGAAACAATACAAAACAAGCTGGAACACCCCAAAGTCTCTATCAGGCTGCTAAAAGCCAGATGCAACTAGACTATATGCAGCTGCAGCACATACGAATTCGTTTTGGCAGACTGGTCTTCCTCACTCACTGAACCATCTCTCTCTGCGTGCATGAAGCACACCTGCCTGCATTGTACCAAGTCTTTCACTCTTCCATTTTCCAACTTTCTTTACCCTGCCAATACAAGGCATATTGCTCCTCACCAAAGAACCAAGGCATTCATGCTGTAAAGGACTTGACAAAGTAAAATATGGAGGAATACTCCAGTGAGCATATTTAGCTGGAGGGAAGTTACTTAAAATCACTTCCTAAAAAAATAGTACTTATGTGGAGAGCAACAGCTCATGAAAAGCAACATGCCAATTAAGGATGGGACCCAGAACATCAGATTTCTTTCAGAGGAAATAAGATAACCCAGACACTTAGGGCACTTTACACCAGAATTAATTTTAAACATTTATTTTCTCTGTGTCTATTTTTAAAATCCGGCCAAAACCCAGAACTATACTCAAGGCTAAAGTTCTGTATTCACAGTATGCTAGCCAAGTTTAGGATTGTATTGGGTTTGTGTGGCAGGTTTTGGTAGCAGGGGAGGGGCTGCAGGGATGGCTCCTGTGAGAAGCTGCTGGAAACTTCCCAGGCTCCAAGCTGGACCCACCGCTGGCCAAGGCTGAACCCATCAGCAACGGTGGTAGCACCTCTGGGATAACATGCTCAAGAAGGGAAACATGCAGCAGAGAGAGGAGTGAAATGTGAAAGAAACCCCTATGCAGACAGCAAGGTCAGTGAAGACCTGGGGAGGAGGTGCTCCAGGCACCGGAGCAGAGATTCCCCTGCAGCCCATGGGGAAGACCATGGTGAGGCAGGCTGTCCCCCTGCAGCCCAGGGAGGACCCCAGGCCAGAGCAGGCAGGTGCCCGAAGGAGGCTGTGACTCTATGGGAAAGCCTGCTTTGCTGGTTTTGGCTGGCCTAAGAGTTAATTTTCTTCATAGTAGCTAGTATGGGGCTATGTTTTGGATTTGTGCTGAAAACAGTGTTGATAACAGTGATGTTTTTGTTACTGCTGAGCAGTGCTTACACAGAGTCAAAGCCTCTTCTGCTTCTCACCCCAACCTGCCAGCGAGCAGGCTGGCAGGGCACAAGAAGTTGGGAAGGGACACAGCTGAGACAGCTGACCCCAGCTGACCACAGGGATATTCCAGAACATAGCACATCATGCTCAGCATAGAAAGCTGGGGGAAGAAGGAGGAAAGGGGGACATTTGGAGTGATGACGTGTGTTTTCCCAAGTCACTGTTATGCGTGATGGAGTCCTGCTTTCCTGGAGATGGCTGAACACCTGCCTGCCATGGGAAGTGGTGAATGAATGCCTTGTTTTGCTTTGATTGTATGCACGGCTTTTGCTTTACCTATTAAACTGTCTTTATCTCAGCCCATGAGTTTTCTCAATTTTACCCTTCTGATTCTCTCCCCCATCCCACTGTGAGGGGGGTGAGCGAGCAGCTGCATGGGGCTTAGTTGCTGGCTGAGGTTAAACCACGACACCCACGCTGGAGCAGCCTGTGCCCGAACGACTGCACCCAGTGGAAGGGACCCACGCTGGAGCAGTTTGTGAAGAAGTGCAGCCTGTGGGAAGGACCCACGTTGGAGAAGTTCATGGAGAACTGTCTCCTGCAGGAGGGACCCCACGCTGGAGCAGGGGAAGAGTAAGGAGTCCTGCCCCTGAGGAGGCAAGAGCAGCAGAGACAACGTGTGATGAACTGACCATAAACCCCATTCCCCATCCCCCTGCGCCACTGCAGGGGAGGAGGTAGAGAGAACCGGGAGTGGAGTTGAGCCGGGAAGGAGGGAGGGGTGAGGGGAAGGTGGTTTAAGATTTGGGTTTATTTCTCATTATCCTGTTTTGATTTGATTGGTAGTAAATTAAATTGATTTTCTTTCTTCCCCAAGTTGAGTCTGGTTTTTGCCCGTGACCATAACTGGTAAGTGATCCCTCCCTGTCCTTGTTTCAACCCACAAGCTTTTCATTATATTTTCTCCTCTTCATCCCACCAGGGAGGGTGGAGGAGTGAGTGAGCACCCTCGTGGTGGTTTGTGGCTGGCTGGCTGGGCTTATACCACGACAAGGATATTCACCCCAAAACCTATTATCCCCAAGGCTGTTTTGTTGCTAGCATGTCTAACTAGAGAGAAATGTTACATTTATCTGAAGGAAAAGTTAAGGAATAAAACCATAACAAAACATGGTATGTGTTCACTGTATCTGATTATGAGAAATGTTTTTGTGCATAAGGTATTTATATATTAAGGATAAACCCCTCCCTGCCAGCCCACAGCTGGGAATCCTACAGCAAACACACACACAAAGTTCAAATCTCTTATCATAAAAGTCTGGTATCATAGTAAGACCTCAGCTGCAAGAGGTTGTCTAGGGCCCTGGCAGCATTTTAGCTGGATGCAACACAATAATTTGCTATTTTAAAAACCCCAAAGCAAACAAAAAAATCAGTAAAGTATAGTTCTCTTCATTTTCCATCACATGTCACTACATACGATTTTATCAAGCTTTGTACTATTCTCTGCAGCTACCTCAAAATTACTAGAAAGGCTCAAAACAAACAAGTGGAAGAGATATGAATTGATTCTCAAGGGAGACACAACCCTAACCAGAGACAGCAGCTTGCACAATCCCACAAAATAAAATATAATCAAAAAGCTACATACTCAAAAAAGTGGCCTTCCACTAAATACATGTCTTGTACAGGAACTGATAAATAAGATGTTCGCTGGGAGAGACAGATCCTAAGTGAGCATCACTGACATACACAGAATAGTGAGCAGTGTACTGTTAAAATTTTAGTATCTACACTTTGGTTGTTTAAAGAACATGATGTGCCCCTTTCCCTTAAGCCAAAAGAAAGTCTGGATTCAGTGCTCTATAAAGCTCTTAATTCTCGATCACAGATTATCACAAATTTACCATCCCAGTCACTAATATTCTTTTACATACTTTGAAGAGATATGAATATACATGCTTGGTAGTGAGAAATTAAATCTGTCTGGGTCTCCTGATTAAGCTGGTAGTTCATTGCTTCACATTCCCACCTGACTTACTGAGTCCATGCAAAGGTTTCTAGACCCTTATCCAGTCTAGCCAGAAATGCCACCTAGACTGGGATAACATGCTCTGAGGATTTCCTCCCCATTCATAAAATCAGCACAGTTCCTAGCTGGGAAGAGTGTCAAAAGTAGCAGTTTTTTCAGACTATTTCTTAGGTTTGTCTGTCAGCTTGTGCCAAGAAAAATCTCACTTAGGCATAAACAGCCACAGCACCCCAGGAAGAGAGAGGAAAAAGCGTAACACCAAGCAGTCCAAAGGAAAAACAAAGTTTAGTACAGTTAAATCACACCACATTCCCCTGAAAACTGAGCATTAAGGATCTGGTCCAGTTTCCAAGTGTCATATCCAAAGACACTACACCTCTGCAAGAAGAATGCTGTCCAGCCCCACGCAAGACCATGAATGCAAAGTAAAAAGACAAATTCTTGAAGGCCAAAGTACAGCCAGGAACAAACACATGCAGTCATTGCCTTCAAAACTTTTCAGTTCCGTGCAGCAGACGGCTTAGCTATGCCAAAATACTTCTGAAGTACAAGATGCGTTCACTCATGGAAACTTGCTACTTGATTCCCCCCATTTGTCCTCTAGGACCAGGCTGCTGAGGCAGCCCTCTGCCAACATGTCATTTCTCCTCAGAAAAAAATTATCAGACTGAAGTGAAAAAGTTGACATCATACCTGATGGCTCCAAACTACACCTGGATTAGCAGCCTTGGCTTATACCCCAAAAAGCTTACACAGGAAAACAGGTAAGATGTAAAGAACCAAGGTTAATTTCAAGAAAAATTAGTAGTCACTTCCTAGGGAGAGATGTGCTGCTTTTCTTGGCCAATGCCATAAACTTGCCCCAATAGCTTTGCACCAAATACAAATAAGATACTTATGAATTGCGATCAAACGAATCAAGATTAAAACACTGGCAGGACAGTGATACAGAGAGAAAATGGCATAACAAGAGAGAATGATCTCCTGGAAACTGCATCTACTACTAGGGTAAGGTAAGAATTATCTTTCAATTTTTTTTCCTATGGCTGATGGAAAAACCTTGGATTAAAAATCCATTCTGCCTGTAATACAGCTCCATTGAATATACTAAACGCATTCCAAAAAAACTAATCCTTACTTGTATGTTGGCAATACCTCATTCAAGACAATACCGATGTTCTTGAATCAAGCCAAAAAAACCCCAAAACCAACAGGTCATAATTATTACTATGGATTCATCAAGAAACTAGGAATTACAACATATGTTGCTTTGATTATTAGGAAGTCAGAAGAGAAAAGTGAAAAGGACACTTTCCATCCAGGAGAGAAGAATAATCTACCCAGTGGACTTTAATAACTTGTACTAAGTGCAAGTAGTTTTTTAGTAACACACTACAGGATGCATTCATTTGAGTGTATGCACCGATAGATTTATTCTTCCTAATGCCTTGAGATCACCGAGTCTTCTGGACATGATGGCAAAAGTTGTGGTGCAGCAAATTTGGATGACTGAGAAGAAAGGAGAAATGCATGAGCTCTGTTTAACAGGGAAGAAAGTTTTCACACATGATCAGATTTATTCTTTTGGTGGTCCAAAATTTTCTTCCTTAAAACCAAAATCCTAGTATATTCTCATCAGAACGTACATGGCCATAAAAAGCAGAAATATTTTAACATATGTCTAATATGATAGCTGCAAAATAGTTTTAGAGAACCAGATGACCCTCTAATCCTACACAGTTCACATCTGCACTAGCAGAAGTTCAAATACTAGTGTTACGGCATCTAGACATTTCCAAGAATCTTGACATCTGGTTTCTATACCAACAAAGAGCTGTTATGGTTATTTTGGCTGAGTTTAAAAACAAGCTACAGAACCACTGCAGCACACTGGAAAAAAAAAAATATTTAAAGTTGGTTGATGTGTAAAAACATATTATAATGTAGAATTATACGTAAGGTTCCCCAGTGACTGTTTGCTTTACACAGGAAAGGTTAAACTGCTTAGAGAAAGATGCTAGAAAATGAAGTGCATCCCGTTTTTTATTGTCAGCCGTTGCCATTCAAACATCATACTACCCTACTAAGGTAAAAATGAACTTGCTTGCATATGCCCAGGTGAAATTCTGCACTGTGTAATAATAAACTACAAAGATTTCCAAAAAATGCTAATTAGATTCCACATCCAGCATTCCAGAGCACAGCAAAATACTTCTGTCTAAGAAATAGCTACATTCCTGTTCTTTCAGTGTTCTGCAGCATATGGATGAACAGCCAGGCTGAAGGCAGACTTAGACAGATTTAGAGATTTATATACAAGGAGGGGGAAAAAAAAAAAAATAAAAAAAAACTTTGCTGGTTGCCATTGGAAAAGTTCACATAAAGCACCAAACTGACAGATTGAACTGGTTGCCGATAATGAACTGATAAAACAGAACGCCTCTTCTTACGAAGATAAAATAAAACTTTTTAACTCTTTGCTTATCGTATTTATCTCACATACACAAAACAATTGTTTTGCAACATCTACTTTTTCAGTGGCATCTTGAGAGAGTGACAAAGAGTCACTGGCAATAAAACCAATTCTCTCAACACATTTATTAATGTGGACATGCCAACAAATTCTTAATAGCAAAAAAGTACACATTCATGGGTGTTATACCACTCCCCATACTTCCTATCTTCCATCTTCTGATTATTAGCAAAAAACCTGATTTCATTCTAGCTTAGCAATAACCTAAGTAAATACAGTTTTCAAAAAACTGCTGTGTCCCTTTCTACAGTTTAATAACCAGCCTTAATATAATATTTATATTACCATAGTTCTAAACAGGCTTCATCATAATCTGGTTATGCTGCAGTGCTCCCAAATCATCCTGAGAAACCATCCCTAGCCTCAAGACTTCAACTTCACAGCAAGCTTTAAAGAAAAAAAAACAGAAGGAAGAACCCCAATAAACAGAAGGCAAGAAACAGACTGGCTTGGTAGACCTGTATGAGGTATTAGCTCTGCACTGCTTTTCCTCCCTTGCCGTTCTGTAATACTGGTTGAAGTCCTTGTCTATTTGCTCAGCTGTTCAGCTTTGCTCTCACCTCCTTTTCAGAAATACATTTTCTTCTGTATGACATAAATATGTGTAAGAACATATTTTGAGACCTAATAAGAGGGTTTGTTTTCAGAAGCTGGCTTCTACTTGTATGTGTAGTCTTCACGACAATTTGTTGCAGAGCAACAATTATTTGGATTTGACTTATGTCAAGGGGCTACAGACATGTTATTCTTTCAACATTCAACAGCAAAGCAGAACAAGCCAAAAAAGACAACCTAGAGTTAATCACCTCTATTTTTATTCAAACCTCTCCAGAAAACAAACAAACCATGCAAAAAAACCCCCATAGCCCCATAAAAAAACCCCCATAGCCCCTTGTATTCCTGTTGCATTTAGCACATGCTTGATGTCAGGTTCATAGGTTCAATGACAATAAGCAAGTTACAGAATACAAGACAGCATTAAGTTGCTCCCCACTTTCTTTTAATCAGAAAATGTCTAGCATTTTGCAAATTTAAAAAGTAGTGCTATCCCTATAGCACTACCATAGCAAACCTGAAGGTTATTCTTTAAATCCAAAGAAATTGGTATTTAGATATAACTGTGCCAGTAAACCATCCATAGTTTTTCAGAGGCACTCGTAACACAGCATCCAAGCACACCCATTAACCACGTAATTCAGCTCGCAAAGCAAGGGGAGAAAACATTCACTGCGAACAGGCTCTGTCTACACTATTGCTATCTACCCATGATGTGTAGCATCAATTGCAACTAACAGCTGAGAATTATTATAGTAAGAACTCTGCAAACAAATGCAGCATCTTCTTACAGGTTCACTCAAACCTGTAAGTTGACAGATTTTTTTAAAGCATTGTAAATGAGAACTCAAGTGTATTCCCATTCCAAATGCAATGGACAAGCCTTAATCCCATAATGAACAGTGACACAAGGACAGAACAAGTGTCTATCTAGCCCAGGGTCCCATTTTCAGCCGTGGATCACAGATACCCAAAGACTACATGGATAGCTGGAATCTGGCAAGCATTACCTGTAGCTCAGCAACCTTCTGAACTAGAGTGATGTCCAGGACTTCACTTACTCCATTCGTCTAGTTGCTTCCTGAAAATACTGTAAATGCTGGGCATTTGCAGCATCCTAGGGCAAGGTGCTCCACAGGTCAGTCATGCACTGAGGAAAACCAGTGAATCTTTTGTTTGTTCTGACCTTGCTTCATACAATGCCCCTTAGTTTTTGTACTATGAGAAGAAACGTGGATCTCTTCCCTGCTCACCGCAGTATTCTCACATAAGCATCTATCATGTCACTGCTTTCTGTGTTTTGTCTCAAATCTAGAGCTAGTATTGAGCTAAACCAATTAGCCTCATCAAGGTGTTCGCATCGAGTTTGCCTGTTAACATACAGAAGGGACACGTCAAACTGAAGCAGAGACAACAAACACCAGAGAGGATGGAAGGAAGGTGTAGGAAGCAATGCTTGCTGAGGAAGACACATCTTCCAGTGACTAATGACAGCCAAGAAGGCTCTCTGGCATGCTCAGGATATTAACGAGCATCCTTGAGCCTCAAGGTTTCCTCCAGAAGTTTGTCACAAGTATCCTGTAAACATGTACACACTGAAATACTTGGTGGGGGGCGAGGGGGAGACATGGCAGTGGTTGGCTGTCTCCAGCAAATAATGAAGAAAATTAAGAAAAGTGAGTGTCTGTTTTAACAACTAATCTTTACCCATGTCCTCTACTAAGAGAACACTGAAAGGATGCTGTTGCATTTTGTTTCCATCAGAGGCAGATGTAAATAGAAATATCTTTAAATACACACTGACACTTAGACAGGTTTTTACTTGCAGGCTAAAAACTGGAAAAAAACAAGAAATCAAGACAACGGACTGTAGCATACAAAGCTTAGAACCCATTAAGATTTTTTTAGCTACATATAAGAAAAATTTCATGATCCGAAGGACCACCACATACATCAACTCTGAGTTAAGTCAAAGGCACACAGTGCACACACCTTGTTTAAGCAGGGACAAGTCTAATGAGTGCCTCAGCAGAGAAATGATGCCCATTCAGCCTAACTTCACTGGAGCCTTCAGAGTAGTCACAGCTGGACTGTTACCCCAGAGAAAGACCTGGGGCAAGGCCTGCATGAACCAGCAGAAAGCACCACTGTGAAAACTAACACCCTGGTTATTTTACCCCTGGAGCTGAGTAGCACTTACACACTTTATTAGCAATCATACTGAGTGTTTTGCAGTAGCATTTGTTATATGCTTCAAAGCACAAAATAAAAACCACGACTCAGGAAAATGAGGTAAGAAGTGGACTTTCACAGTTAATGTGTGGTAATTTAATGCACAATAATCTTGGTTCATGATCACATATTTGAATTGAAATGAACCTTCAAGACAACTAATATTCTAAGAAATTTGCATTTTTAGCACAGAAACTGATGGAACTGAGAATTGCCACCAAGCTGCAGAACTGACAAATCCCATTTGCCTCACTGTAGGTGAAAACAGAAAAAAAACTTGGACTTGATCTGAGGAATATGACTATAAAGAAGGAATTAAGACAAAGAAAATACTTTGAGCAAAAAGGGTAAGAAAAGTCTGCATGCACACTTGGAAAATAAGGTTTCAAGGCAGAAGATAAGCCCTAGACCTGGAAAAGGAAGTTATAATCCAAACTGGATTTTGCTAATTTTTTTATTACATTGGTTTTTGTCATGTTATAAAACTTATTTTCAGATTCATCTAGAGGTGTCACTATCCAGCCAAAGTGGAAGCATGGAACCAAATACACAATTCATCTTTACAACATGCTACATACAAGTTTCCTCAATTATTTACTCATAAAAGTTAAAAAAAAAAAAAAAAGGAAAAAAAAGAAATAAGGTATGCCAACTATATAGGTAATCTGGATAAATTCAAGTTTCAGAAGTAACTTTTTCCACTTTGTAAAGCAAAACCAATCCAGGCTACCTACGACCACACAGAACCTCCATCAGACTTCAGAGAAAGATTTTTGATGTTTGGCATGTCTTTCTCCTTTCTTGAATTCTTCACTAGAGTCAACTTTACAGATCTTCACAAATATAGAATTGTTGATGCAGCGTGAAGACTAGAGAAAACACCACTAACACAACAAATAAGACATCCAAACAAGAAAACTTCATATTCATATTGGTTTTCCCTATTTGTATAGAAGTGTTCATGTGCATCTAATGAAAAGCAAAACCCTTCAATCAAGAATATTTGATGAGAAGCTTTCTTATTCTTTACCTCTTATAAATTTCTTATAAGGTTGCTTATAAATTACTGCATTTCACAGTTTTCAGCTTTACTACATGACCTCCCCTTTGCTGAAACCATGTCACCAAGAAACTTACTCTAATGTTTTATTTAAATAAAACTGGTTTTCCACAAAGGCTTGCCGGGGGGGGGGGGCAAGAAATCATTAAAAGTAGTAAATGTTTCCATATCAAGTTCTCTGCTTTTTACAAATCCATTATTAAATGGCCATGTTGGGGAGGTATGAGCAAAACCAAGTAACTCCAGCTACAGTTTTCGGCTGCTGATGTGATACAGATTGTAACCTGAAGCATTGCTAGGCTGGTGACATTTTGGTAAGGAACCATGATCTGAAGAAGCACTAAGCTGAAAACTGTATTGATTAAAGAAGACAAGGGGGGGGAAAAAAAAAAAAAAAAAAAGAAATAGAAACAAGGAGGCCCCAAGGTAACAGCAGAACTTGCATCCTCTTAACTGTCACAGCTGAGATTTGTAGCCTCGTTCAATTAGTGTGTTTTCTCTTACTGTGTTTCTTTCAGTTTTCTAATTTCTATTCAAGTGATTAAACACTGTAGCTCTTAAAAAGCCATTTTACAAACCTTTTCATTACTCAGAAGCTGTGCAAAACAGTATTAAAAAAATCAAAATAAGATGAAAAAAGCAGAATGAGCCAACAAATGGATTAAATAAGGAATGGACCTCCCTGATCTTAATTCTATTTTAACTTTCATGTCTTGTGAATTGTGAGAAAACTACCAGCTTTGGGCCTGGCAATGCTGCTGACTGCTGTATGAGTATCTGTTACCAACATTAGCACTGAATCCCTCTGTGACCATGGAATAGTTCTAAACCTTTAACAATATGGTTATGGACTTTAATTTCAGCCTGCAACTGTATTATTAAGTTTAATAAAACTGTGGTCTACCCTGTGACTCACATGAGAAGTCATCATGAACATTTGTTGCACTAGACCCATAACATGCCCATCTTGCATGTGGAAAATTAAGGTAACATTTCACTCTCACAGCACTGCCTTAATGCAAAGCATTCCAATACGAAAAAAAATTGTGAGAATGAAGCCATAAGTGTTTATAAAGCACTTAGAGATTCTTGGATAAAAGATATTATAATTAAAAATTAAATTATTCTAAACTAGTGGGAGGCATTTTACATCCTTCCCTACCGGAGCTCATACCCCCACGCACAGCACCACTGCTACAACACTCCCCACTTCCATGGAGCCTGCAGGGACAGAATCCAAGTTAATTCCAAAATTCAACCCTACCTGAAGTTGCAAATCTGAAACTATTGCAGCTGAGGAAATTCAGCTTTTTTATTTAACTAAGGCTAAGACACACTAAATATGAAACTTTCAGCCTCACTTAGGCTAGGAATCAATACAGTAACCCTTCAGTGAGCTTAAAAAGTATTGCTACCATAACTTTTTACAATTTAAAAAAAAAATAAATCAATACTTGCAGAAAAAAATATCATGACTAAGCAGTAAGAAAGGTTACTGAGACATTAAAATAAAAAAAATTGTGAACACTTGTTCACAAGATTTTTATTACAATCTTGCTTTTTTATTACTTGTGAGCCAAGTTAAAAAAGCCCAAGAAGCTTTGCTGAAACAATTTTTCATGTATACAGCAATTATTTCATATAACAGAAGAGCTATATTTCACATTTTAAAGCCCACTACACCTGAAATTCTACAAACACACTGTAATGGTCTCCATAATGAAAGAAAAATGGCTATAAGGCGGCACTGACATCAAGAATTTATTGTGCAGCTATCTATAGATATATTAACTTTTGTCTTAAAAAGACTACAACTCTGTTTAAAATGAGACTCTTGGTATTATTGAATATGGGGAGGACAGTGATAACCATAAAAATAAGTTACATACATCAGCTATTGCATAATTTGGTAGCATCAAAAGTTATCCCTAACTTGCCTTTATCATCAAAAGAGGTGTCTGAAAAATAGCAGCTTCAGCAATCAGTTTGGTGAAGATATTACAGGCAACTGTGGAAATGAATGGGGAAGTTAAGTTGATCTTCCACACTTTAACTAGAAGCTTGAAGCCAGAGCAACAAGTTGGCAAAATTATGATACCTAGGAAGCGATGGCTACATACGCCACACCACATTTAGTTAACTGCATTGGATACCTGGTTATGAAGCATTCCTTCAACAGTGGCTGGATGGTTCAAGCAGTAAGTGTTCATAAATGAGCGTTTGACACAGGCAAGCTGGATGCTAAATATCAGAAAATCCACCCAAGACAGAAGATACTGATTTACATCGGTCAGCTGGTAAGACTTGACCACATAAAACTGTGGCAATTCTAACCAGCCTTACACTGTAACCTCCCCCCCAGCCCCAACTGAACATCCAAGACTTGCAGAACAACTTCAGCTTTTACACAACAAGTTCTGGGCAGTCGGTCTCCCTCCTCACTTTTTTGGTTACCCAAACCAAGAGAACTGCCTGTCTTTATAATCTCTCTTAACAAGAGAAACCTATTCTGACAAAAGCTAAAGCATCCCTTCCCAACAGCTTTCTAAATGTTGCATACAACAGGGAAAGTAAGTTGGCATACTCAATACAGAACTACCAAAAAAAAAAACCCCAAAACCCAAACAAACCAAAACAATACATAAGGCTATTACAATTACATAACATTACATTCAGAGTCTAGAAAAAGAAAAACCACTTCAGGTAAAAACCTGGTAGATCTTACAAATAACGTCTTCCTCCTTTTGCCACCTAAATAGGAAAGGCAAGTAGCAAAGGTATAGCAATTGTTTTAAAATAGGTAAAAGCTCAAACATATTAACATTTCACAGAATCACATAATGGGCTGGGATGGAAGGGACCTTTAAAGGACATCTGGTCCAACCCCCCGTCCGTGGGCAGGGGGATCTTTCACTAGATCAGGTTGCTCAATAGATTTCCCTATTTAAAGTATTAAATTATGTCCTAGCCTTGATGGGGCCTCTCGTGTTTTTACAGAGCATGTTATTGCTGCCAGTGGTTGCATAAGAGAATTACTGAGATTTTCAGAAACACCACCAGAAGTAAAAAACATAACCCTAGGAACAAAATGGAAATTCAATTATCTGCAACTTTTCCCAGATACATTGTTTTTCACAAGCAATAACCTGGAATTATGTTTAATTTTAAGATGCTCTCTCTAAAGCAAAAAAATCAATTTTAAAAAATTATTATGAAATTGTACAATTTCAATTACCTGCAAACATACAATTCACTTTCTACAATGTCTGCAGATAAACAGACAAGTCATTTAAGGAGCCTGGTGCAATTGGAAAGTTTCTTCCCTCTTCAGCTAAAAAAAAAAAATAATAAACAAATGATCAGTTAGGCTCCAAATACAGAGTTCTGCTGTGAGTCTAATGCAGGCCCTCTAGCAGCAAGATTATGTGATTATTTCTGGATGCCGCAGTCATGTGGTTGCACAGCAAAGCTTTTGTCGGAAACATGACACAATCCCATTGCACTCAAACTGCCAGCAGCAACTTGCAGTTTTGCATTTTCCTAAAGCACACCCACAGTGACAGTAAAGAAATACCAGCTTTTCAGTGCTATGGTCTCAACTAGTCAACTATATTCCTTGTTGCAGTAAATCTAAGGGCTCATTTCTGTCGTTTTTTACTGTGCGTCACTTCAGGTGCACATTCACTGGGTCCCACTAAATCACAGAGCATTAATATCCACCTCCCCCAAACCACCCCTGCTTAAGGAAGCCTGACTAAAGACTGCAGAATAAGGAATTTTAAAAGTTTTGGTTAGTATTTACTCTTACAATATCTTTCCCTCAGGTACAAACAGAATTTACAATAGCCAAACTACATAATACTATAGCAAAGTATGCACAGTACAAGATTATCTACCCCATATGACATCTATTTCGATATTGTATATATTCAATGTTACCCCTTCAGTCAGACAGATAGGTTTTTTTCTAACATTATCATATAAGCTCTCACTGTACTTTTCAGAAAAACACCAGATTTGCTAAAATATTTCACTGTATTACATCTTAATAACCAAGTCCTTGTTTAGCTTTACCTACTTCTGCCTCTCAAACTGCCTTAAACTCAGAATATTTAAACATTCAAGCACTACATGTACTTAGAAACAAGGAACTAGTTAAAGCATGTACAGAATACTAACCACTAGGTATACAATTGACAACTTCTATAAAAACTGAGTACAAAATTAAGTTTCTTAGATGCTAAAGAACAAAAGAAATTTATAATAGAACAGGCTATGGAAATACACATACTTGGTTCCTATCACGTGACTCATCACTTGTTTTCTGTTACCTATAAATACTACATATTCACTGCCACACACATGGAGTACTAAAAAATACTTGATCTAATTACCTGATTTCAGGATAATTGGCATTTGGCCATAAAAATAAAATCTTGTAATTCAGTACTCGCATGGTGTATTTTTGCAGAACTTAGTTTTCTTTCTGAAAGCTTGTAGAAGAAATGCACAGAAAATAAACCCAATTCCCATCTAACAAAGTTTAGCAAAATGCTATTAAATACAGAACCTCATATTAAAAGTCACAGAAACCTACAGCCACCATAGTACTCCAGAATACCTAGGAAAGGATTCTGTAATGAAGAAACTCCTATTCCCAGATCCAAATCAACTCATTTAACAACCTCAGGAGTGGGCTTTCCTGTGTCTATGAACACACCTTGCTCATTTGCTGGGAGACTTAAAGCAATAAGTGCATAGTTCAAACACTAGTCACTGCAGCCCTCCTAGAAGAAAGCTCCAAATTGTGGCTGTAAGCGACACCCGCCAGTAGGGCTATTGGCTGGAAGTGGAGTCAGAAGTGATTTACAAACAGTAATTTTAACAGAGTATATACTCCAACCTTTGCTAATTCCTGTAATAAAAGTGTGAGTTATACTGGCAAGACATGTTCTTTGCCCTGTTTCTGTTAGCCAGACTGAAGGCTATATACTGTAGCAGCACAACTATTCCCCTGAAATCTTCCCCAAACTCTTTAGTAGTTTTTTCTGATTTTTTTTTTTTTTTTTAACAGCAAGGTGTGTGATTTCATCCCATCACAGCCAACATCCCCAGGACATCAAGGCTTTGCTGGTATACCTGGCTGAACTCTGCATATGCCTGCATGCAGAAGCTCAGAATAGCTCAGGGGGTGAGGCAGAGTTTAATGTACACTCAACCACAGCTGAATGCATGAGCAGCAATTTGCTTTTTTTCCTTGGGAACACACTAAATGAGCCAAGCTGTAATGAGCTCTGTTGTAATTGGTTAATGACTTTAAAGTTCTAAAAAAACAACTTGTAAAATAAAGAGCATCTGCATAATGAAAGCTTGAAAAATAATATTTTGCACTTTTGCTATCTACAGGTCTCAGTTGAAAGAAAAAGTGGAGCTATCAAATTCAGACAAATAACAGCACACAATCATTAAGCATCCTGCTCATGGTCAAACAGCACAATTACTAGCTACAACAGGGAATGCTGAGAGCTCACAAGTTATCTGAAGCTTCTGGGAGTTCTGTTAAACATGGGTGGTTATGAGATAAAATGCAGCTCCAACTCTCAAACTGGACAGCCAAGACCAGTGCTTTCTTGCTATCTGCTTGTAGCTTCGTACAGCATCTATAAAACCATTCTATAATTAAATTAGAAACCATTACACAATTAGAAATTCAGCCATATGTCACAAACATCACCTTTTAAAACCTCTGAAGTTACAAATATGCCACAAAAAGCATCTTATGAATTTGACCTGTTTACAGTAAACCACAAAAACTAATAAAAATATTTTAAAGACAAAGGCATGAAGTTTAGAGAAATACTGTTTTCCCAATAAGTTGAAGTTCCAAGAGGAGAACAAACAGGTAGGAGAGAAAGCAAAGACTGCTGCATTTCAAGAAAAGTGACCATGTGTATCGATGCATCATTAAATGTAAAGGTTCCCTTACCATTTTTAGGATGGTTTAGGATGGTTTTCTTAAGCCTAAAAAGTTTCAGATGCTTTGCAATTGATTCCCACATTATCTTAATTCTTACGTCTTCTAAGATTTTTCTCCCACTATAATTATATGAGCAAACTAAAGCCTCTTTGTATCAGTTCCTGACTGTTGCTGTTAGTACCTTCCTAAGGTGTCAAACAGAGTTTAGGTATTTACTGTGCATTTCAAAGGCTTTCAACCTGTAAAACATCCAAACCCAGTGACATGACATTTCTCAAAACTAGTTCTGAACTGAAATATAAATCTGAAGATAGTTTCTCAAGCAGGTCACTCACCATGCAGTCTCAAGCAGAACCCTTCAAGAGAGGGAGAACTAATGCTGACTGATGGCATAAACACCATTTTGAAAGAGAAGAACCAAGAGCAGGTGGGACAATTTTCCTAATTCACAGTAAACATTTAAATTGCGTGCTATTAGGATGGGCAGTACAGTCCAAATCTGAGTAAGAGCATCACAAGACTCATTTGGGACTATGCTAAAGTATTACCTGTGACTGCAGCACCTAATAAGAACTTTTTCTTGGCTTCATGAGTTAATTGTCACTAAAAATTCCAGTTCATCATTCATGTCCATAAAACAAAGTACTTTGAACATTGAATCTGATAGCGGCTATCTTGTCAGGGCTGGCTATTAACATCCTAACCAGCATCCTAAGATGCTCTCATTACACACACCTTAAAAAAAAAAAAAAAAAAAAAATTACAGCACTAATAAACCTGCCAGAGATTACAGATTGCAAAGTGACTTTTTTCATCAATATATAAAAGTTATTGACAGTAAATAGCAGAAACACGAGAAAAATGTTTATGGTATTGTTTAGCTATTTATTATGGACTCAATTGATGAGCAGATTTGTTCACTGTAACTCTCAGCCCTTCCTATGGCTAATCAGAGCCCTTGAAAGTGCCTTGTTTGCCAACCAGTAACAGAGTGTATAGAACTAAAGCAATAAAGAAAACATACTTCAGATTTCCTTTTCTCACTTTCGATCATTTCTCTTTACTCTTCTTCTGCCAGATTAATTGAGCTATTTAATTCCTGGACTTCACGACTATAGAACGGCATTTACATCTTGTAAATAGGCAATTCTAACTTCACCACGTGTACATCTCTAATTATGCTGATATGTAGCAATATGGTACCATAACTCCCTCAAGTAAAAACTGATGAAGCCACATCTGGTTCATTTTAAAGGGAACTTGAACAGAGCACTAAAATGCATCAAGTATCCTATTTATCTCAGGAGATGTTAAGATACTGAGTGGTGAAGATGATCTGCATTCTGCATTAAACATTTACCTGATGGTCTGGTAATTTTATTTGATGTTGAACCTGCTCACTAACTTTAACTTTTAATTTTTCCTATGTTAAAGTAGAAGTCCTGATACATCTCTGTTTATAGTTTAATGCATCTGCTTACCCATGCAGAAAAACAGTTCCACAGTCAGACTGTATCAATTTGCTCACAAGAGATAGTCTGTAATTAATGATATCCTCCACTGACAAATTAATACAGAATTCTTCCATTCTGTAACTCTCACTCTGTAAATACAGGTTATACAGACACAATATTCCAAAGACACAACTTTCCAAATCCTTAAACAGTCTCCCCAATAGTTTATCCACTCAGCTGAGCACAAGAACAGTCTGACAGTCACAGAGTGGCATTAGCTTGTTACCAAGCCCTTTCTAAAAAGCAACAGCAGATACCACTAGCATCAGCAGCCCATTTTCACAGTTGCTCTAAAAAACCCACACAGCTTCACTTTGTGTTTTTCCAGAGAGGTCCTGAACTTAGTTTAAAAGTCTGTCTTGCACCTTCAACACCAGCAGCCTGATCAGGACTAGGGCTGGAGAGCACAGAACAAGCTATCACACATACTGGTTTATCATGTGCATCCTAACCAGCTACACCAACCCCTTAAAGATGCTTAAGCATCCTTTACCTTGCAACTCTCTTGCTAAGTCCCTCCCTTTGAGCAGCAGACTAGGTCCTCCTACTTCATCAAACAGGTCTAGCCTCACATTCATCCTCCATCTGCAATGGCTTTTTGAGCCTATCCAGTATCAGCTGTCCAGTGAAAGAGTTACTGGTGGCTGACCCCAGCCAGCAGCCAAACACCCAGCCAAACGCTCCAGGGAATGGGGTAAAAAATAGAAGGAAGGCAAAAAGATTCATGGATCGAGATAATGACAGTTCAATAAGAAAAGCAAAAAGGAATTCATTCACTGCTCCCCATGAGCAGGCAGATGTCCAGCTGCTTCCTGGGCCTCAGCATGGGTAACACTTGCTTGTGAAGAGACAGATGCCATAACCACAAACACCACACACACACACTCCCCATCCCACCCCCCAAGCTCCTCCTTTCCCTGAGCTTTCACTGCTGACCACAGTGTCATAGGGCATGGAATATCCCTTTGGTCAGCTGGGGTCAGTTGTCCCAGCTGTGTCCACTCCCAACCTCTTGCCAACCCCCAGCCTACTCACCTTTTTCTGCTGTGTTACCAGCCCTGTTTTAGCCACCAATGCAAAGCACACCACCATACGGGCTGCTATGCAGAAAGTTAACTTCATAACTCCATCCCAGACAGACCCAGTACAGAGGTACCACAAGATGTCTCTGAGGTTCCAAGTATCAGTGTAAGACTTGTTTCTTCAGTCCCAGGATCCTGACTACAAAATTACTTTCCATCACCATCCTGAAAAACAGGCGGGGGGGGATGAGGACCTTTAAAAGGGTCTCCCCATCTTTGAACAGGCATTTTCAGAAATTTTAACATGTTAATTGTACCTAACTTCCTTAGCTAAAAGTCAGTGACAGTTTCTTGAAATCACTTCACATCTTGCCTACCACAGACCAGAGGACCATGAATGGCAGAGGCAGGCTTGAGAGAAAAAGCTGGCTCACAGGAGTGACATTACTTGTAATGTGTGCATTTTGTTTTGTTGGAGTTGTTGTTCGATTAGTTAAAAAAAACCAAAAAAAAAACCATAAAGCAAATTCATCACAAGATACTTGGGCATGACTAGGCAGAAAGCAAAAGAGGAATGCAAGACACTCCTTAGTAAAGTTTTCAGTATTCACTCCTTCCAGTCCTACCACTTTTGTGCCAGTCAGTTCAGACAACTTTAGGGTTCTATTTTGGGTCTTATACTATTGTCCCCTTGCTTTCTAAAGTTACGAAGCTGGAGACACTTCTTTTTTCTTTTTCTTTTTTTTTTTTTTTAATGTTAATGCTCCCTCTGGGGAGCAAGGGTACCCCAGGTGTGTATTAATCTGGTTGCCAGTTTAGGTGCTCATTGGTGCTGCACTCAAAATGCTGAAAAAAGTTCATATGGGCGTTTCTCAGCTGGAGAAGGTATATATTTGACAGAGTCTGATGTACACATTCAGTCTTATTTGGTTAAGCACAGGTTGTTCTCAAAACATTTTGTTACTCAGATTCAATTACCCCGCATGCACTTACTGTCTCGAAGGACTTGTTCAGTGGAAGATATTCTAAACTTGTATTCAATACTAAAGCTTATTAATGCTTGCTTCACAATAGGAGGAACACAGAGACTCAACCATCTGCAACATTCAGATTCAGAGTTCTGCATATAGAGTCACCTTATTGTGACTATTTTCATAAGTTAATACAAAAAATTAAATGCAAAACTTGGAAGACTTTATGTACCATCTGAGATCAAAATTAATGAACATTTTACTACGAATCTGGGACAGATTCAAATTTAAAGTGAACCACACTTTATTGCCAATATTCAAGTTAAACCACAACAATTACACTAACAATTCTGCAATCAGTTGGGACATAGTTAATTCCCAGGGTTTTTAACTGAAGTAGACTTGGAAGGGATTCTTTAATCAAAACTATGAATTATCTGCTAAACAAACTAACCAATTTTAGGCAGGTTTCATTATAATAGACATTAAAGATGAAGTACAAGAGGGGGCTTTTACTTTTTTTTAAATGCATCTCTGTACCTTTCGTTTTCTTCCACAGAACTGTGAAACCCTAAGGATGACAAACTATAAGATGACGGGACATCTTTCTAAATAAACTTTGTCAGGATGCTTTTTCATTGTTAAATTCTGCTTAGCTAATGACAACCTATTCTCCACAATTTCTTCCCCGAGCCATTACCATAGTAAAACTTGGTGACATTTAGAACCAAGGAAACCCATCTAACACATGGACAGCTAGTATCTTTGACAGCCTAATTTTCGTCAAGGACAGGAGAAATGATGTCTTGCTAACACCACATATATCACAAATGAGATCAGCCTGTGCTTTTCATTATTCTACATGGATTACATTTGGAAAGGAAAACGTACTGCTGCATTAATACATCTCATTGTGCGTCAACATCATTTGTAATTGTAAAAGTTTGAAGGCAGAAAGAAGTACATAAGGGGAAGGGATTTCTTAGGGGAAATCAGAAAATGAGTGGAGGATGACTCAAACTGATGAACTCAGATTTGTAACTTTTTTCTTTTGTATAAATTAAAAGAGACAATTCAAATTTAATTCATGTGTTTCAAAATTTGGAGGAGATGAAGACACACATTTTGGTCCATAACAACAGGTCCCCATCCTAGCACTGTCTACTTATAAACTCCAAACTTATAAACTCTACTTATAAACTATCTATGAAGGTTATAAGTTGTATAGAAAAGACAAATCTTCACATAACCAAGAGCATAGCCCCAGACCTGAGTTTGTATATTGAAAAGCTCTGTAAATTCCATAAAGTACTATGGAGAAAACAAAGAAACATCTTAATAAGTGAAACAAGGTAGACTTATTGAATGTTCTGTTATACCATCATAAGAGGCTGAGTCCCCCCATCCTGTTTCACCCAGCTCTGGGGTAGGAGCAGTGCCAAACTCCCCTTCACACACCCTGAGTATCCTGTGACTCACAAAAGTACATCACATGCATTTAAAACCAAACAAACAAAAAGATTAAAAATTTCATGTCTCCCTCCTCAGCTCCATGTATAGATCCATGTGCACATCTACAAGGACACAGGCATATCTACAAGGAACGTGTTAACTGAATAAATTTATTCTATGTTATCATAGAAGTCAGAAAATATTAGTTATGAGATAGGAAACAGGATTTTCTTCTACCTCATGCAACAGCAATGTACCAGATTTCAATTGCAAAAGTATCTGCATCTCACTTCTAAGCCATCAAGTATTCAGTATTTGAGAATACTGACCTAAGTCTTAGATATAATGAAACAAACACAAATGAAATAAACCATGGTCATGTAGAAAGATGCTAATTCACTGCAAATATGTGATTAACATCTTATTTGCAAGCTACTATATGTTGTGGCCTCTGTGCAAGTTGTTGCTGAACTTCTGGATCATCCCTTAGCAAACACACTAAGCTTAACCTTGCAATTCAATGTGCTTTGCCAGAACTTGCTACAAGGCAAGCAAAAATATTGTGCTGCTTTATAAATCGGTTCTTCATGGGCAACAGTAGCAATAAAAGCCCACTAACAAAACTGCTGTGAGAATAAATGCATTTTAAAAAGCTCAAACACCTTTAAATCCCCCTCTAACAGACCACAGACAACACAAATTCATACTACTCAGTTTAATTCAACTTGAGGATCACCCTTCATGCCTATTCACACACAGAGCTAAATAAAGGATGGTTGGGATCAATTCTATCTTGTTTTCCTGCGGCCTGAAGTGGACACTAAAGAACACACAGCACATTTACACAAAACCCCTATACCTCCTATCATGGAAAAAAAAGAAAACGTATGAGGAAGGGAGAACTACAGAAAATAAGATGTATTCAGGTAGCATACTAAGAGAAGAAAAACAAAAACAAGCTGTAACTTCTAATGAAAGTATTTTCTGTTCTCTTGGAGCCTCTGCACTTACATTAGCTTAAATGGTCTGGTCCTTTCAATCCACAGCTTGACAAGAGCCTTGCTTTAGTGGCTGACATGCAGCTACAAACCACCCCCAGAATAAAACAAACACATCAGGAAGGTAAATGCCATTAAAGTAAAATAGAAGGATGAGAGAGATGGAACAGGAAAAATATTTCTAAACACTTAGTACCAAAATTGCCTCAGTGAAATTTTCCACTCTTTAAGCCACTGTTTTGAATTTCTCCTTATACATCTTACCCCATCTCTCACACAGCAGTTTCTCTAGATGAGCAGAATACAAAAGGTTAAGAAAAAATTGAAAGTCAAACACACCCGTGTTCAACTTAGTGTCTTGAGAAGGTTTTTCATATAAAATAAAAAAACCCAACCCAAACATTTGGTCCTATTTGGAATTTCTTTTAGCCCAGTAATAACCAGAGTTCTTACTACTTGTTTGAAATTATCCTTATGCCAGTATGGTATAGAACAGCAGACTTGAGCCATTTTTAAACAAATATACTCTAGGCTTGCATTTCCAAAGCTATAATTATATGAAACAGCTTTTATGACTGACATGGCAGTCAGACTCAATTTATATTCCAAATTTCTCCTAGTAGTTATGGACTGCAAATCATTTTACTTTTTCAATTATATACATGAATCTGGAATTATGTGAACTAGGCATAGTGAATCTGTGACAATCACTTGCACGTTCAAAATGTGAATATTCAGAGTTATATCTTAAAGATATATTGCAAAGTAGAGCAACATGCTCCTCTCACTGAGTTATATATTCTCCTGTTTCATAATCTTATATAATTACCAGAGTTTATTAGAATTTGTATTTTTCTAAGTATATTTTTAAACTAGCAAAGGCTGACACTGATTTTTTTTTTTGTGCGTGTGCTCTCACTGAATAGCATGTCAAATATGCCATTTGAGATTTTAGATTTTTAGCCTTAGAGTTTAAATTATTAGCCTTCAAAACCCTGCATGTGGATTTATAAGTACTGTCTGAAGAATTCACTTGAGCAGCTTTAAAATACTCCGGAGACAGCACAACATCTGTCCATGACAAGCTGCTGAAAACCAGGCAGCAAGCCAAGCACTCCCCAAAGTTCCAGCCCAGCAAAATCAGACAATCTTGAACAGCTGTAAACAGTAAAGTAAGAACTGCTTTTAACATTAAATCAAATAAATATAAAAGCTTGCAATAAGCATATAGCAGTTGCTCCTTGAAGTTTACCAAAGAAATGAGAGGCACAACTTATCTAGTCCATATCAACATATTACAGCTTATTACTATTTTACTGACGAAGATATTTGTGTCTTTTAAAATTACATTAGATTTAAAATATGGGGAGGGCTTCATTGCTTTGCAAAACTAAATTGATCCTCCTCTGACTCACTATGCAAATTCACAGAAGAAAAACTAGACAGAGCAAACCTGTAGAAGAAAAAAATGACAATACAAGTTAGACTTCAGGATGCTTTTGTGCATTACGTTCATATCCTGAGCCTTCCCAGAGATTTCAACCATCTTTTGGAGGTTTCTTTCACTCTTAGAAAGAGTAAATATTATATTACAACAATGAAAACTACAGAATAGAGTGAAAACTACAGAATAGATAGAGTGAAAAAGGCTTATAAGGTCAGAGATAAGCAGAGGTGCAGGGACATGAAAAAAAGAGGTATAGGAAATTCTGAAAGTGGAATTCTAGAAGGAAAACTCTAGAAAATGTTTAACTCCTGGTGGAAGCAGAAGGAAAAAAAATGAACAAACAACAAGAATAGCCTGTTTTTATTACTTAAAAGAAAACCAGTGTTTCAAGAAGAGAATGAAAGTATAACCTCTTTCAGTATTAAGAAGAAAACTCAGAAGGCTTTTTCTAGCAATAACAAATAAAATGTTTTTGGCCATGTTGCATTGAAAATTAAAATCTCAAAACATGAATTCTTGAGCTACAAAATAAACCTTGAGCATAATTTTACCTAAACATGTACAGTCCCATGTTTTCAGTACCTCAAAACAGTGTTCATCTATTTGACTTTTTCTTGTATATATAATAGATTTAACTACATTTTTCTTTTTCTGCCTTCTGCCAGAACACTGCCAAATCATACAAGACCTAGGTTGGGGGGGGGGGGGGAGGATCACACAATGTTCAATTGCATTCTCTTTTAAAATGTGATATCATATGTTAGGCTGCATGACAGTCAAGGGATGATAGATGGGAAAGATTTAGAGTAAGCCTTTGGGCTACTTGGAGGGGAGCCACAGTGCAATTGACTCTTCCCTGCACTGTAGCCCCGCACATTGGATGCATTGGTGGCATCACAGAATATTTGAGAGAGGAACAGATATCACAGCCCAGCCAAATAGGAGTGCAACACAGAAGCCATCTGTGTGAATCTGATATTCAAAGCATGTGACACAGAAAGTCTGCAAAGTATACAAAGCTGACTCTGTGGAAGAAGCTCAGTGCCATGAGATCTGGGAACAGCTGATGATGGCACTGAAGGAAACCCCTGCAAGGCTGGACTGTTGACAAGTGCAGCTGAACAGGTCTGGCAACATTAATTACAAGAACCGTGTAGTAAGGTACTTCTCACATACACATCCTGACTTCCTATTTATTTCCTGGTGCTTTCAAAGCACTGACAGAGCCCTGTACCATTCCTGCAGGAGGCTGCTACTGGTCTTGCACCATGCTGCAGTAACAGGGTGAAGTGAGGTGTTCAAACTGGAGCTTCCAAAATACAAATGCCTAGTGACAGGCAACATGCTCAGGAGAAACCTGCACACAGTAATTACCTTCCCTGTCAGTCTAAAACAAGTCAAGCATAATCTTTCAAAAACTGTACAAACCCACCAACTTTATTTGTTCTTTTTTGTTATTGTTACGTTTTATTTTTTGAGATTGGGTGGTATTTAAGAGGCTGCTCCATTGTTGTTCTGAATATCCTTCCTTGGTTTTATTTTGGTCATGAAAGGGACAGTTTGTTATTGAAAGCTTCACACATACTCTTGTCTTGGTATTTGACTAAATGGTATAAATAAAATTTAACTACTTTTCATTTAAAATATAAAAGGAAGGGCTTATCTGAGCTGACTGACAGCTTGGAGGAAAGCACAACTGCTAGTTAATCAGAGGGAAACAGGAGTGGTGGGAAGGAAGTAAAATGGTGATTTCACATTAAAAATAAGGATCATCTAATTTAACTTGTGGCTGCCATGCAGTAAATTACTGGAGAATACTCTTCTGAATGTCATTCACCTTCAAAACAAATTATTTTAGTTGGAGTGCCATGGGAAACAATACAGCCTTGAAGTGCCACAGTAAAAATAAAAACAGCATCCATAGCTTCCCCCCTAATATAACGGATATTGACAAACTAATTTTTTTCCATTAATCTTCACAGGTTTGCACTGAATCTATTTAGTATCATCTATTGAGCTAAGAAGCAGGCCTACACCAATGCTGAGAAACATCATTTAAGTCACAACAGGCAGTGTTCAATCCTGTTCAGAGAAAACACAAGTCATCATCATTTTAAAGACTTAATGAAAAGAAACCAGAATTCATACCACAAGCTTCTTTGGCAAAATAAGATTTAAATGGCACGTTTTCCCCTAATGGCAGCTACATGCAATATCAGACTTCAATTGTATCTATAATGTACAAGTTACAGTTTCCTTTCTTTTACATCTAACTAAAATTACATTAAATATATTTTTATAACTTGCCTTAGAGGGTTAAAATTATTTAAATACCATCTCAAAGCAACATGAAATAACTGAAATATTAAACTCCACAAAACCAGTAATTATCACAAACAACAACTCATCCAAGATTAGAAAAGGGGACTCATTTCCTAACAAACCATTGTGCTGCTGGTTTTAGAAATTATGCATTAGTTTACAGGGACTGCTGTCAGGAGTGGCTGAGGGAGCAAACAGAAACCAGCAAAAAATATTTGGAAGACAAATTTCTGAAAAGCATACAGGTGTGCCACACAATAATTAGGGATAAGGATACCTTTCTATGTTTAGACTTTATGAGCAAAATGCTGATGGGAACTTATGACTTGTGTATTTATCCATCACAAGACCTAAATTCTTGTCTTTACATGAAAAGTGATGAACAACTATCACCATCTCCCAGCCTCCAAAACTTGGTACAAATCAATATATATTGATAATACTGCAAAGCAGTTTGTTTGGTTTTTTTAAATGGCATTAAACAAAATTACTTGGACAATGTGTGTGGCTTCTAGGAACTACCGTAACAGTAATATCTTAACACCAGTATTAGTAGTATGATACAAGATCCTACAGAATCTTACTGTTTCAAAGGAAAAAAAAAAAAAAAAACCAAAAAACACAAGACACAAAACTTCCTAAATATTTGTAGCTAGACTAGGGGACATGAGAAGGGCTAAGATGAAGTTCCTACTCCGTCAGACACCTGACTTTCACAAGGGGTTTGTGTTTATTTAAGGAAAAAGAAATACACAAAACAAGCAATGTCTCATCTTTTACTCAAAAGATCAGCCAGCAACTGCAGCATCCCCTTTGCCCTGGACATCGCTCAGGTGATGCTTCATAAGTCAGGTTATGAAAACATGGAATAAATTCCCTCTCCCAGCTAACAGTACTTGTTCTCATCTCAGTACTTGTGCTCACCTCTCACCTTTCCAGGATGTCCTTTTCTCTCCCAACCTACCATCCACCTCAGGGCTGTTGCACATTGCTCTGAAATTCCTGATTATTTGGAGAGAGAAAGAACTTTAGGATTTTCACTCATAAATAGGGGAACAAGATATGCCTAGCATGCTAATTAATCCCACAAGCAGGTTAGCTACAGCCAAGTTTTTTATGATTACATAGCAGGAGAAAAAAAAAATAACCAGGAGTTCCCATCAGGGAGCAGCAGGGAGGAAAGCAAACAACACAAGCTGGGTATTACTGTCCAACTGCAGAGAGCTGACCTTTCAATATTAAACAAAACCTCCTACATACACTGGTGTTAGGTGGGGTATGTGGCTCAGGCAGGAAAACAAAGAAAATGAAGGAAATAGCTTATGTGCCTATTACAATAGGGAAGAGGGAGGCAGTGGAAAACAGTGCCAAATAAGTATACATGGTCACAGTAACCAATTAGGGTATTACTTTCACTGACCTTATGAATCTAAATGCAAAGGGAAAAAAATTATTTGGTACAGTCAATGAAAGTACTGAATTAAGAGAAAAATATGACAGCAGTCTGCTCAAACTGTTTTATATCCGTGGATGTACAGGAAGGCTGTATGCTACTGATGCTATGCCAAAAGAATTTGCAAAAAAAGAGACACAGATTAGAGGCGAAGTCTACTCAGAGTCTGAAATGGCACAGCAGAGAGAATCGAGGGAAAAATAAGGATGGTGGGACTATCCA
This sequence comes from Aquila spilogaster, assembly GCA_024606505.1. Lineage (NCBI taxonomy): Eukaryota > Metazoa > Chordata > Aves > Accipitriformes > Accipitridae > Aquila > Aquila spilogaster. Next base: position 12,204,890 of record JANHGO010000001.1, read on the forward strand.
AAGAAAGATCAAGAAACATGATAAGCAAAAGCTAACGCAGAAAAACACTGCAAGGTACTGGACACGTGCTGAACTTGAACCAAAATGCTCAAGAAACTTTTTTCAATACAGTGAGTTTGTTCAATCATCCTCTTCCCAGGACAGAAAAATCTACAAGCAACAGACAACTAGAGTAAGGAGATCCTCTTCCTTTCTAGGTCATTTCCAGCATTCATATTCAGCACGGTATCACCTTGTTGCAGCTACACAACACTTCTAGACTTAACTCCTAAATCTGAGCTCTAGATCTTTCTGAAAGTGGCACAGCTGCCTATGTCACTTCTTCATTAATGGTGCTCACATCTGCAGAATAACTACCAGCAGACAGCAGGGGTGGATCTTGCATCAACCTCCCTGGGCCAGCGAAAGCCCTGGATGGGAAAGGGCCAGCTGCCTCCCCTGCCACCTCTCCCAGCAGCTCAGAGCTTGGACCAGGCATGTCAGCACCATGTTCTCCTGCAGAACGGGCTCTCCCCAGCAATTCACCAACAATCAAGTATCAAGCAATTTAACTGCATCTTTTCAGTGAACTGAGCTGTTAGACAAATATAAGAGTAAAAAGAAAAAAAAGCTGTAAGACAAGAGGTTGTTTTTTTTTTTTTTAATACAGTGAAATTTTCTCCTTATAGCTGGGTGTAGTGTGCCAAGTTTATTTTTAAAATGCCTTCGGGGCTAAACCTCAGAAAATAGAGCTTTGCAGATGAGAATACCACTAGTTCCTTTAAAGGTGCATACAAGAAGCTGTATAGTATCGGGAGCCACAAACGGAGAATCACAGAAGATAAAACTATTTTATATTGGTAGAGAAATGGGACTGTTCAAAAAGACTAACACTACCTTACACTACAGAGTACCTATCACACCATCTGCTAGCGTTAAGGGAATTTCAGGAATTTTTCCATTATAATACTGATGTTTTCAATTTATCACAACTCCCCAGAGCAAGCTTGCAAATCAGTATTTTTCAGACAGCATCTCTCATGGTAAGCAATCTTCCCCACCCCCCAAAAATAAAAGGTTTAAACAGAAGGAGTTCAGTTATGTTAAAGCAAGTGCGGAAGAAAAAAAATAACCTTTTCTCACAAAGAAAAGTAATTCTTGAAATGTAACACAATTATAAGCAGTTCTAACAGTAGTAATTCTGAACTCAGAGATGAAGTCTGGCACATTAATATCCACCTGCCGTGTGCTGGTTTTGGTGGGATAGTTAATTTTCTTCACAGTAGCTAGTATGGGCTACATTTTGGATTTGTGCTGAAAACAGTGTTGATAATCCAGAGATGTTTTTGTTACTGCTGAGCAGTGCTTACACACAGTCAAGGCCTTTTCTGCTTCTCACACCAGCCAGGACAGCTGACCCCAACTGACCAAAGGGATATTCCAGACCATATGACATCACGCTCAGCATATAAAGCTGGGGGAAGAAAAAGGAAAGGGGGGACCTTTGGAGTGATGGTGTTTGTCTTCCCAAGTCACCGTTAGGCATAATGGAGCCCTGCTTTCCTGGAGATGGCTTAACACCATTTGATGTGTGACAGGCTGAACACCTGCCGATGGGAAGCGGTGAATGAATTCCCTGTTTTGCTTTGCTTGCATGCATGGCTTTTCCTTTACCTATTCAACTGTCTTTATCTCAACTCATCAGTTTTCTCACTTTTACCCTTCTGATTCTCTCCCCCATCCCACTGGGGAGGAGTGAGCGAGTGGCTGCGTGGGGCTTAGTTGCCAGCTTGGGTTAAACCGTGACATCCGGGAAAGCCAAGAGATGAGCAAAATGCTCCGCAAACTTCTCTAGCTTATTGCCAGCTATGATGATTTTACAACAACTGATTGTAACTATATGCTTTTTAAAAGCACAGAGCAGAAGTTACTGTGAAGCTGAGCTTTATGTTACAGTAATATTTACAGTACTTTGCAACTTGCATAGTCACATTGCACCTGCAAGGGGAAATCTGCCTGGCATTTGGACTTCACCAAAACCAGCACATTTCAAGGTTCACTTTTAGGGTAGTGTTTCTGTTAAACATACCAGTTTCCTTACAGATATATTTCTATGAAATTCAAACCCTTTAAACAGTAACTAGCACAAGTTATTTTGTCACAATACAAAAATCAACATATATCAGAACGGGAATGAACTCCTGAATACTCTAGAGAACTACCTTTAATTGATAAAGGAATAAAGTGGAAGCCTCACCACATTGAGTAAAGGTTTTCAGAAGAGGTGACTTGGGAAACCTCTATTTTTGGATGGCCAGCTTTTGACATCTTTAAAAGGACTTTCCTTCAAATCAAGATGAACACTTATATCTAGAGAATAAGATCTTTAAGAGGAAGTCAGACAGGTAATATATTAATATACCTGACTTTTCACAATCCTTTGTAATCTCCTTGCCTATTCACTGGACCAAGTGTTACCTTTCCAGACCCTCTCACAGCTACTTTTAAACAAAAGCAAACTTAAAAGCAAGCATTCAGAAATCTTCTCATTCCCTGATAAAAGTGACCATTGCCAGTTTTCAGAAAGACAAGGACAAGGGAGAGAAAAGACTTTCAAGCCATTCAGTATTATTTTCTTAGAATGATTCTAAATACTATTTTATTAAATACTTGCAATGGAACCATAATTCTATCTTTATTCCTAAGGTCATAGTTATGTCAGGGACTTTAAAAAGTACTTTGAGTCTGCCAACTTTTACCAGCCTGCTTCCTAAAATAAGGGTCAATTTTTTTGTACTTGCCTCTTATTCAATATGCAAAATACTGCACACGTTAAAAAGTAACCATAAAAACAGTCTCAGATGTAATGAAAAAGATCATGTGGTGCAACATTATTGTAAAGAGATTGCCACAACTAATTTCAATGTGTATGTTCCACAAAAAGCTTAATGTTGTTCATAAAATTCATCATGAGATATGAACAAGAAATTCCAAGGCAAAGAGCTTTTCTTATTGAAGAGCTTTTTCTTATCAAGCAACACACAGGATTTTAGCCAGAGAAAGTTCTTCCATCAGTCAGCCCACAGAGGAGGAGGTTAGATTGCTAGTCAATTTAGAGGAGTAACTACTGAGTAAGACTGGGCTAAGAGAAGCAGGTTACAGTCTCAGCTCAGCTTTTAGCAAGTCCTTTATCCTCCATTTCAATTTTCCACTAGAGATTAGGTTTATCTTCAACTGTAGATACGAAAGCTCTTGAGAGGAGACATACTGCATAGGTTTTAATCAATAAGATGCAATTTAAAACTTAATTCCTCCAAAGTACATTAAGAAAGCACAAGAAAGGGGATTCAGTTCTTCAAATCTAATTGCACACATTTGTACTCTAAACTCAAGTCTCAATACACAGAATAGAATTTTATAAAAAGACTGCTGACTTCTCTCCTACCTAACAAACAGAGCCTGCTAAATCAGACCACTAACTAAGGGAAGAGAAGAATAAAGAACTAATTCATCCTTACTTGAGGCATGTACAAAAACAATTAAGCCAGCAAGCTAGCATCAATCCTGAAAAAGACCATTCAACTTCAGATATTTTGTATACCTGCTGATTTCTACTGTAGACTCATCTTTAAAAATGAGGGAGTTTACATATTCATTTTTCTTGAAAAAGAGACATTTTCTCTTAAAAAAAAATTAAGATTATGAGCAGTTTTTATCAATAACAACAATTTTTTAATCCTCTGAATCCTTAACCCAATCACAGTACACTGCTTCAGTGGTCACATGGAAGCCCAAACCAGAAAAAGACACAGAGGAAAGTATAATTGGCACTGAACCACACCTCACTTTCGAGACCTAAAATGCAAAGAAAATTGCAAGATAATACCTTGCATGATCTTCTCCTAAGCATCAGAGTTTAAATGCTCCTAAGAATAATGGTGGAACGTCAGAAAAATACTCAAACAAGCCACGGGAAATACAAAGTATGTGATTTCTGATCAATCAGATCAAAGTTTAAATACTGTTAGAGCTATAAATGCAATCTATTTCTCTTTTAGAAGTTGTTCCTGGGAGTTCTTATTAACAATTACAGTAACTGCAGATGAATGAAAGACAGGAAAAATACAGGTATAAACGTTACACCACAGTGTGCGGATTCCCTTTCAGGCCATGCAACTCCTGCACTACCCTCCTACATCTGCTTGAGACTGGACAAGGGTTTCTTTATGAACTTCCTGAATGCATCCAACAGACAGCTTCAGGATTCTGAAAATATTATTTTTATTCAATCTGCAGTGTTGTACTTTTTTTGCAGCATTGAAGTATTAGCCGACTTATCTTTTTTTTTCAAGGGTGGTTTGTTGCGGTTTTTTGTTGTTGTTTTGTTAGGTTGTTTGGGGTTTTTTGGGGCAGGGGGGTTGTTTGCGGTTGGTTGCTTTGATTTTTTTTTTTTTTTGGTCACAGCTATGTTGTTTCTTAATATTAAAAAAACAAAGTATATGAAGAGCTGAAGTAAGAATGAGAGAAAAAATCCTTCTGATGATGCAGTATACTGATGATAGCCAAATGTGCAGTATACTAGGGGCTATGTCAGAGTTTCAGTGGAGGCAACTCCACAATTAAAACATTTGTCTTCTGTGTCTCAGTCTTACAGAGCATGTTTTTCCCCAAACAGCTCCAGCTGATGAAGCTTTATGCTTTTTATGCTATACAGAAAACTAAGGAAAAGGTGGTCACTGTAACAGTCATGATAAATCCAGTACAGAATCTGACATAACAAACTCAGAGACCATCATTTTGTACTTAAACCATTCCAAAATGATAATAATCATGAAAGTACAAATTGCTTACAATAGTCAAAACTGGAATAAATACATGAGAATCTCATTCCTCTTGCTGCAAAGCTGCTTATTGAAGTTACTTGTAATGTGCATCATTCAAACTTCCAACGTGGTGTTTCTTCCAAGCGTTACATTCACTGTTTCTAAATGTAGTCTGCTTGTCTGAAATTTTTAACCAAGATACAAAAATCAATGTTATATAAAGCACTCTTTCCTGATACTGATGATGCATAATATGAGTCACCACTTCAAAGCCTCCAACACACCACACAAGCCACATTCTTTTAAGTCACGAATAAACCCTAAAGTGTTTTCTCCTGTCTTCTAACAAACCATCCTCAGTTCCCAACAGCAAATTGTAACTTTGTCAGTCAGGAGAAAATAAGCTCTACAAGCAGAAATGAAAGCTTCTAAACAATACATACATCTCCTTTAACTCAAAATGCAAGTATTTCCCAGACCTGTTATTTTTTAAGCTTTTTAAAAAAAGGCTAGAAAAAAAACAAGTCACCAGTGAAATGTTAATATTGTATCTTTGTTAATTTCTTTTTCAGGATTTTTACAGTCAATTTGTGGCGTGGTTCCACAATCTGTAACAGAAGGGAGGTGGGGGGAAGAGAGGGTCAGAGCATCTGAAAGTTTAGGCACACAAACAAGTTACTGCCTGTCGTCTGGCTTCTGGTGACTGCTGTGCATGCTCTTCACCAGCGGCAAATACCAGGCAATCAGAGGTAAGGATTCACTCAACAGAAGACAGTTAAGCTAAATAAAATAACTTCACTGTCACCAGAATTACTAGGCATCTAATGATCTGCAACAACCTGTTGGTATTGCTTGGCCCTGAGAAATCTGAAGAGGAGAAACCCTCTTGAGCAGAAAAAAAAAAAAAAAAAAAGGTTATTCTTTCTCAGGAAACAATCATTCCTTCTTGGCTGGTGACAACTTCATCAATGGGAAATTCTTTCCCATTGAGTTTCAAGCACACACCCTATCCATTTGAGCTGTACACACACCCACACATGATGGTTATTAGTGTCTAGCAAGACATCTCTTGTAGCACTTGTTGCATGGGCTGAAGATGTGGGCCATGAAGAGCCCAGCACTAAGAGGCCACTGTTGCAATAATCCAGTTAGGTGCCCACCCAGATTCAAAGGATTTCTTGACTTGTAAACAATGACAAGAACTCCTTCCTTTAAATAAAAAATGGTTTCCTGGAAGTCATACTGCCCACCTTTCAAAAAAATCACCACTGAACAGTTAATATACTGAGGCTTTTAATTTTCTCATTAACTTACCTGTTTAAGCTTCCCCAAAAATACAGACTCTGAAAACATACACTGGGAAGAGTACAAGTACTGTAGCATGATGATGTCTGATGGTAGTGTAACTGCTCTAGTTCAGAAGAAATCAAAAGTTCAACAACTACAGTACATGTACAGCTGTAAATTAAATAGTTTATTAGCTAACAGTAAGTAAGGCTTGGAAAATCTCCCAAGTAGATAGTCCACCTCGAGAATAGGTCACAATTTCAAGGTACTACTTTGTTATTACAAAACTGTAACAATGTAGTCAATATATGGGTATAGATAAATGTGCACACCTACATAGACATACATGTAAGACTATAAACAAGTACACCCAAGGAAGTCACAAGCTTAAGGCAACATTTTGGATGGTATTTCCAAACAACCAGAAAGTGAAAGGATTCCCAGACCAACTGAAACAGCTCTGCCAGTGGAAAAACAGACAGATGCCATGGATCTTCCAAAACCCACAGAACTGAGTGACACAGCACAAACGAGAGATGATGCTTCACTAGATGAAGTAAATCTCAACAGAAAACAATGGAATTTCCTTTCCTAGGGAACTGTTTCTGTCATCTTTTGCCAGGAGAGGGACCAGTGTGCAGAAAGCGCATCTATCTCTACGTGTAAGGACCCAGAACAAAGCAGCAGCACTAGTGAGGTGCTTAGAACTGTCTGAATTTATTCTCCCCCAGGGATCATTTTAGAAGAAAAATTATATAGTAACAGTACAAACATTAAATCAAAAAGATGTTCTAACATATTTTCATCTTTTTCCTTCTTTAAGAGGAATACTTCCAATTAAAGCAAGGTCACTATTCCTCTTTCGACGTCCAGTGTCACAATCTATAAAGGTGTTGCCTTTTATCACTGAAGCAAAAGCTAAAAATGTTATCTATGTATATTGGATCATTTCTGATAAATACTGACGGTGCTATACGCTGTAGAAGTAGCTCTATTCTTGTTTCTACTTAGTCTATTTTGAAAATTTAGCAATTCCATTTCTCAGCTGTGTTCACATGATTTCTGGTAAGGCCATCCTGAAAGCCATATGAAATTCTAGGCTAAGAAAAAAAAAATTGTCTCTTCAAGGAAGTACTGGTTGTGATGAAATACAGTGTTGTTAACTAGTGTTAATAATTTAATTTGTAATTTACAGGTATAAAATTCAAGAGTGGCTTTTTGGTCAAATAGTATAATTTTTCACATCCAAGCTTCTATTTCAATTGAGCCAAAACCAGTGAAAAAACAGCAAGAGCTGGTATGCGTCAGAACTGAGCTCTGACAACAATATTAGCACCTTGTAAATAAAGCATGCCATCAGTTATGCAAAAGTAACCCCACCAAAAATAACAAGTTATAAATATATATATAAAATTGCTGTGAATGGTAGTAATGGAAGTACTCAAGTACTTATCTGCAGCATGTTGACTGCACCAAATTTTACGAGGAGATCCCCACATTTCTAGCCATAAAAAGGGGTTTTTGTTGTTGTTGTTTAGTTTTGGGGGGTTTATTGTGGGGTTTCTGTTTTGTTTGTTTGTTTAACTAAGACTTAAGCAGACATTAAAATCTTTTATTGTAACCACAGCACAGGTGGAAAGCTAGCCGAAATGCCTAACATGCCTCTTTGCATTCTAAAGTGAATTTATAATTTCAAAATTAGTAACAGGTTAAGGAACATTCCTGCTCACTATTTTCGTACTTGGTTTCTTCCTCAACCCCCAACCCCTTGTTTTCACTCTGCAACTTCAGTTCCAGCGTAGTTTAACTGCAACACCACTAGAGAAACATGAGGTGCAGGGAAGATAAAAATACAAGGAGGTTAAATAGTCGTGATTAACATGAGACCCTGATACTGCCTTTGGAACAGAAATTCTGAATATGTCTGAAGATATAATACCTGAACAAATAAAATAAAATTTAAAAAAAAACCACCAAAAACCCGGGGTTTGTAACTCTCCAACACTTTTCCACATAGCAGAAGGACCAACTCATTCATCCATCCTGAACAACCACATGAGCATTAGCCAATATAACATCCTAAACTTGAACTTGCTGATACAAGAGTTCAGCTTCCTTCCACTAGGAAGCAGTGTTAAACCAACGAACAAATGGTTGGGATGAAGTGACCTAGCTCTAGATTACATTCAATGAAATGTGCAGTACTCATTTCAGTACAGCAATCCAGCAAAAGTAATGTCACTTACCATCTAAAAAGATGAGTGTCATACAAAGCACGGAACTCAAGTTCCTTGGTATACAAGAAGAAATCTGAGAGCTTGCTAACAGACCTGTATTAATATTTGCTAAAGAAAAGGAGACAAGCTCTAGAAGGGGCAGACCTCACTCTATAGTCCATCAGCATGTAGAATTTGGTACTTCAGACAAAACTGAGAAAGCCATATGTAGATTTAAATAAACTACATACAGCTAGCATATTATGGATTCAAAATTCCAAATTACAGAATTTACCATTATCACACTTTTTACAAAGTTACATCATATCAGAAAACCTACTCCAGGTTTACCTTAGGTAAAACAAAAAGGACAACGCAATCAACTCCTATGAAAATTACCTACTGGTTTTATTATCTTAGTTCCTGGATGGATTACTTTCTAGAATAAGTGACTAGCTTAGCATCAGCACTAACTTAATCCTAAATTATTACTGCTCCTAAAACTAGAATAAACTATGACAAAAACTGACCATGCAGAACCATTCAGTACCACCTTGGTAAAATAAGCAAAAAGTTCAGTACATGTTAAAATGATACTGCATTAACCTCAAGGAATATCTGCAAGTAGAATTAAAATTTTACATACTCAGTACAACTAACCTTCTTCACGTTCAGTTCTTTATCTCTCTCTCAAAAAAAGATGATTTCCCCACACAACTATTTTCCCTTGTCTTCCCTACTAATCCCATATTTATTCAGTGATAAGATGGCAATGAGAAAACACACAACATATGATTGATTGCAGCATACCACTCAATAGCTGTCTCAATCCTGCTTTGTCTTTAAATATTAAGTGCTCTATTTTGCCTTTTGATAAAGTATGAAAAACAGGGGGGTTTATTAACACGTTAATAAATAACAACAACTTCTCTGAAAGCTATCACATTTTTTAAATCAACAGACTATAATACTGCATGTGTCACATTATAACCTAAGACTAAAAGCCAGTAGTAACATAGGAGTATGACGGCACACCACACATAGCACATTTTTCCGCTCTCCACTATTGGTACCAGGAGCTGACAGGAACACATTCTCTAAAGTTGCTGTCTCAAACTTCTATCCATGGAGGGAAGATACCACAAAGTTCAGCAGCTCTCAACTTATCAAACCATTCAGATCAACACTGTTTTGGTATGACTTTGCTAAACATCCTCTCCAGCAGAGATAGCAGCATGAGGAGCATGGCTGTGACTGTGACTTTACTAATGGACTGCCTTCCTGGCTGCAGCTATAAGTGCACAATGTGGTGCTCAATGTGGTGTTCATTACAAAGTATTGTTTACCTTCTTTTTTTTCCCCATAGGTCTATAGTTTGCATGCATTTCTTTTTACAAGTTTCCCTTTTCCTTTTAAAAATTTAAGAAAACAATGCAAAAAGAGCAAAGTGTTTTCAGATTAAGCAGTTTATAAGCACAGATATTCTGCCATTTCTAATCCTGTTTAACACAAGAAATCTGGTAAGCTGGGCTCAGGGCTTGAAGTCAAGGTATCCACATGCTTTTCCTAGTGCTGTTACCCACTGAACAAGCTTCAGCAATTACCTTCACAGCTCTGAATGAAATTGTCTTTCCCTTCCTTCCCCCCCAGCGATGATTAACATGTTGTCAACAGCTAAACTCAAAAGATTGACAATATTTGGCTAAGCACATCAGCAAATTCTTCCATAAAACATATCCCATCCAAGCTTTCTCACTCTAGAATGGACCTCTGGTGAGAGTTACAGAGACAAAGTATGCTACAGAGTCAGAGCACACCATCAATCAGAGGTTTCAACTAGCTGGTAAGACATGATACCTCCTCCTCCTCCAGCAATAGAGCAGACCGAAGTCACATCTCAAGCACCCCTGTCAGCACACACAGAGAGTTTCTCAAAGGCAGTGTCCCTCCCTGGAAAGCATGGCCTTCACAAGCAGGAACCCTGCAGAGGAACCCGCAGCCCAGTTGCAACCAAGGAAAAAGGCTCAGGGGAGAAGTCACACACCTTGGGCTCATGGGGCTTTGCAGAACATAGCTAGCACTTGGAACCACACAGTCACACCCACAAAGAGCTTCCCATATCAAATGACAGCCATGGCTGTAGATTGCTGGTTTGGGGAAGAGATTTTCCACTGCATGACTTCTTGGCATGAAGACCAACTTGTACAAATGTGAGAAGAAAAAAAGATCAGAAATCACATTTTAGTATAAATGACCAACATAAGGAAGTATTGCATCTTTCTGCACACTCCCTTCGCATTGAACAAAGCTGGAAGTGAGTAGAACAGTGTAGAAACCCTAAGTATAAATGAAAAAAGGTACAAAATGTTTGTCTCAAAAATAGCACAAACTGAAATACAAGAAATATCTGATAACAAAGCAGTCATTTTCCTGAGTTTGGCCCTGAAAGGACATGTCTAATGGATCACCTAAACAGGGAGAGTCAAGAGAAGGAAGACAAGTTAGCCAAAGGCATTACATCAGTACACAAATCAAAGCACATCAAACTCTTGTAAGGACATCCCCTCCAGGAAGATCAACCTGAAAATCAAACGAAGGCCATCTTCTCTCCAAATGGGCACAACGCAGTTTAACTTAGAGGCATTAATTTCTCATCTTTACTTAATTATATCAACTCTCCTGAATGCAACTGGAAAGGCAATCCCTTAGACATACTGAATGGCATAAAAGAGAATAGCGAGCACCAATATCTCAAAAAAAACCCCTAAGAATTGGCAAAACTGTAGAAGATGTAAAAATACAAGATTTGACAGAATAGAAGCTTCAGCACTTTTCTCTCCCAAGAAGAACAGCATTAAAAACCTCTGTACAAGACAACATGGCATCCTCCTCAAACACCTGTAAGCAACACACTGCCTGCTGGCTCTTTATCCACATTATTCAAGTGCTAGAACTTTCCTTCCCCCTAGAAGCCCCCACCCCATACCCTTTGCAGCAGTGCAAAAATGCACATGAACAACTGACACAAGACAAGTCTTCAGTGCACTGTAAGGTACATATTTCTAACAAAAACAGATTTAAAAACAGCTTAACCATGGCATCTTGGAGTATTCACAGATTTAAGTTTTTATAAAAAACTTACCTGGACTCATCTATTTCCCTTTGGGCAGCAGAATTATGACGATATATTTTTCTTTAACCAGTACAGAAGGCTTACCATCTCCTAGACTACTTGATTCAGTATTAACACATCAAAACTACAACTCGCCTAAGGATAACATTGTTTCCTTGGCGCTCTCACCTTAATAAGCCAACTCGCATTGGTTTCAAAATCAGTTTGTCCCTGACAGTTCTACACCATTTTTAAGTAAGATAATTTCAGTGAGATGTCACACCCTTCCCTTCATACATTTGAAACATACCACACATTTTTAAGAAGTTAAATTCTAATACAGCTGACCGAAAACAATCAAATGAAGGCCGCACTGAGGTGCCTATTATCCTGATGTTTGAAGTACAGTGCTGAAAAAACTAAAATACTAAAAACTTCAAATAATAGATTCCATTAAGTTGCAGGTAGCACTACAGTTATTTTTTTTTTATGCTTGGGTGTACTTCAGAAATCACGCAGAACTTTCACATAATCTCAGCTGGTGCATTATCCATATGCTTTAATAAACAAGAATAAAGTTTACCAAAGTTAATTCAGTGATGACATTTTTAAGGATAAAAACTAGAAATAAAGTATTTATTACTTACCTAGTCTATCTGTAAAGAAAAAAATATACCAAATCTCATGCTATTCCTTGCTCCATGATACAATCTCCACATGCAAAACTCAGAATGGCAGCATTCTTTCAGGCTACCCTTGCAAACTCTTGTTATATGTTACCTTTCGACAGGCATGTAACAGGTCTATTTCTGTTCTGCTGATTCCAAGGTTTCTCTTGCAGAGCAAGTCTGTCAAATTTGTGAAACACTGAAAGCACAGAACACGCAGTAGCAGAAAAATTTGGAAGGTTCAAAACCTTTGCAAGAAAACATTTATCATAGCATCAGGACTTATTTCAGAACTAAAAATTATTTAAAGGCTTTAAGCTACTGCTGAACAAAGAAAAAGATTCTCTTCACAATGTGAAAATGGTAAGTAATAGTTATTGAATGACTGTATCTTCCTGGAAGGCTTGGGTTTAATTGTTCAGTCGCATTATTTGCTGGTTTGCAGTGTGTCACTGATGACAGCAGAAAGTTAGAACTAGCATTGTCCATAAAGAATACAGGTTCTCTACAGTTATTTCAAGTAATCTTTTGCAAATAGCATTCCTTTGAAGAACCATTTGCCAATTCAGTTTTGTAAACTGATTCACCCCAAGCACAGACAACCCTCCAAGAGAGGGCTCTGCAGAGCCAATGCACCTCGCCATGTGAATGGTGCTTCTGCTGCTCACAGAGCTTGATGAAGTTTAGTTTCCTGACTTAGTTTCAGGATACAATTCCCTAGTGTCAAATGAGACACAAACTCCACGCTGAAGCTTTCTTTGCAACTACGAACAGACTTTGAATAGTTACCAACTATATTCTGCCACAGCCAGCGAGACAAAAGCTCTAACTCCTCACAGTAGTCACACCAATGTATTTTTTTTAATCATTGCTACACTATAAATACAAGAGACTCTGCATAAGCAACATTTAAAAAGAGCAAGATAATATTAAAATGATTTACACAAAAGTAACTCTATTGGTTATAATGACAATTTTCCTATTTAGTCCATTTTAAAAGCTTCACCTCAAACAGAATTTACAAAAACACACCTTTGAGCCACAAACCAAGCGTGACAGCAGTCAGGTTTATATTTGAACATTGGTTTTTGTTTTTTTTTTTTTTTAAATAACCAAGAGAACTATTTCTCTCAGTCACTTTAAATCATATGCTTTCCAGTTTTGAAACACTGCCCAGTTTCTGTTCTTCCATAAACAGCCTAAAAGGCATATTTAAGATGTAAAGAAAAAAAAAGACCCTGTTACAGATCAGTATCCCCTTATATCACATAAGGCTTTGGTCTCTTCCGAATCAGACGGTATTTGTTCTTCCATCACTTCCATACTGGAAGTATCACTGCAAAGCAACTGCAACACAATTAAGGTTTTATGAAGTGGGCCAGAAGAGCGCAAGACAGGCAAGAAAAGGTAAGTTCGAATTTTCATACTGAATTCCTATCTACAGCTTCAGACACTGTATTAAACAGTGTTATTTCAAATAGTAGGATTCAAACTTAACTTTCTTGTCAGTGAATTATCACATTTAACATTTACAAAAAATTTCATCTCTCCTGAAAAACTAAATATGGTTATCCAAAGTCAAATTATACACTGTAGATAACCAAAACCATTTGCCTATTTCTAGACAGAAAGACACGCTAATACACTGAAACAGTTGTCATGCCAGACATTACAAATTCTTTAGTGAAGTTATGTTAGAGTCCATATTTAGTACAATATTTGAAATTATTCACAGAAGTTTAAGATCCAAAATAGCCCATAGCTTATTTTGTAAAGCACTTTGTGCTCTGGTCCCTTGTATCTTTTTACCATTTAGTCAATGATTTAACCACAGTAGTCTCATCACAGAGTTACCAACTAGAACACTAAAAAATACACTGCATCAAAAAATCTCTGGCATTTTCCTTTAATTAAAAAAATTGTCAATGTTCTAAAAAAATTAATATAATAGGAGACATAACTAGTCAAAATAATCTTCAAACCAGCCATATTAACCATAGGTTTCTTAGCAGCCAAACTACCACAATAAATCCCTCATGAAGCTCTATTTTGTTCATGTATTCCTTAGATTACCAAATGCAAAAAAAGCCCCAAAAACAACCAAAACCAAAAAACACCTTCAGGATTTAAGAAGAAAATAGTTCAGAACACTGGAAAAAACCAATAAGTACCTCATAGCCACTTGCTTCCACTTCCCAGATAGCCATAGTAAATTGCCTTATTTCCCTCCTCCCTCACTCCTCCCCACATTTTGATTGGGATAATCCCTCCTTCGAAAGCATACAATAACTCAGTAAATATAAATAAATTTGAACTTTCACATTGCTCATTCTTTTGCCAGTATCATTTCTAAATCTATCATTTTCTCATCAACTTTCCTATGTAAAGTAAAAATCAGATTTCCAGATTAAAATCAAAGTTAAGGAAGAAAATGCACATTTTAAGTAAAATAGTAACTTGGGCATTTCCCAAATAAAGATCTGGTAAGTCTTAAAAACATCTGAAACTATTCTAGAAGTTGGTCAATCACACATGAACCAGTTCTGCTAAGCACAGGCTCAAACAGGAGCTCCATCAGGTGCTTTGAAATACAAATTCCCACAAGTTGTTTCATGTGGCATACACAGCTCCTGTATACTGTGCCAAAAATATAGCCCATTACTAAATTGCAACTAATTATCACCTTTTCAATGTGCTCCACAAAGCACAGAAAGATAATCTGACCTTAAATCCAGAGGAAAATGGAACAATGAGTGAGAATATTGTAATAATTTTCTTTGCTATTGGAAGTAAAAAAGACATGCCTTTAAATAAATTGCATGTGGGTTTGACCCCCCCCCAAACAAATGCCTACACTAAAATTGAACCAATTCGAAGAATAATGGCTTTGATAATGCTGTGAAAGTTTTCAATCATTCAAATTTAATAATATTAAGGGGGTTTTTTTGTGCAACACCAACCATCAACAGGTAGAAGCTTTAATTATTAATTAAGCAAGGACAAAGAATACCAAAAAGAACAAAATGACCAAGCATAAACAAAAAAAAAAAAATCGTGCCCACATACCTCAACAGAACTGATTTTTTTTTTTCCCTACTGAAACCTATTCTATAAAAGGCTTTCATATAAAATTTACTCAAAGGTAGGATTCCCCCCGCTATTCACTAGTATGTATTTTGGAAAGGCAGATCTTTACTTATGTTATGTTACTCAACAGAGACTTTTGGAACATGATAAGCAGAAAAGTCTGGACAACTCATCTGGTTTGGGTTTTTAGTAAACTATCTTCCCAGAAGTGGTTGATCATCATCCCTATACACAAGTTAGTGATTTTGTGTAACTCGCCTGCAAGTAGTGAAATCTGCCCAACACCAGTGTTCAAGAATGCCTGGTTTCTAGGCCCATGTGCAAATTCAGTAACATTTTAAAACCTGCCACAGCACTAGCTTTAGCTCTTTGCTAGAGAAAACAAAAGAGCATAAGAGATGTTGAAGAATGCACTCTACCTTTAAAAAGCTACAAATTCTTTGAATTCCTAAATCCATTCCGTCAAACTATGTGGCAACTCTAATAGTTACATGTTACACAGAAAAGCTCTTGATGTCATTCCTTCTTATAGCGTTTCCAGCTAGGTTTCAGAACAATTGCCCACCTGTAGGTGCCAAAAGCAACAAAAACCCATTCAGACATTAGCACAAAACAGTCCGTATTTCAACAGTAGCTACTAACCATATAAACAACACAAGTTGTTCTTCCAAAGAAAAAAATCATTGGCATTCAGTGGACAAGACCAAGTATTAGCAGCTTTTGCTTATTACCTGTACTTCACTTGATACACCTCACTGTGACCAAGTCACTTTCTATGTGGCGAGATTGATGCATCCATCATCTAGCATCATATTTGCTACAGGTTACAGAGTGTCCATGTGCTTGAAAATTCCAGGCATACTGTGGTCCCTCAAACATCAGTACAAGGTGTAATTTTAGTCATTTCTGATCTTGCACATCTATCTGTAGTGGTAGCAGTTTTGGGGGTTTTGGGGCCCAGTCAGGCCTATAATGAAGCTTTGTAGAGCTTGGTTGGAAGATTCAGGAGCTATCAACAAACTTCAACAGCAAGGGAGAAAAAACATTGCAATTGAAGGCGGGGGGGGGATGTTGACATTTTGGGTTCTTTAATTTCACTTCAAAAAACATCTTGGAGGATGAGAAAAAATGCATTCTATGTAGACTGACCTTGTCAAGAGCTGGCCTTTAACACTGCACACTTTGATCCTAACCAGCAACAAAAATACATGCTGCTTATTTAAACAGACAGAAAAAAAAAACAAGAAAAGACACAATTTATCTTTACAAGTACTCTTTATCTCCATCTGCTGCTCAGCTAAACATTTCAGAGAAAGAATTCCAGGAGGGATTAGTAGAAATCAGTTTCATCATAAGTTTAAACATTTATGAATCTTAGTTTACCTAATTCTTTTGTGAACTGTTTAAGCAACACAGTATGCAGATTATCATTTGCTACGTTATGCTGCTTATTCAATTATCACTCAGACACTTCTATACCTGGGAATGAAAAGTATTAAAACAAATAACAAGAGATATGCCAAACCTGGTAAAGCCTGAAAGGCAAAAGAAAAAAAAAAAAAAAAATCTGTATCTACTTCCCTGAAGTCTTTGCTACCTGTACTAATAACCACACAAAAACAACCTCATGCAGAGATTCACTTATCAAAAGTTGCTGGAAATATTTCAAATAAAAAAAAAACCCACAACACAAAACCAACAAAAAAAACAACCCCCCAAACACATTTTACTGATTTTCAGTGAGGTTATTGTTTTAGAACTCTTTGTTGTTTATACTGCCTAATAAGACGACTTCCGCTAAGCCACTAAGCAACACTCAAGTTTCTACCTGCTGTATTACATTTGTATTAAAACACATTCCTAAAGCCTGCTATAATCTGCACTTAAGATGCTAAATCTTAAGATTGGAAAAAGTATTTTAAGATAACATTTTCAGCTGTTTCCAAAAGTTACCTGGTTCCTTTGCACTAAAGGGTTATATAATTTTGGATGTATATTGTTCCTTTCACTAATTCTGATAAGCAAAAATTCATGTTAAAATTGACATGTTGCAACTAGAAAGCATTTTTGCTATTTATATATTAAGAAACAGAACATGTAAGTTATTTAATTAAACTGTTCTTAGACATTCAAATGTTCTAGTTTTACAAGTTAGGGAATCTTCTTTGTAGAGAAATTTGTTCAGACAACTGGTGATGAGCAACAGTGCTTTTCAGCTAGCAACTACATACTACAGGTAATGAGGAAACAATTAGAATATTTGATTAAAAGTGTTGTTACTTGCTGAACTATTTCAGAAGTATTTACTGTCCAGTTGTCAACACACAGAGTAACCTCCACTTAAGATGTGCAGTCAGTTTATGTACTAAGTGATTTCATAAATTAATTACTATACTGGAAGCTAACTACCTAAGGAGATTTACATGGTCAATTAGTAGAAAACACCTTTGAGAATAACTGAAGGTGTTCAATCTCACTGCCACAGTCTGAAGAATCTGTTTCTGCACATTGCAGCAACACTAGCTGATGCTATGAAATTGCTAAATTGCAAAATAATTCAATTGGCTGCACCAAATCCCCTATGAGCTGTGTGAGGGAAGTCACAGAAGGGATAGAAAGGCTACTGAAAGCTCAGTCACAGGGCAGGTAGGTCACACAAATTTAGTTTTTATTATTTTCCTTTTTTTAAAATGAAGAAAGAAAACACTAGTTAAACATGCTTATGCCCAAATATAGGAGAAGATAAGTTATTACCACTGTGACTACATTTCCAAAAATTGTTACTCATCTTTTCCTAGTCACATAGGAAAAGGTTTAGGCATGACCCCCCCCAAAAAAAACCCCTATGTTTAAAGTCTTAGCCTAGGTAATACCTTCCAAAAGCTGGGTATGAAGTTTTACCTCCAGTGAAGTGAATGACAGAATTCCCTTTGGCTTGGTAGAGGACCAGGATATCACTCTGAAGAAATACATATTTTTCAACTGTTTAGCACAATTTAGTGCTAATCTCAACTAGGGCAAAACTAGTCTTGTTGGAATACAAGAATAGGTTATGATTCCTAAAGAAATTGAATTTATTAAGAAGGGCTGGTCTGACCATTTTAAAGCAGTTCAAGAGAAAATTAACTCGTGAACAACGTAGATAAAAGACATCCCTAAAGCAAAAAACAGAACTACATTTTACTCTAAATTTCTTGAAGGGAAAAGCAGAAGTGAAGAAACACCTATAGGTATTCAAATTTGGGATTAGTACTCTATAATCAGATTAATTCAGATCTAGGAAGCAAACTTCTGCATTTTTCATATGACAAATTGAGGGCTCTGTCTTACCATACTGTTAATTCAAGCTGTAACCCAAGCTTTGTGACACATTCTTGTAAGACTTTTTGCTTGAATTCACCAATTCTTTAGAACAAGCTGCTAGAAATATCAGTTAAAACTCAAACCTTGCTGATGTTCAGAAGAGCAAGACAGTGGGGATACAACAGGGGCTAATACAGCCACTTTGCATAATTTCAGTTATTCCCCAGGGTGGTTACTTTACTTCAAGGTATACAAGTTAAATACATGAATGCAAAGTGCTGTAAAATACTGAAATCAAGACAACTTCAGGTCACTTTGTTTTTAGGAAAAGGCCTAAATTGTGCAGTCTTGAGCTGGCCACGTCTAAATGTGCCTTTTATGGGACATTCATCTACACAGACAATGATCAAAAGAGTAAATGCAATATATTGGTAGACCCTTGCTAGCTTTAGCCAAATCAACACAGGCAATGGAAATTAAGATACTGAGGGTTACAAACACCAGAAGCCGCCCAGCAAAATCCTGGTAACTACTTTAACCCACATCAACTCAACATTCATGCTATAATGTAAACCATACTAAAATAATCCCTTTCTTCTGCTGAGAGCTGTGAGAAATGACAACCAAGACCACGCTGAATGGGGCCTGACAACCCTAACTATCTTTCTCAAAGAAGTTATTTTGGCTAGTTCCTGGTATTAAGAAGACTCTGTCACAAACCTTTTTAATTTAGTGATGGAGCAGCTAGTCCTGGAAACCATTTCCAGGCATATGAACACCAAGGAGTAGTCAGCATGGATTCACCAAGGGGAAGTCATGCTTGACCAACCTGTTAAAACTCCTACAATAAAGTGACTGGCCTGATCGACAAGGGGAAAGTAATAGATATTGTCTACCTGGACTTCAGAAAGGCCTTTGACACTATGTCCCATAAGATCCTCATAAACAAGCTGTTTATGTACAGCCTGGATGAGCAGACAGTGAGGTGGACTAAAAACTGGCTAAGTGGCCAGGCCCAGAGGGTGATGATCAGTGGCACAGTCTAGTTGGAGGCCAGTAACTAGTGGTGTACCCCAGGGGTCAATACTGGGACCAGCCCTGTTTAACATCTTCATTAACGATCTGGATGATGGGGCAGAGTGTACCCTCAGCAAGTTTGCTGATGACACAAAACTGAGGAGTGGCTGATATGCCAGAAGGTCATGCTGCCATCCAGCGGGATCTCAATGGGCTGGAGGTGGGCTGAAAGGAACCTCATGAAGTTCAATAAGAAGTGCAAAGTCCTGCACCAAGGGAAGGAACAATCCCATGCATGAATATGCTAGAAAGCAGCTTGGCAGAAAGGACCTGGGGGTCCTGGTGGACAAGTGGAACATAAGCCAGCAATGCGTCCTTGTGGCAAAGGTGGCTAATGGTAGCCTGGGCTGCATTAGACAAAACATTGCCAGCATGTCTGCACTGGTGAGGCCATGCCTGGAGTGCTGCATCCAGTTCTGGGCTCCCCAGTACAAGAGAGAGGTGGACAGACTGGAAAATGTTCAGCGAATGACCATGAAGAAGAAGGGACTGGAACATCTCTCCTATGAGGAAAGGCTGAGAGAGCTGGGACTGTTCAGTCTGGAGAAGACAAGGCTGGGGGGGGCGGGTCTTATCAATGTTTACAAATACCTGATGAGAGGGTGCAAAGATGACAGAAACAGGCTCTTCCCAGTGGTGCCCAGTGACAGGCCCAGAGGCAGTGGGCACAGATTGATACACAGGAGGTTCCCTCTGAACATCAGGAAATACTTTTTTACTGTGATGGTGACTGAGCACTGGCACAGGTTGCCCAGAGAGGTTGTGGAGTCTCCATCCTTGGAGATATTCAAACGCTGTCTGGACACGGTCCTGGGCAACTGGCTCTAGATGGCCCTGTTTGAGCAGGGGGATTGGACCAGATGACCTCCAGAGGTTCCTTTCAATCTCAGCCATTCTGCAATTCTGTAGTTCAGGTGAGAAACAGTGTATAGAGACAGAAAACAAAGATCATGATCCTTTCTCCAACCTTCTCAGCAGACATGATAAAATTACCGACAAAATTATACCTACTAGGACCTGCAAAATTAAATGACAAAATATATTGTGTTATGTTTAAAATACAGTATTCCAATCCTGGAAAGTTATTTTCTTCCAACTATCCAACTAAACCAACAAGTTACCTTAAAACAGATGCAATATTTTCCAGTCCTCAAACAAAAAATAAGCCATAAAAAGTGTGAACTTTCTGAGACAGTAATTGGATTTCGCCTCGAGGCGGTTGCTACCACTAGCAGCATTCTGGCACCAACAAAAATTCCATTTACAAAAGCTGTATGAAAGCACTCAAACATAAACCAAGTTGTGGCAAATCTTACTAAAAAAGCTCTTCTAACAATTCTTTTCTTTTCACTCTTGGAAGGCATAATACCTTTAAAACAAAGATTCAGGGTAGCTGATGCTGTTATGAGATAAAATGACCAAGTCAGAAGAGAAAAACAGACTAAGAAAACATGATGAGTGTTGTGAATGGGCTCTAGTGTCTTTCAGGCTTATTTAATTTTTTTCTTAAAGAACGTGACTTTAGAAAAGGTCAGAAACTGGGGGAATCCTATATATATAACATATACAAACTCTTAACTGATTGCTATGATACATTTCTATTCTCCAACATCTCTAAAATTTTAAATAAAATCATTATTTTATGTGCAAACCCCAAAAGTACATCTCATGGAGAAGATAATACTACTTCAAATGCTAAGAGCAGGTTCCTCAGTTCACTTCAGGAATTCCAAGAGGAATATTCACTAGAAGCTAGACTTGCAGGAACGTGACTTGCCCTGCTTAGAACTCAGCAGAGAGAACAGGAGAGAAGAGCTCTTCTAGGTGGCAAGCCACACTAAAAACTAACTACAGATGCTACAGACTCTCTCCTGCAGAAGTGTCTTTCACTTCCTTGATGTGGGAAGCAGACTAGCTTCACTAGGCTAAAGTTAGCCTTTGAATAGCTTTGCAATCCCTCTTCCTTCAGGAAAAGGGGGCAATATTCCTTCCTTCCTTCCTCCCTACCTGCAACTCTTGTAAAGCCTACATAATTGCAAATACTCTCAGACTGTTTGCAAATGGAAAAGACAGAAAAAGTCAATATAGTTTTTTTCTAAAGCTTTATAGTTTTAGAAAATAAGGCTGTTCAAGGTGTGCTCTATGGCAGCAGCACACACATTAAACACGAGGCTGGCAGAGACAGCAGCAACCCTGTCCTAGGATCTCCTTGCATGCAAACATCTCTGAAGGAACTACTTACAAAGAGGCTGAATTCTTGTATTCCTTCATCAGCTTATGGATACCTTCTGAAAACCTCTACTGCAATAACTCATAAGAATAAATAGCTCCACTCTGGACTTCAGCTAGTTTCATTACAGAAAGCAAGCCATAACTTTCTTTTCAGGGAGAACTTTCTCTTTAGAAACTTTTCTAAAAAATAGCCTAAAGTCTATGAAAAGGCCCTTCAGGATGCTGCAAATAGATATTTTAGAAGCCAAAGCAAACCACAAACTAAATCAGCAAATGCAGCTATATTCAAAGTATCCACAGTCAACGCTTCTGAGTAAAAAAGTTATTTTCCCAGAAGAACTTTTCCCACCAAAACTGACAATTCCTCATGTTCATCACAAAAAAAAAGATGATAAACACACACCCAAACCAAAAAACAAACCCACACATACACCTGGCAAGAAGACTTAGAATGAAACAGAATCAACACTTTTGCAAGGTGTATGGTCCGATAATCACGTATCAGTCACTGAATAGGAAAAATTATCTGTCAAAACCTGTCCTTCTTCAACAAAGGATCTGAAAAAGACAATTGGCCTTCTTGTTTTCTGACATTTTTGAAAAGAAAAATATTATTTTTACTGCCTCATTCAATAGCTTTGGTTACTTCAGGTGTATTTAGGGTATCTCTCAGATCTTCATTTGTCTTCTGCAATCTCATTCAATATAGAAGGCGGCAAAGGTTTTAATTGTGCTTTTTAAGAAGTTCATAAATCCATAGGCTTGGAGTTCATTTCTCTGATATCACAATGGAGGAGCACTAAGAAGTTACCTCCAAGGAGAAACTTAAAGTCCTGGAAAAGGTGAGTTTCTGGTACTGAAATAAACACATATCTATCAAATAAAATGTTAAAAATTGGATATTACTCATATCAGTAGTATCCAATAAAATTTCCCTTAGAATACCTAAAGAATGAGCCAAAGACCACCTCATGGAAGAGTAGAAAACACAAGGAGGACCAAAAACAGAAGTCAAAAAAACCTGTTTTACTGAGAAGACGAAGCAAGAAAGACTCAGAGAAGCTTAGAAAGATACAGGGGGAGGCACACATAAAGCATAAATTTGTAAGTTTGGAAAGAACAGTAAGTTAATAAACTACTGACACTATTTTCTTCCAGTAAGGAAGTTGAACTCCCTTCTACAAGACTGTTCTAGTGAAGACAGAAGAATGTCTTCACCTCACTAAACTATTCACACTGACCCATGTGACATTCTTATTAACAAACTAAAGGAACACAGTCTAGATAAAGTTGCCCTGAGATAAAGACTGTTTAACTTCTTGTGTAACTTTAAAGTATACACTATTTGCTGTTAAGATCTGAGCACATTTCAAGTGCTGCCACGGGCCAGTTCTATACAACTTTAAAAAAGAAAAATGAAGTGTGGATATAGTCCACTTATACGTGAATTGCACTAAGGCATGAAAAATGCTTTGGAAAGCAGGAAAAGAATTTACATTTGAATAAACTGACTCAATTTCACTGATTAACTTTAATGACTTGCTGTTGCCAAAGGAGTAATCCCATTTCTCTGAATCTTCCTCCCCCATTTCTGCATACCTGGCTGGCTACTATTCAGTTCTTGCACAAGACTACAGCTCATCTAGCTTTTCATTCTCAAACTGATTTAATCAGCAAATCTGGAGGAGAAAAAAAAAAACAAACACAACAAAAACCCAAAAAGCTTTCCAGGGGCAGGAAGGAGTATAGAAAAGAGGTCAGTTCAGGTCTCCTTACACGTCCCCGAACTGTTTTATTCTAGTCTGAGTCAGCTCAGCAAGGCTCCAACAAGTGCCAAAGCCAGGGAAGCAGTGGGACCAAGACAGAGGGTAAGAAATGGTCACAGCACACTGTAAAATTGGGTCAACTGCATCACCACATCAAGTTCACGGTCTTAACAGACACGATCCAAAAACCAATAGGATGATACTCTACAAAATCGCAAAGTGGAAAGTACTCGTGAAGATGCAGTAGGTTGACCCTGGCTGGGCGCCAGGTGCCCACCAAAGCCACTCTATCACGCCCCCTCCTCAGCTGGACAGGGAAGAGAAAATATAAGAAAAGGCTCGTGAGTCAAGATAAGGACAGTTTTAATGAAGTGAAGGCAAAGGTTGCACACAAAAGCAAAGGAAAACAAATTATGTTATTCTCTACTTCCCATCAGCAGGCGATGTCCGGCCACTTCCTGGGAAGCAGGGCTTCAGTACATGTAGTGGTTGCTCCAGAAGATGAAAATGCCCCCCCTTCCATCTCCCTTCACTTAGCTTTTATAGCTGAGCTGACATCATACCATATGGAATAGCTGTTTGGTTAGTTTAGGTCAGCTGTCCTGGCTATGTCCCCTCCCAAGATCTTGCCCAGCCCCAGCCTGCTGTTGAAGGAGGCGAAAATATTGGAGAGACAGCCTTGAAGTTGTGCCAGCACTGCCCAGCAGCAGCCAAAACACTGGTGTGTTATCAACACCTTTCTAGCCACCAATGCAGAGCACAGCACTAGGAGGACTGCTATGGGGAGAATTAACTCCTTCTCAGCCAGACCCAATATAGACCAGGTTCTAATTAATGAGGAATGCAAAGAAGGATCAGCTAATTACAACATATCAACCGAATGTGAGTCAATGTCCTAACACCAATAAAAACAAGATCACATGTAAGCTACCACAGATGTGCATTCTAGTCCATACTGCACTCTTGCTGTCTCAGTTGAAGCCCTGCCTATCAAGCTTTATAGAAGATCTACATCTCAAACTAGAGAAGGAGCAGAAAAGAAACAAGAAGAGGAGGTTTCAAAAAACGTAGCCTATAAAAGTATATTAAAAAAAGAAAAAAGAAAACTCATTTAGGGCAGCGAGGTGGAAAAAAAAAACCCGAAGCACACAAAACAAAGACACAAACACCACCATTCCGGTATGGAAGAAGTTAGGAAATAGATTTCTTTTTCATGTCTCTTTGGTATTAAGAGAGAAAGAAACTAGATTAATTTGCAGGAAAAAAAGTGGTTGGCATTGAGAGCTAGGAGGGAACTAATTATGAAGGAAGAGCAATAGATTGTCCAGAGATGGTGAAAACCATTTTTGCTAAATTTGAAGAACAGACCAGCAATAAGCCTTTATACCAAAGAATGCCAACAGCATCCTGGACTGCATTAGATAAAGAGTCACCAGTGGGTCAAGGAAGGTGATCCTTCCTTTCTAGTCAGCACTAGTGAGACCGCTGGATCTCACCAGAGACCTCTGGGTCCAGTTTTGGACTTCCCAGTACAAGACAGGCATGAACATACTGGAGAGAGTCCAGCAAAGGGCCACAAAGATTCATGCCTTGGAGCATTTTCATACTAGGACAGAGCTGCGACTGTTCAGCCTGGAGAAGAAAAGCCTCAGAGCGCAACTTACCAATCTGTATAAATATCTGATGGGAGGGTGGAAAGAAGACTGAGACAGACTTATCTTGGTGATATCCAGCAAGAGCAAAAGAGGTAGCGGATACAAACTGAAATACAGGAAATTCCATCTGAACATCAGGAAACACTTTTTCACTGTAAGGGTGATTGAGCACTGGCCCAGGTTGCCCAGCGAGGTTGTGGGGTCTCCATCCTTGGACACATTCAAAGAAACCTGACTAGACATGGTCCTGAGAAAGTGGGATGGACTAGACAGTCTCCATAGGTCCCTTCCAATGTCATCCTTTCTACAATTCTATGATTTTTTGCACAGCTGCAAATTCATCTATGAAAGCTAAAATAGCATCACCCAAAGCCAGGCAATTCTACACAGACACAGCAGAGAAAATTCCTATATGCTTCATTAGTTGTCATTAGTTATCATTACAATATTCTGAATGAATCATTTAAAGATATTGAAGAAGCACAAAGAAGGCTTGACATGATCCTGGTGTATATATATATACACAGTGTCATTGATTTAATAAGACATTATAGAAAAAAATGTAAATTACTGTTTTATGTTAAGAACAGCATTCACCTATGAAAACAAATCACAAGACATTCATGGCTCAGTTGTGCAGTCTTGAATGCCTTACAACACATTATTCTGCATCCTAGTGTGGCTCATAAATTAAGGAGGGTCAGGCTGTTCAACAGCAGATTAGAAGAAACACAGATGTCTGCAAAAAGCCCACAGCATTGTAAATACACTTGGCAACATGCTTCCCCAACCTGACCCCAACCAATGTCCCAGCATGACACCAGCGATTAGTCTGTTGCTGAATGTGGAGCTCTAAAATGACTTATAGGGTAGCAAATCTTGGAAACTTGTGATCTCATGATCACTGGCAGTTCAAAAGGGGCGTACTTCTTAAGCTTTTTCCCTTACTTTATTAAATAGCATTATAATTTGCCTATCATACAGAACTAATTCTCACGCAATTCCCATTGGACATGCTATTCCTTTACTTTTCAGCCTGAACTGCAGTGAAGCTACAGCAACCGTTAAGAGTTTTCTTTCCAGGAGAGGTACAGTAAGATAATAGACACAGAAGGTCTACAATGTGCTAATTATTATCTCTGAGGTCCTACCATTGTACTTTGATGGCCTTGTAAAGCAGTATAAAGCACCTGGATACTTCATATTCTTTTTTGGATATTCATACCCACTAATCTATCACCAGAAATGCACAAAGCTCATTTAAATATTACTATGAGGCTGCAGAGGGTGCTCCAACACTGCTTATAGACAGTGTCTGCTCAATCCCCACATTCCTCAGCAAACCACTCATTGATTTTTTCAAAAGTAATTAGAATTTGGAAAAAATTCTGAAGGCAAGTTAAGATTAGACTTCCCGTAACACCTTGTTTTATCCAGAGAGAAAGGTGATATGAATAAAAAAAATTCTTTCCCCCCCACCAACAGAAGGTGTTCTGAGTAGGACTAACATCTAGGAAGGCAGCACTTATCCATGATGTTGCCTTTTTCTTACACCTAAGATCTGAAATATCCAATTGCTCCACAGGGATCTAACGGGCTATAGAGTGGGGAAGCAGGCACATAGATATGGAAACACATACTGTAATATCATCAACCATATTGCTCCTAAGTTGCTTAAGCAAATAACCTCCCTAGAAGAAACTTCTGCTGCTTTAAGAGTAGCTCCTCAAAAACAGCAAAGCTTTTAGCTCTTTTTGTGACCACTCAACACCACTATAAAGCACACTCAGTGCAGAATGCAGTGGCTTGTGCAGATAGTGCTCTACTCTTGCGGGGGGGCAGGCAGGAATCCACAAAATAAAAGAAAACCTGTACTTGTGTATCCCAGATCTTACTTTTGTATTTAGCACCGCAGAAGTTTTATTTGCTAGCTTTCAAGTAAGCAAGTGCAGATAAAAAAACTTCTTTTGGCTAAAATTAACAAGAATTTGTACTTCTGCCCTTTCTTCATTTTTTTAGTCTCATTCCAGTAAGAACACAGTGAAAAATGTTACGTTACCTGACAATACTGCCATTAAAATATATTAATTCTGAGCCAGCTGATGAAAATTAAATAGAGAAAAGGCTTTTAAAGGCTTTGAAATTAATTTTCTTTCAAATGTTGAAATAGTGTACTTAGCTGATCCTTCACTTTACTGGCTCCAAGCCCCAAATTAGCAAGTTCTAGGTTTGACAATTCATATATTGAACTTGAAAGAGAACAGATATGCCAAACACACAATAGAGCATTAACCAAATACTTTAGTACCTTCACAATTCTTTTCTGAAAGAACAGCTAGCTCAAAGCATCAAGTAGTTCAAGAATGTGAAAACCCTGCCCTTTCATAGCTCACTGCCTTGCCTCACTACTTCTGCAATGTTCTGCTTCCAGCAAATGCTATCTGTGCCTTTGTCACTGCAAGATTACTTGCATTAAGGTGCAGACCTTGTGTAAAATGTTTATGTCACCTAAAAATAACTTTGGGTGCGCCTGTTTTACAGTAAAGAACTTAATCAGATGTCCAACTCTTAGTCCCATGTGACTTCACCTGGGTTTCAGACTGCTCTCTGCATTACAAGAATTAACACCTTTCATACAAAAGAAAGAGCAATAGAATAGGTGTAATTTGGATTAGGGTTTCATTTTACCAGTATTTATATTATGAATACAATGTAAGACACAAGCACTAAAGACACTGAAGATGCCACCCCATAGTTGGTAAAAGATAGTATTAAGACCATGCTGCTACCAAAAGAGGAATTTACGCTGCCCCTCTCCCTGATGAAGCTGACAACTGAGACTGCAAAATTATATAAACAAAGCAAGTAAGCTTCCACCTGTATTAGAAAGCTGATCCAATGCAAAACACAGTCACACAATTTCCAATACTAACAGCAGGGAGTTAAGACAGGAGTACATGGCCATAAGCTGAAGCACCAGCAGTGCACTAGCAGCATTTCTGCACCTTCTGCACTGCCTTGGTTGACTTAAAATTCACCAAGGGAGCACACAAAGATTCTTGATAGGAGTCATGTATTGTGAACATGAGAGAAAAGTGACTACATCTCCCTTTGCTCTGAAGGGATCACTATTGCACTAATACATTTGACCATACCTTACAGAACTTTACAGAAAATTTAGGTCATTGTAATAGAAAAGTTGTGTAATAAGCAGTAAAAGGAGGGAGTCATATACAGTATATGGTAACAGAGTTAAGTAACCAGAGCTGTGATATGGAGTAACTATCAAACAGAAAGTTTGCAGCGAACAGGTTCAAAGGTTTAGTTTCGTCATTACTGATAAAACTTTTATCCAACACTGTAAAACCTATATACATCACAGATGCCAGCATTTAAGAGACACTTCTAATTCCTATTTTATCATGCAGCATTTATCACCTCATCAACTTTGTTTTACACAAACCAAACAAAACGTAACATCTGTAAGCAAAATATCTCACCGCAATGAAATGGATTTTCTATACTTTGCACTTAGGACTCATGGACAGCTACTGACTTGGAAGACGTGCCCCACCCTCCAAATTACAGAAGCATTTCAGTAGAAGGAAACAGGTTTTTTCCCCTCAGCAGCTTTGCATGTCAACATACACCAGTGATTTTGCCACAAGGGGGAGATGAGACAGACAGACAGAACTAACTGGAGGCACGGTTAGTGAGGCACTGGTTTAAACATGACTAACAGTTGAAAATCACCATTACCTATCTCCCATACGTTCTCATTTGTAAGCAAGAGTTGGACAGTGAATCTTAACATATGGCAACAGTAAGTTGCACTCCAATCTTTGAATAGCAAAGTACATACAATCTGGTCCACTGCTTCAGCTGTAAAATGTTATTGCAGGGTAACCTAAAAGGAAAAATAATCTCATATAAAGTAGTGGACAGGGAGAAGTGGCAAATGAGGAATAAAATGGTTAAGAAACCCCCAAATTAAGCTTTTCTGGCTAGCTTGGCTATCGGCTTACGTTTAAGGGCACTGAATAACCTCATCTCACCCTCATGCCTCAGTCCCCCATTTGAAAGCTAGGAAGAACGACTATTTGTATTTGAAAGATGCACAGATGATACACAAGTTTTGGACCATGCACAACACGCAGGCACACACAGATATATGTAGACAGAGAGAGAGAGAAATAACTACAAAGAGAGCTGGAACCAACCTCACAGCATTTCATTGCTTGACCTGACTGATAACAAATGACTCTGGGCTTAAGCCAAAATTGTGCTTAGCTTTCTTACATTAAAACTAATGTTTCCAGGAGAAAGGTTGTCACCTATTAACTCTTCAGGAGCACTCATGAAATATTATTTATGACAGTCTTACACAGTTTATCTTTTTTCAAAAAGCATGAATTACTATCTAATACACATTTTTTCTAAACTAATCAAAAAGCTTATTAAGCACCGATCAAGTCAGCTAAATTTAAACAATGCACTAACCCTTTGTTTCACGCAGGAAACAAAAGCAGCTAGGCACCTTCAATTCACCTACATTTTTTTAACATCAGAACAGTAGACTGTATATATGTGTGTATATATATGTACATATAGAATGATATAGGCATATTACATCAAGAAATTAATAGACCATTTCTAATTTAGAGTAAAAAATTCTTTTAATTTTTTTATACTGAAAAGCATGTCATGGCTTTTAAAAGATGCATTCATTTTTGAAAAAGTTGCATTCTAGTCCCATATCTAAAAATACTTTAAAATTCAGAGGTATGAGTTATTTTAACATTAACATACTGGTTTCTTTTTATCAACTACACACAGCGCTGTCTACTATGAAAATGCCAAATAGTAACTCTCAAAGTTCAACAGGAAAAAAAGAAATCAACTGAAAATAGATAAAACCTAAGGCTAAAGGCTCTCTTAAAGAAACTAATTGTCAAAAGAAATACTCTGTCTGATTAATTGAGAAGATATACCTTTAAAAATAACTGGACAAAAAAAATTGAAGTGTCAAGGGAATACATGCTCTGAAATAAAGATAAAAGCCCAATAACAAGCCTTGCTTCCTTGCCTCTTCTAGTGAGACAAGTGGAGAAAAAAAGCCTACTGCCTTTCTACTTCAGTACCTGCCTTCCTCCTGTCACCACTATTATCAGGTATAGCAATTGTCACGTATCCTGACTGAAATCAAGAGGGCAAAGGAATTTGTAGCAAGTCTGCAATTATGTACAAAACTACCCCCAAAAATTCTAGGGGGAAGACTTTCTCTTTGTTAGGGACAGAAGCCATTGCAAACAGCAAACAAAACTTTCAGACACAGAGAGGTATGATGTAGCCTAAGCAAAAAAATTTAAAGAACCCCAACAACAACAACAAGAAAACAATAAAAAAACCCACCCCCAAAATTAAAAAAAAGTTATACTAAAAACTAAGGACATTTCCTCTGGATATAATTTATTTTCCTCAAACATACTCAATGAATTGCTTAGATGAAACAATTAACAAAAAAAATTGTCAAAATACAGTAAAACTACAAACAACGTCCTTCCATAAAATACCTCCAAAACACCCCCATGATATCTGAAACCAGATTCTTCAACATGAACACAACAGTTCTGAAGAAAATGCTCAATAATCGCTTCAATATAAAGAAGATATTAGCCAAATTAACAATTATACCAGTGAACACCTGTCAGTAAACCATATGCACTTTTTAACATAAGGCACATCAAATAACCTGTCCTCTTCTAATTATTTGCTGCTGATCATGACGTAATATTCTTAGGCTAAATTTCATACAAAAATTGTAAGATAGCTATGAGGTGCACAGGAAGATCATTTCTTGAAAGAACCCACTGCTACCTATAGTCTTCAAAACAGACCTCCAGATCTGGCCGAACTCCCTACCAGAAGCATACATATCAAATAGAAACAGACTTACAGAAAAATCAATGCAAAACTTTCTAATACCTCTTTACAACCACCCAATGGAGCCTGTGCGTACACTTGCAAGAACGCAATACATTTCACCCATGGCACCTGTCGTGGTTTAACCCCAGCCAGCAACTAAGCACCACGCAGCCACTCACTCACTCGCCCCCCCCACCCAATGGGATGGGGGAGGAAATCGGCAAAAAGAAGCAAAACCCACGGGTTGAGATAAGAACAGTTTAATAGAACAGAAAAGAAGAAACGAATAATGATAATGA
>JANHGO010000001.1:12236418-12314305 GCA_024606505.1 Aquila spilogaster
AATGAGGTCTCCCCAGAGCCTTCTCTTCTCCAAGCTAAACAAGCCCAGTTCCCTCAACCTTTCCTCACAGGAGAGGTGCTCCAGCACTCTGATCATCTTAGTGGCCCTCCTCTGGACCTGTTCCAAGAGCTCTGCATCCTTCTTGTGCTGGGGGCCCCAGGCCTGGACACAGTACTCCAGATGGGGCCTCAAATCTCTTACATAATTACTGGAACTTACTAGAATTTGTATTTAAAAAATATACCTAGGGAAAAATAAAAACTAAAAGGCCAACACCAATTTTTGTGTGCTTACTGAGCAGTATGTCAAATATGCCATTCAAGACTTTCAATTTCTAGCCTTACAGTCTAAATTATTAGCCTTCAAAAGCCTGTATGTGAATTTATAACTGCTGTCTGAAGAATTCACTTGAGCAGCTTTAAAACACTCAGAAGGAGACAGCACAACATCTGTCCGTGACAAGCTGCTGAAAAGCAGGCAGTAAGCCAAGCACTCTCTCAAGTTCCAGACTAGCAAATCAGACAAATTTCAACAGCTGTAAACAGTAAAGCAAGAACTGCCTTTAACATTAAATCAAAGAAAAATAAAAACTTGCAATGTGCAACACAATACAGCACTTGCTCAGAGTTTCCCAGAAGAATGACAGGGCACAACTTAGCCAGTCCATATTGATGCATTACTGTTATAAACATTTTACCAGGGAAGATACGTTCACATCTTTTAAATTGTCTCAGATTCAAAACACAGGGAGGTCTTCTTTGCTTTGAAAAAATGAATTGATCCTCCATTGAGAAGCTCATTCTGCCACGTCAAAGGAGAAAATTAAATAGAGCAAACCTTTAGAAGAAAAAAGGACAACAAAAGTTAGGCATTAGGACACTTTTGTTGGTTAGATCCCACATGGAGACTTTAAATTGTCTTCATGTTTTGGGGCTTGTTTTCCTCTAAAGGAAAAAACAATGAAACCGGTATTACAGCAATGAAAACAGAAGAAGAGAGAGTGAAAAAGGCATATAAAAACAAAGAAATGTAGATAAGCAGAGGGGAAGTGATGTGAAAGAAAGAAAGCTATAGGAAATTCTGACAGGAATTCTGGAAGACATTAATTCCTGGTAAAAGCAGAAGAAAAGAAGTCACCAAACAAAATAAGGCCTAGTTTTGTTACTTAAAACAAAGCCCAGGTATTTCAGAAGACAATAAAAGCACCATCTCTTTCAGTATCAAGAATATAAAACTCAAAACAGTTTCTAGGGATAACAAGGAAAACACTTTTGACCATGTAGCATTAAAAAAATACAACCTCAGAACATGAAGTCAAGCTGCAAAATAAACCTTCCAGGGAAATTTTACCTAAACATGCATAGTCCCATCTTCTCATTTGCTCAAAACAATGTTCATGTATCAGATCTCTTCCTCAACATAGAAGATTTGATCACATTTCTTCTGCCTTCTGGCAGCACGCTGATGAATCATACCAGATGGAAGAACACACCATCCTGAGGTGCCCTCCCTTTTCATGTGTGACAGGGAAAGTTAACTGCATGAAAAATTGGATGATCCATGGGAGATTCAGATGATGCCTGTGGGTAACCTGAGGGCTACAGCAGCTCAAGGGGACGCAGTGCAATCCGCTTCTAGGCACTGCACCCCTACATGTCATATCTGCTAGCCAATAGCATGGGAGGCTTGAGACAGAGTAACCATAGAAGCACAGCCAAATGGGAGCATGAAGCAGAAGCCATCTGTGAGAACCCTGTATTCAAAGCACATGGTGCAGGAAGTCTGCAAAATACCCCAAACGAGCTCCTGAAAAGCAGCTTCATGCTACAAAGAGAGCTGATGGCACAGCTGGAGGACTGATGCCCTTGCAAGGTCAAAGTGTTGACAAGTGCAGTTGAACAGGTCTGGCAGTACTAATTACAAGAACCAGGTAAGAAGATACTCATCAGATACACCACCTGACTTCCAATTAACCTCCTGGTGCTCAGGAAGCTGAAGCCCTGTCCCATGGCTAGCAGCTGTGCCACGCAGCAGTCACACAAAGTGCTGCAGTGCGAGGGTCCGAGACACAAATGCCAGCCAACAGTCAGAATGCACAGCAGGAACCCATCCACAGCCCTTCACCTCATCAGCCTGAAACAACTCAAGCTTCAGCTTACACAAACTGTACAAGCCCACCAACGTTTGTTCATTGCTACTGTTTTCTTAAAGTCAGGTGCTATTTAAGAGGCTGCTAAGTAATTCTGAATGGCCTTCCTTGTTCACTTCCTTAGAACTTCCTTCACGCACTCTCTCATGTCTGCATCTGAGTAAATGCTACCAATAACATCACCAACTTTTATGTAAAATACTAAAGGATAAGCTTACAAGCTGATGGACAATCATGAGGAAAGCAGAAGTGCTAGCTTCACAGAGACACACCAATGTGCTGGCAGGTAAGCAAATTGGCAATTTTGCATTAAAAATAAGGGTCACCTAAGTTAACTTGATGCTGCCATGTAACGAACTTCTAAAGAACACTCCTCTGAATGCCATTCTCCTAGCAGGAGAATTACTTTGTTTGAACACCAAGTGAAACACTGCAGCCTTGAAGTGCCACAGTGTAAATAAAATATCTGTATCTTTCCCCATAATATAGCAAATATTGACAAACTATTTTTTTCCATTGATCTTCACAGTTTTGCACTGAATCTATTTTGTATCCTCTGTTGTCTGATGAACCAGGCTCTAACAACACTGAGAAATATAATTTGTCACAGTGGGCAGTGTTCAATCCTGCTCTAAGCCAACACAAAAATTACTATCATCCCAATGACCTAATGAAAAAAAAGCAGAATTTATACCACAAGCCTCTTTGGGAAAACAGGATTTAAAAGGCACAGGCTGCCCAGAGAAGCTGTGGATGTGCCATCCTGGAGGTGTTCAAAGCCAGGTGGGATGGGGCACTGGGCAACCTGATCTGGTGGGGGGCAACCAGCCTGCAGGATGCAGTTGGAACTCGATGGCCTTTAAGGGCCTTTCCAACCTAAACCATTCTATGATTCTATGATTTCCACCTAAAGGCAAGTACATGCAATGTGGTACACTGCTATTTTGTCTACAAGGTACGATTTAGTGTCTTATACATAGAAGAGCCACTGATGTCATCTATCTGGATTTCAGTAAAGCCTTTGACACAGACCTAAATTCTCATCTGTACACAAAAAAGATGACCAACTATCACTACCACCTCCTAGCCTCCAAAATTAACTAAAAATCAATATGTATTGATAACACAAAAAACCGTTTTCCTGGCATTGTTTGGTTTATTCGTTTGTTCTTAAATAGCATTGTACAACCTGCATGGATTCCAGGATGTAACACAATGTAGCTTATCTTGATACCAGCATTACTGCTGCAATGAGATAGTAGAGAATCTGACTGTCCAGAGAAAAAAAATAACAAAACTTCATCAATATTTTATCTAGACGGGGGAGATCAGAAGGGCTAAGATGAAGTACATACTCAGACATCTGAGTTTCACCAGGGTTTTCTGTTTTTTCTTTGTAAAAGGAAGTACACCAAACAAACAAGGTCACTTTTATTCACAGTATCAGCCAGCAACCACAGTATCCCCTTTGTTCTGCACGTACCTCAGATAAATTGTTATAATTCAGACTGTTAAAACACAGAATAAATTCTCACCCCCTGGCCTAAAGGACTTGCTCTCACCTTCCCCTTTCCCAGGAAAGCCTTTTCTCTCCAACCTCCTGCCTGTCCTCGGGCTGGACATCACACAGAGTATTTATTCGGAGAGAGAAAAAGCTTTAGGATTTTCTTTCCTAAACAGGGGAAGAAGATATACGCAGCATGCCAATTCATCCCAAGAGAAAGTTGGCTACATTCAAGTTTTTTATGACTACGTAGGAAAAAAAAGAAGGAAAAAAAAGAAAAAGAACAGCAGACCTTGCCAAGGAGCAGCAGGGAGCAAAGCAAGCAGAACAACCTGGTACTCGTGTCCGGCTGCGCAGAGCTGCTGACATTTCTGTACTAAACGAAGCCTCCTACAGGCACTGGAGTTAGGTGGGCTGTATTAGGGAGGAAAGCAAAGACAATGAAGGAAATAGCTTCTGTGCCTGCTATGAGAGGGAGGCACTGCAAAACAGTGCAGAATAGACTTATGTAGCCACAATAACTAGGATATTACTCTGAGTGATTGTATGAATCCAAGTGCAAGGGAGTATTTGGTACAGCGAAATAATACTGCATAAAAAACCTGATGTGCCAAGTTTATTTTTAAAATGCCTCCAGGGCTAAGGCACAGAAAATAGAGCTCTGTGGAAGAGAAGGCCACTCGTTTCTTGGAAGGTGCACACAAGAAGCTACACAGTATTGAGAGCCACAAATGAAAAACCTTATCAACAATATTTGATTATTGGTAGAGAAATTGTATAGTTCAAGACGACCAACACTACCCTACACTACATAATACACTACCTGATAACGTTAAGAGAATTACAGGAATATTTCCATTATAATACTAATGTTTTCCATTTATCACAACTCTCCAGAGCAATCTTTCAAATCAATATTTTTCAGCATCCTTCCCTGTGAGCAATTCCCCCACTATAAAAAAAAAACAAAACAGGTTTAGCATGTTACTTTATGTTAAAAAAGTGAAACAGAACACACAAGCTTTTCTGACTAGGAGAATAACTCTTGAAATGTAAAATAATTATGAATAGTTCTAGCAGTAATAACTCTGAACTCAGAGATCAATCCTGGCAGGTTAATACCCACCTCTGGGAAAGATTACAGACAAGGAAATCGCTCAACAAACATCTGTAACTTATTGTTACCTGATGATTTTATGATAACTTATTTTAAAGTTATTTTATTTTAAAACGCACAGACCAGAAGCTACTGTGAAGCTGTGCTTTACTTTGCAGTAATATTTACAGTACTTTGCAACATTCAGAGTCGCATTGCATCTGCAGTTGGAAACCTGACTGGCATTCAGACTTGACCAGGAGCAATACGTTTGGTAGTTTACTTCTAAGGTTTTATTTCCATTAAAGACTGCAATTCCCTCAGACATTTCCATGAAATTTGAACCCTCCAACAACAATTAGCATAGGCTATTTCTGTACAAGACAAAAATCAACCAAGCACAAATACAGACTGAGTGTGGAATGGCTTGAGAGCAGCCCTGAGAAGGATTTGGAGGTATCAGTAGATGAAAGACTCCATATGAGTCAGAAACACGTACTTGCAGTCCAGAATGCCAACCGTATACCCAAATCATTCTATGACATACTAGAATAAGAATGAACTCATGAATGAGCTTATTACTAAATGAATGTTCTGAAAACTAAACCTAATTAATGAAAGAATGAAGGAAAGTAGACACTGTATTAGAATGATCCTAAAGACTACTTTACTAAGTATTTGCAGTGGAATTTATGTTTGTAACAATAGGAACTTCAAGAAGCAATTTGCACCTACTAGCTTTCTATAATGGTGGACTTTTTTGTACTTAACTCTTCTGCAATATTCAAAACACTGCAACCGTTTAAAAAGCTAACCATAAAAACCACCTCAAATGCAGTGAAAAAGATCACGCAGTGCAACATCACTGTAAAGAGATTGAAATAAGTACTTTTAATATGTATGTTCCACAAAAATGTTGTTCACAGAATCATATTAAGATGCAAAATAGAAATTCCAAGGCAACGAGCTTTTCTCAAACATGCAGACAGTAAGGTATTAGGCAGAAGAAGTTCTTACATCAGACATCCCAGAGAAAGAATTTACCTTGCCATTTAATTTAGAAGAGTACCTACTGAGCAAGACTGAATTAAGTGAAGCAATTTACAGCCTGAACTCAGCTTTTGGCAAATTCTTTATCCTCCATTTCAGTATTCCACTGGAGAGAAGATACATCTTTCACCTGTAGATAGGGAAGCACTCAAGAGGAAACACACTCCATAAGTTTTAATCAAAAAGATAAAATTTAAAATTTAATTCCTCCAAAGAATATTAAGAAAGCACAAGTCTTCAGTTCTTCAAATCTAGTTGTATGCATTCATACTCCAAACTCATGTCTCAATACACAAAACAATTTTCAAAAGACTATTGACTTCCCCTTCACCTGTGAGATCCTACTAATCAGACCACTAGGCAAAAAAAATAACAGTAAGAGCATTAAGTTCATCTTCAGACTACACACAATGAATTAAATCTGAAGGCTAACATCAGTCTTGAAAAGACTAACTAGTTATTTTGTGTAGTTCCTTGTTTCTACTGCAGATTTATCATAGAAAACCAATTCTTTACATGTTCATCTTGCTAGAAAAAGAGAACCTTTCTTTTAAAGAACCAAGATGAGTTTGTGATACAAAGTGTAATTTTGTAATCCTCTTGAATCCTTAAGAAAAAGGCAGCACAAGGCTGCAGTGACAGCGTGTAAGAGGGAAGCAAATCATGATGCAAAGGAATGTGTAACTGAAACTGAAAGATACCTGACTTCTTCCAAGACCTAAAATGCAAGAAAAGCATGAGATATCTTGCATGATTGTCTTTAACATATAAGAAAATCAAATGCTTATAACAGTAATAGTGGACGGTCACAAAAATAATTATACAAACCACAGGAAATTCATATGTGATTTCTGATTAATCAGATTAAAGTTGAAGTACTTTCACAGCTATAATGCAAGTAACTTTTATTTTAGAAAACATTCCAAAGATTTCTTATTAACAACTACATTAACTTCAAACTAATGAAAGATGGGAGAAATACAGCTTTAAAATGCTATACAACAGACTGCGGATTCCCCTTCAGGCCATATAGCTCCTGCACTACATTCCTGTATCTGCTTGAGACTGGACAAGTCTCTTCATGGAGCTCTTGAACACATAAAACAAGGTAGGGTAAGGGATTCTAACAATATTCAAATTATGTTGTATTTTGTAGGATTAAACAGCTTTTTTCCCTTATTTGTTTTGACTCAGCCGTATTGTTTCTTCATATAAAGAAAAAAGAGCTCAAGTGAGAAGATACAAAAGCCTCTTCTGATGAGGTGGTATACTTACAATCCAAATTTGCAATGTAGTGGCTACACTCAAGTTTCAGTGGAGGCAATTCCAAAATTTAAGCATTTTTGCCTATGCCTCAGTCTTACAGAACAGACTTCACTCAGAACAGTTGGAGCTGGTGAAGCTTTAAGCAGTTCATGCTAATTAGAAAGATAAGCAAAGTGTGGCCATTGTACTAGTCACAATAACTTCAATAAAGAATTTGACAGCACTTTGTTGTACAGACCATCATTTTGTACTTAACCCATTCCAGAATTACTATAATCATGTAAGTACAAATTGTTCATAATAGACAAAAGTGGAATAAATTTATGAAATCCATATTCCTCTCGCAAAGTTGCTCATTAACGTTATTTGTGATGTGCATCATTCCAGCTTCCAACTTTGCATTTCTCCAAACTTCACATTCACTGTTTCTAAAAGTAATCTACTTGTCTGAAACTTTAACCAAGATCTAAAACCTATGTTATATAAAGCACTCTTTCCTGATACTGATGATGCATAATATGAGTCACCACTTCAAAGCCTCCAACACACCACACAATCCACAGCCTTTTAAGTTGTGAATAAACCTTCGAGTGATTTCTCTTAACAAAACATCCTCAGCTCTCAACAGCAATCTATAACTCTGTCAGTCAGGAGAAAAATCACAAAAATTTCTCAGCAATGTATATTTATAGACATCCTTAACACAAAGCGCAAATATTTCCCATGTGTATTCAAGCTTTGTAGAACAGACTAAAAAAAAATGTTGAAGATATCAGGGGAATGGTAGCAGGGTATCATTGCAGCTCTGTCATGCTGTCCACAGCAAAGGTGCAGCATGGCTCCCAGTGCCATTTGTGGAGGCACAAGCAGCTGCAGTGAGGGCTTTGGTGCTCCTTGCCCGTGGCCAAAGTCAAGCAATTGGAGGTAAGAGTTCACATAAGAAAGAGTGAATCTAAGTAAAAACTGCACTGTAACCACAGAAAGAATTATGAGACATCTGATGATGTGTAGTAACTGGCTGGTGTAACTTGGCCCTGAAAAACCTCAACTCATGTTTGAAAGAGGAAAAAATCGAAACAGTTACTCTTGTTCAGGAAGCAATCACTCCACAGCTGATAGCTTTATCAACAGGATACCCTTTCTCACTGGGTTGCAAGCACTTCCACTTGCCCACAACAGTGACTGCTGATCAGCCAGACATCTCCTTTAGGTCCAGCCACAGAGTCCACTGACATAGGCCCACGCTGAGCCACGCATCCACACAGAAGCACACTAGCTCACAGTGACAGTAATTCATGTCTTTAAAAGTGGTTTGAGGAAATTATACTGTTTGCCTTTCAGAAGTCTCCATTGAGCATTTAATATAGTAAGGCTTTTAGTCTTCTGATCAGCTTGCCTGCTTCAGCTTCCCCAAAAATATGGGCTCTGAAAAAAACACCATGAAGAGTGCAGACTGCATGATGGTCTGATGGTACTGCAGCAACTCTAATTCAGCAGAAATCAAGAGATCAACATTACATGTACCACCATAAATAAAATAGCTTATTAACTAACAGTGAATAAAATTAGAAGTCTTCTGAGTAAAGCCCATCTCAAGTAAGCACCTGTAATGCTATAATGAGATGGAAAGTACTGCAATAATAGCAGGGTGGCAAAGTCTTCAGCTACAGCAAATGAGAACGAGCCCAGATGCAGCAGCCACAGATACAAACGAAGGAAAGGAGCTGCTTACCTTTAGAAGACCTCAGACATGCACAGATCTCCAGCAAGAGATGCCCTTGCCTCCAACTGCCAGTCCTTAAATGAGGTCTGGGAAGTGGTGGATCCTGGCTCCACCCCTTCTAGTCAACCTCTGGGTTGGCTCTGCCTTCTCACCAGGTGTTCAATCACTGGTTCAGGCCATGACTTAGCATTTCCACTACAACATCATAATGTACAAAACTTACTACAAAAATGCATTCAAGAAACATTCAACAGTTTCTTGTAACAGTAAATAGTTGAAATTTACAAACTTCTGTATCAAACCAGTAGAGCTGAATTGTTCAACAAAAATAGAACAAGTAAATCTTAACAGAAAGCAATGGGATTTCCCTTCCTAAGGAGTATTTCTGTTACTGGTCACCAAGAGATGCACCAAGTGCATTTCCACAAACAAGAACTCAAAGAACAAGGTGCTGACTTCTGTCACAATTTGCTCTCCCCTGGAGTTCATTTCAGAAGAAAAAGTATGCAGTAACAGTACATATATTCAGTCAAAAAGAAATTCTGATGCAATCTGTTCTTTTTTCTTAAGAGGAATACTTCCAACTGCAGTAAAGTCACTATTCCTCTTTTGAGCTATAAGGAAGTCATGCCGTTTATCATCGAAGCAAAAGCAACATTATTTCTTCATGAAAATACTGCGGAGAGAGAAAATACGACATTAGCAACTAGTACAAATAGTTTAATTCTTATTTTACATTTATAAAACCGAAGGGTGGCTTTTACTTCCAAGATTGTTTTCACATCCAAGCCTGTCTTACAACTGAGCTAAAACCACTGCAGAAGTCCAGTCAACTTGGATAAAAATCAACAGGGAGCAGTTTGCATCAGAGCTGAGCTCTGACAACAGCACTAGCACCCTGTGAATAGAGTAGACCAGCAGTGATTTGAAAGTAACCCTTAACAAAATTAATTTATTTTGAATATATACAGAAGTGGTGCCACTGGGGGTAACAGCAGAACTAAAGTACTCGTCTCCAGGATGTTGACTGCAGTGGACTTGACGAGGACATCCCAGCAGTTCCAGCTACAAAGCGACTTTTGTTCTTTAAACAAAAGCTTAAGCAGACCTTACCATCTTTCACTATAACTGAACACAGGTGGAAAGTTAGCTGAGATTCTTCACACACACCTCATTGTATTCTCACATCAATTTATAATTTCCAAGTGAGTAATGAGTTATTTTCTTGCTTTCTTTCTCCAATTCCCATCTCACTTCATTTTCCACTGCAATTTCAGTTACAGCACAGTTCAACAGCAACTTCATCACCAGGATGTGGGAGAGAGAAAAAAAAATACAAGGTGATCAAATAAAACACCTTGGTTGGAAGAGACCTGCAAAGATTGAGTCCAGCTATCTGACCACTTCAGATAACTGTTGTAAGCGCAGAACCCTGATACTGCCCTGGGAACAGAAAGTCTAGATAATTCTGAAAACAATGAGCAGCAACACTAAAGCAACACTAAAGAGACTCTGTAACTCTCCAACACTTTTCCACATAGCAAAGATTTGAAGACTCCTTTTCCTGAAGAAGCTCATGAGCATTAGCCAACGTAACATCCCAAACTCAAACTTGATGAGACATGAGTTCAGCTTCCTTCCACTAGGATGCAGTGTTAATCCAATGAACAAATAATTGTGATAAAGTTACCTAGGCTCTAGACAACATTCAGTGAAACAGGCAGTACTCATTTTGACACATCGGTCTGGTACAACCAATGTCTCTTACCTACATAACTAGTGCCATACAAAGCATTCAAAACAAGTTCTACAGTACAGGTATGCCAAGGCTCCTACAAGATGAAGTCTGAGAGACTCCTAGCTGAAGTACCTGCTTTAATAATGGCCACACAAAGGAGGACAACACAAACTGCACAAGCTCTAGAAACAGCAGAGCTTACTTTACAGTCCATAGGCGAGTGGGATTGAACTGAAAAAGCCATACATATATTTAAACAGACTGAATATTATGAATTCACAATTCCAAATTACAAAATATACCATTACCACACTTTTTTTTTTCCAAGTTACCTTGTATCAGGAAGCTTACTCTAGAACTACACAGTACCACTAAGCCAACTCACTGCTAATTAAGAGGAAGATTACATAACTACATACGGCCTGAGCAACTCAGCTCCTGGGATGGATTCCTCCCTACGATAAGTGTCCAGTTTAACTTCAGCACTAATTTTAGCACATTCAATCAAAATTATTACTGTTCCTAAAACTAGAATAAGCTAAGTGAAAACTTCACTCAGAACATGTCAATGCAAGCTTAGTGAAATAAATAAAAACCAGTACATGTTAAAAATGATACAGCATTGACCCTCACAGAATATCTGCAATTACAACTAATGTTTACATACCCTGTGCAACTAGCCTGTTTTTTTTGATGTTTTCTGGAAACAATGAATATGTTGCCAACAGCTAAACTGAAAAGATACACTGTTTAGCTAAGTATGTCAGTAAGTGCTCCCATAAAACACACCCTGCCCAAACTTTCTGGTTCCAGAACAGGCCTCTGGTAGATGACAAGGTATAGTTCTGAGTGCGAGGCACAGCAGGAGAGGTTTCAGGTGGCTAGTGAGACAAGGGATCTCATCCCCTGGCAACAAAGCAGAAGAAAAGCACATCTCAAGCTCCCATCAGCACGAAGTCTTTCTTAAGCCACAGCCTCTCCCTGGGAAGTCTGGCCCCCACAAGAGGGAACTGTAGAGGAATCTACGTAGTCTCCAAGTATGACCAAGGGAAGAGGCTTCACAGTACATAGCTAACACTTGGGACCATGCAGTCATACTCACAAAGAGCTTTTGATAGCAGACGGAACTGTAGCTGTGGATTTCTGGTTTGGAGAAGAGCTTTTCACTGCATTCTTGCCATGAAGACCAACTTGTATATAAGTGAGCAGAAACTAATGATTTTTGATCATTTTATAGTGTAAATGACATTCCCTGCAGGAAGATCAACCTGAAAGATCAAACAAAAGCCATCTTCTCCTCTGCAAGTGTGCGTAATAATGCATGTTAACTTACACATGTTCATTTCCCATCTTCAGTTAATTCTATCAACTCTCCTCAACTCAACTGGATAGACAAACCCTTGGACATAAATGTCAAAACAAAAGAGCAAGCATTAACATCTCAAAAAAAAACCTAATAATTGGAAGATCTATAAAAGACATAAAAATAAGACCTGAGAGAGCAAAAGCTCCAGAACTTTTATTTTGTTCCAGGAAGTACAGCTCAAAGAAAACCAAGTGATAATGC
This sequence comes from Aquila spilogaster, assembly GCA_024606505.1. NCBI lineage: Eukaryota > Metazoa > Chordata > Aves > Accipitriformes > Accipitridae > Aquila > Aquila spilogaster. Next base: position 12,248,512 of record JANHGO010000001.1, read on the forward strand.
ACCATCTTCCTCCGAAGCGTGCAAGCAGCATACTGCTGCAGGGAATTACACACAGGCTCTTTCTACACTTTTATTGAACACAATTCAAGGCAGGTAACCTTCCTTCCCCCAGAAGTCCCCACCTCATGCCCTTTGCAGTAGTGCAGAAATGCAGACAGATAAACAAATGAGACAAAACGAGCCTCTAGTGCATCACATGGTACAGATTTTTAACAAAACCAGATTTAAAAACAAGTTTAACCATGGCCTCTTGGAGCATTCCCAAAAAGCACTCAAAGGTTTAAGCTCCATAAAACTTACCTGGACTCATTTCTTTCCCTTGCAGCAGTGGAGTCGTGAAGGTATTTTCCTTTAACTAGCGCAGAAGGCTCACTGTCTCCCAACTATCAAGTTCAGCATCAACAAACCAAAATTACGGCCTGCCTAACGAAAGCATGGCTTCTTCTGTGCGCTCAGCCTTAATAAATCAGTTCACACTGGTCTCAAAATCAATTTATCCCCAACAGTTCTACACTGTCTTCAAGATAACATTCAGCAAAATCTCATATCCTTCCATTCACAGATCTGAAATCTCTTCTCACACCTTTGAGAAGAGAAATTCTGACTGAAAACAAAAGCAAATTAAGGCCTCAGTCAGGTATGTGCCCATATCCTAATATATAGTGTACTGAGCTGAATACATTAATACATCTAAAAAACACCAAATAATAGATTTCATTAAGTTGCAGGTAACACTTTAGGTATTTTGTTTTTATTTTTGGGGGGATACTTCAGAATTCACGCAAATTATGCATCATCTCAATTTGAACATTACCCACTTGCTTTAACAAACAGGAAAAAATTTACCAGAATTAATATTTTAAGGATAAAAACTATTGATTAGTTACCTAGCCTACCTGTAAAGAAAAAAGAGAAATTATATATATATATGCATATACACACATTCACCTCTACTCCTTGTTCCATGACGTGATCTCTATATACAGAAGTCAAAGTGGAAGGATTTTATGATACTCTTCAAACTCTTGCTATATGTTACCTTCCAGCAAGTGTATAATGGGGTCTATTTCTGTTCTGCTGATTCCAAGGCTTCTCCTGCAGAACAGGTCTGTCAAATTTGTCAGACACTGAAAGCACAGAACATGCAGTAACAGAAGAATTTGGAGGGTTCAAAACCTTTGCAAGAGAACATTAACATAACATCAAGACTTCAGAACTGAAAAAAAAATGATTTAAAGCCTTGAAACTCACACTGAACAAAACAAAAGATTTTCTTCACAATGTGAGAAGTGCTAGGCAATAGTTATAGCAAACAAATGCTGCTTTCTTCCCAGCGGACTTAAGTTTAGTAAGTGAGTAGCATTAGGGGCTGGTTCGCAGTCACTGATGACAGCAGAAATCTAGGACCTGCGCTGTCCACAAAGAATGCAGGGTCTCCAGTTACCACAATCTTCTGCAAACAGCATTCATTTGAAGAACAAGCCAGCAATTCAGTTTCTGCAAACTGATGCACTCAAGCACTGACAGTGCTCCCAGAGCTGTGCAGTGTCAGTTTGCCTTCCCAGTGCAGCTGTTGCTGACAGAACCGAATGAGGTGTAGCTCCCCTAATCTCATAATTAAATTCTCCAGCACCAAGTAAGACACAGAATTCACATGGAAGCTTTCTTTGCAGCCATGAATGCACTTGAAATGGTTACGAACAACAGATTGCCAAAGCCAACAACACAAGAGTTCTAATTCCTTACAGAAGTCTCAAGGTTTTGGGTTTTTTTTGCTTGTTTTGTTTCATTTTTCTTTTCATTTGTTTTATAAGTTACTGCTGTATTACAGATACAAGTACACATGAGCAATAACAAAAATTGACAAGGTAATACTTCAATTGCGTACACAAAAGGAGTTGGAGTCCATGGGTCCCTTCCAACTCAAGATAGTTCATGATTCTATGAAGAGAAACTATTGCAATGACAATTTTCTTATTTAGTTTATTTTAAAAGCTTCATCTAAAACTGAATTCACAAAAGCACAGCTTTGAGCCACAAACCAAATGTGACAACAGTCAGATTGATACCTGAGCACTTTTTTGTTTTAATGAAGCAGGAAAACTTTTTCTGATATCTCCTTCAGTCTTATCCTTTTCAATTTTCAAACATCACCCAGTTTTTACTCCTCCATAAACAGTTTAAGAGCCATAAACAGTTTAAGAGTCATATTCCAGATTTAAATCCTTACATCTCACTAGAATTTGGTCTTTTCCTGATCAGAAGACAGCATTTGTTCTTAATGCATCACTTCCATACTGGATGCAACACTGCAAAGCAATTACAATACTATTAAGGTTTTGTGATGTTGCCTGAAGATCTTAAGATCAGCAAGAAAAGATCAACTAGAATTTTCACTCTGAATTCATACCTTCAGTTTCAGACACTGTATTCAACATCGTCACTTCAAATAGCAGGAATCAAACTTGTATTTCTTGTCACTAAAGTGTAACACCTCTAACACATACAAAAAAAACTCTGAAAACAAATATGGTTAGATGAAGCCAAACCATGCAGTGTAAATAACTGAGTGAGGGAAACATGTCAGTCCATTGAAATAGTTGTCATACAAGACATCCCAAATTCTATAGTGAAACTATGGTGGAATCTATACTTAGTGTCATATTTGAAGTGCTTCATACAAGTGTAAGGGTCCGCAGCTCATTTTGTAAATAACTTTGTAATTAAGAAATAAAAGAACATGGATGACTTCAATGTTAGAAAGATAACACAACAGGCCAAATATGCTGAGGAAAAGGAATTGCAGATGTTTGTACTCTTGTCCACTGTAACTTTTTACCTTGTAGCCAATCATGCAGCCACAAACTCCTCAAGCATTTGCTAACCAGAACACTAAAGAATTTAAGCTACGTTAAAAGTGTCTGGAATTTACCTTTAATTAAAAAAAAACCTGATACTTCAAAAAACATAATTGACATAATAGATTTTGACTATATCTCCTGCTTTCTTCATGCATTCCTGAGAATACCAGAAAGGAAAAAAAAACAAAAAACCTTTAAGACTTAAGATGGAAATTGTTCCAAAGACTGGAAAAGACTCAAATCTCTCACGGCCACTTGCTTAGCTGTCCACACTACCACAGCATTCCAACCTTGCTTGAATGCTTTATTTTCCCCCCATTCTCTCACCCTTCTCCTGACCACATTTTGATTGGGATAATCCCTCCTTTGAAAGCACAGAGAAACTTGAGTACAAATATATCTGAAACTTCCTAATTCTCATTCTTTTGCCAATATCATCACTAAGTCTGTCCACCTTATTTCTAACTAACTTTCCTATGTTAGAGTATCAGCTTTCCAGATTAAAATCAAAGTTAAGAGAATGCATGTTTCAAATTAAATTGGACATTTTCCAAATAAAGGTCTGTTAAAGCTTAAAAAGATCTGAAACTACACTAGAAGTCAGTCTATCACGTGTGAAGCAGTTCTGCTAAGCACAGACTCAGACATGAGCTCCATGAGGTGCTCTGAAATACCACAAGTTGTTGCATGTGGCACCTGCAGCTCCTGTATACTGAGCCAAAAATATAGTTCATTACTAAACTGTTACTAATTATCTTCTGAATGCATTCCACATAGTGCAAAAACATCATCTGACCTAAAATCCAGGGCAAATAAAGAAAATTAATATTACAATAATTTACTTTATTAGAAGTAAAATAGACACAGGTTGCAAGTGGTTTTGCCCCCCAAAACAAATGTTTACACTGAAATCCAACTGATCCAAACAAGAACAGCTTTGATAAGGATGTGAAAGATTTCAGTGGTTCTAGTTTAATAATATCAAGGCCTTTTCTCTGTAACGTCAACCACCGATAGGCAGAAATTTCATTCCTAATAATCCACAGAGAGTACCTGAAAGAAGAAAATCAGAAAGCATAAAGGAAAGAGTGCCCACTTTGTAACAATGTTATCTTTTTTTTTGCCTACTGAATTATGCGAAAAATTGTTACCAACTTCAGTCAAAAGGATAATTCCCTCCTATTTATTAGCGCACATTTTGGTAACGGAGACCTCTCTTCAGGGACTATTTTGCTTTGGTTTTTATTAAGCCACCTTCCCCAAAGAAGTCAGCCACCACCCCTATACACGAGTTGGTGATTTTATGCAACACATCTACAGGTACTTCAATGTGTTAAAAGAGTCAGCACCAGCATTCAAGAATTTCTCGTTTCTGATCCCACGTGCAAATTCAGAAATGTTTAGAATCCTTACACAGCACTAGCTTTATCTCTTTGTTAGAGAGAACAAACAAGCATAAACCACTGATGCTGAAGAACATGCTACTTTTATGAAGAAAAATCCTTCAAATCCCTGAAACTATTGGTTTAACTATGTGACAACTCAATAGTTATGTATTACAAAGGAAAGCTGTTGATGCCATATACCCTCACGGCACTCTTGCTAGTTTTCTCATATACTGTCCACCTGTAGGCATCAATAGCAACAAAACTCCGTCCAATAATCTGTATAAAACAGCAGTATTGGTAGTAGGTGCTAGCCACAGGGTCTGCATGCATGAAAATGCCAGGCATACCGCAACTCCTCCAACAGCAGAGAGGAAGATCTAACCGTAGTCAACACAGTTCAAATTCATTTCTCCAAAGCACAACAGTGATGGAAGAATGTGACTGAAAGTGAAGGATTTAAGGCAGGACTGATGTTTTGGTTTCCTTGAGCTTCATCATAAAATGTCACACAGAATAAGAAAATACAACACAAAAACTGCCCTGTCAGCAGTTGGCCTTTAACACTGCACACATGTTAAGTATCAGTGCTTTGATCCTAACCAGCTATAAAAATATACACTGCTTATTCAAACAAAATGGAAAAGAAAAAAAAACCAGAAAAGATAGCATTTGTCATAATGAGCACTCTTTGCCTCCATCTGCTGCTCAGCTAAACCTTTCTAAGAAAGAGCCTCAGTAGAAATCAGTGACACCATTAGCTAAGGTTCATTTATTAACCTTAATTTTTAACTAACTCTGTTTTCAACAACTTATGCAATGCAGTATGCAGATGATCTATGATGACCCAAGCTATGATGCTTATTCAATTATTCCCCACAGCCACCTCTACATCCGGAAATCAATAGCATTAAAGCAAATAAGCATAAAAATGCAAACTTGATAAGGCCTCCAATGCAGCAACAGAAATCTGCACCTGCCTTCCTGCTGCCACTGCTACCTATACTATTCCACACACAAACAACTTTGTGCAGAGATTCACTTGTCAGGCTGCTGGAAGTATCTCAAATACAACAAAACAGAAACAACACAAAACACCCATCCCCAATTATATTTGACTGATTTTCAATAAGGGTGTTTTAAAACTGTTTGTTCTTAGGGTACAATAACAGATTTCAGCAAAAATACTATTGCTATACTCAAGTTTCTACCTACTGTGTTTCATAAAGCTTATTGAAACCTGCACTTAAGAGTGCTAAATCTAGGACTGGACATTTCCAGCTATGTTTCCAAAGGTTACCTGATTTCCATGCATTTAAGTGCTATATATATCTGGATATACAGTGCTTTTTTCACTAAATCCTCTAAGAAGAGAGAAATCATGTTAAATTGCCATTACAATAGAAAACATTTTTTTTTTAATTGATATATACATGAAGAAACAGAACACGCAACCTAAGTAAACTGATGTTAGGCATTGAAAATAATATAGTTTCAAAAAGTTATGGAAGTTCCTTTGTACAGGGACTGGACTGTGATGGGCAACTTTTTTTTTCAGCCAAAGAACACAAACTACAGCTGCCAAGGAAATAATCCGAAGATTTGATGAGAAATACTGTTACTTATGGAACTATTTCTGAAGTATTTCATATCCAGTCATCGCACACATAGTCACATCCACTTAAGATACGCATTCAGTTTGTGTACCAAGTGACCTCACGAAGTAATTACTACAGTGCAGGCTAATTATCTAGTAGGATTTGGGCAGTCAATTGTTACAAAACACTTTTGAGAATAACTGAAGCTTTACCAATCTCATTGCCACAATTTGGAAACTGTTTCTGCACATCACAGCAACTCTGCCTGATGCTGTGAAATTGCTAAATCATGCAATACTTGCACTGGCTGCACCAAACCTCCTATGACTTGTGTTAGGGACATCACATGTGACAGGAAGGCTATTGAGAACAGCTCTGTCCCAGGGCAGGTAGGTCACACCAATTGCTCTTTCTGTAAAATCTGAAAGAAATAAAATAAACGCTAACTGGGGCACTGACATTTCTATCTCCAAGTAGAAGAAAACATAAGTAACTACTGTGACATGTGACTGTACTTCCAGGCACTACATTCAGTTTCTCATCTTCTCCTAGTCACTTGGGAGAAAATTTTCTCAGGGGGAAAAAAAGCCCACACCAAAAAACTCTGTCTCGAAGTCTTCACCTTTCAAAAGCTGAGTAGAAAGTTTTGCCTCCTGCGAAGCAAGCAATTTCCATTGACTTGGAAAACGACTAGGATGTCACTCCAATATCTGTATTTCTAAACTGCTCAGCACACCACAGGGAAAATTTTTTTGACCTATGCCCACTCATCCCAGCCTCAGAATCTGAGCTCAGCTCTCAGTATAGTAATACAGGACCTCAGGTGTAATACCAAATGGCAGATGTATTTTCCCCTCCACATCTCTATGAGCTTTTGCTCATAGTTACTGTCCCACCACCACACTGCAGCCCCACACATCACTACTTCAGGCAGGCAGGCAACACACAGATAAGCAGGCAGCTAGGAAGAGGCTTCCTAAGCAACAGAAAAAAGCCTCTTCTGCTGCCCCCAGTAACTCTATTAGGGTTCTGTCCCTCCACAATTAATGTCTGTACACTGAGCAATTTGTCCCTATGAAAAACATTAAAAAGACAGAGGGAAAGAAATGTCAAAATCAAGAAGTTCAAGACTCCAAACTTCTGGACATGCATTCACATCCTAATTACATTTATATATGCTGTAATACGTGCTTATTAACAGTAATTATTCCATCCAGCTAAAAACTAAGATTGTAAGTCAATGGATGCAACCCTAAGCAACCTGACCTAATTTGGACTCAGATTTAACTTGGAAGCCTGTCCTGCTCTGAGTAGAGAAATAACTAGGTGACCTGAGAGATTCTCTCCAGCCTCACTTCTCGGTTATTTCTTGATAAATAGTCTCCAACTTATCAAAATAGCTGTGGTATAGCATGCCAAGATGGATTAAAAAAAAAAACAAAACACCAGAAGTGTCTAACACAATTCTTCCACAAAGCAGTTCCTCCAATATTATTAAATTGCTTGTTCAAGAGGTAGAACAAATGACATACAGGACACTAATCTCCAAGCTGCTCCAACGGAAGTTTTTCATCTGTTAACAACAACACTAAGAGAATAAACTTCTTAAAATGAAGACTGACTCATCTGGAGATGTACTCTCCCCCCAGCTCCAAACATTATGCCATTTATGTTGCTTTTTTCATAAACATTTATGATTTTTTAAAAAATCTTTCCAGGATGGAGATGTACATCCATAAAGTAAATAATCACTTCACCCTGCTCTTTCAGTGACCACGTGTGCATGAACAAGGTAACTCTACTGGCAGTGACAGTAGATGACAGTTGATGCTGGCAAACCTGTTCTTGTTGGGGGACAGGAAAAGGACATAATTCCTCAACAAAATGAATCCATAGAAGGGCTGACTTGATCCTTTTTAAGCAGTTCAGGAAATTCAGCTTCTGAACAAGGCAGACAAAAAGCAACTCTGAAGGAGGGAGAAAAAAAGCCAACAACATAACCCACAGGACTATATTGTGCCCAAAATTAGTTCAAGGGAAAAGCAGAAGTGAAACAACACCTATGGGTATTCAAAGTTGAGATTAATGCACTATAATCGGATTAATTAACTCATGCATTTTTCATGTGACAAAATGAGGGCTCTGCCTTACCACACAACTACAGAATCACAGGACAGCTGGGGTCAGGAGGGACCTGAGGGTCCAAGCTTCATGCCCCATTCTCATACGGCTTTTTGCTCAACTTCACCACTTCTTCAGACAAAACTGCTGGAAATATCAGTTAGAGCTCAAATACTTCTGATGTTCAGAAGAGTGGGACAACGGGGATACAACAGGGGCTACCCTGGCAGCAACTGCATAATTTGACTTGTTAACCAGTGTAACACAATGGAAAGCGCAGCAATGACAGCAGAGCAGTAAAGTCCCAGACTACAGCAAGTGAGGATTCACTTGCAACAGTCATGGGCACAGAAATAAAGGAAAGAACCTGCCTACCTTCAGAATGGCTCCAGCAGGATCCCCCTTGCTTCTACTGCCAACCCTTAAATGAGGTCTGGGAGGAGGTGGATCCTGGCTCCACCTCTTCCAGTCACTCAGGTGTATTGCATGCACCTGAGATCCCCTGGGTTGGCCCTACCTTCCCCATCAGGTGCTCAATCACTGGTTCAAGCTGAGACTTAGCATTTCCACTACACCCAGGAAGAGTTACTTTACTTCAAGCTACAGCAGCTGGATGTATGTACTTCTATTTATTTATTTTAAGCAGGACTTCATAATCAAGAAAACCTCAGGCCACTTTGCTTTTAGGAAAAGACCTAAATTGCGTCAGAGTTTTGAGCTGGCCACATCCCTGCTACTTGACATTCATCTACACAGATGATACCAAAAGGGTAAGTGTAAGAGATTAGCAAACCTTTGTGAGCTTTAGCTGAACTGACGCAGGCAATGAAACTGAAGGTACCAAGGATTAGAAATGCCAAGAAAGGGCCAACAAAATCCTAGTGACTACTTGAACCCACATCAACCCCACAGTCATGCTATAATGCTACGCTACAGTGATCCTTCTCTTGCTGACAGCTCTGAGAGACGACAACAGATCACTCTAAATGCAGCCTGACAACCCCAACTATCTTTCTCAAATAAGTTATTTGGGCTTGTTCCTAGCATTAAGAAACTCACGAAGCTTTTTATTTTGGATGAAGAGCCATGCACACAGAGAGAAAAAGACAACGGTTCTTCCTTCAGGTTTCTCTGTAAACATGACAAAACTACCAACAAAATCATGCCTACTAATACCTGCAAACTTAGATGCCAAAATATATTGAAAGTGTTATGTTTAAAAAACAAGCTTCCAATCCTCCTAAGTTACCTTCTTCTAATCATTCAACTGAACCAGTAAGTTATCTTAAAATAGATGCAATGTTTTCCAGTCTTCAAACAGAGAAATGCCATAACCAGTGTGAATTTCATTTCCTAAGATGGTAATTGGACTTCACCTTCAGGCAGTCACTCCCACTAGCAGCATTCTGGAACCAATGAAAACAGCATTTACAAGTGAAAATGAAAACAAGTGAACACAAACCAAGTTATGGCAAATACTACTAAAAATAAAAAGCTTTTCTATCAAGTTTTTACTCTTGGAAACCATATAGTCTTTAAAACAAAGATTCAAGAGATAAAAGATTGAAGTTAGAAGAGAGAAACAGACTAAAGTAACATGACCAGTATAGTGGATGTTCTTCAGTGTCTTTCAGGCTGATTTGATTTTTTCTTGTGGAAGAACATGACATTAGGAAAGGTCAGAAACTGGAGGAATCCTACATAGTGTATACAAACACTTACTGATTGCTATGATTCATCTCTTTTCTCTAAAAATCTCTAAGATGTTTGACCAACAATTGTTTTATTTACAAGAACTGAAAGTGCCTCTTATGGAGAAAATAACAGCACTTCAAGTGCTAGCAGTCAATTCCTCAGCTCACCTCTGGAGCTCAAGCAGGAGCAGGCACAGATATGCAGGAGACCTGCCCAGCTTCACAGGCAGCTGCAAGAACAAGAGAACAGCAACTCTTTCAGGTGGCAAACAACACCAAAAGCTACCTGCAGGGGCTACAATCTCTTAGCTGCAGAAGCATCTTTTCTATCCTTGTGGTAGGAAGCAGGTTGGCTGCACCTAGGCTAAAGCTGGCCTTTGACGAAAAAAGCAAGTCAGTGTAGCTTTGTTCTCAAGCTCTGTGTGTTTTGAAAATAAGGCTGTTTAAGGCAGCAGCACACAATCAATACACACCAGCAGCAGCCACTTTGCCCCAGGCTCTCTTCCGCTACAAATGCTCAATGAGCTTCCTAAAAAGTGGCTTAGGTTTTGCACACTTTCTTCATTCATTTACAGGTATCTACTGAAGACCTGTAAGCTAGCATAATACCTAAAAATCAAGAGCTATGCTCTGGATTTTTGGCTACTTTCGTTATAAAAGGAAAGTCATACCTTAATCTGAAGAGAAAGTATTCCCTGAAAAGACTTCAAAAAAATACCTAATGCTTATTCAACATCGCACAAAAAGAAACGTTCCAGGATGCCACAAATAGATATTGCAGAATTCAAAGGAGACCACAAACTAAATCAACAATATTATCAGTCATTATAAAAAGTCCCACCCCAGCTTTCCTGCAGGCACCTTCAGGTACTGGAAGGCAGCTCTCAGACCCCCCCCGAGAGCCTTCTCTTCTCCAGGCTGAAGAGCCCAACTCTCTCAGCCTGTTCCCACAGGAGAGGTGCTCCAGCCCTCTGATCATCTTCATAGCCCTCCTCTGGATGTGCTCCTACAGCTCCAAACCCTTCTTGTGTTGGTGACCCCAGAACTGGACACAGTACTCCAAGTGGGGTCCCATGAGATCAGAGTAGAGGGGCAGGATCACCTCCCTCTACCTGCTTCTCTTGATGCAATCTAGAATACGGTTGGCCTTTTGGGCTGCAAACCCATCAATAACTTTGGTTACCTCATGCATATTTAGGGCATCTCCAAGACCGTCATTTGTCTCAAGCCAAAGACAAGAAGGATGAGGAAGGGAAAAGGATTCAAAGAATTATGGAAAACTCAGCCTAAGGCAATGCTTAGGAAGACATGAGGTGGGAAAGGCTGGGAGAATGACGAAATCCTAAGTTTGCAAGCTTTAAAAGGAAAAATATATTATTGTACTACTAACATTATTTTCCTATATTAAGGACAAATTATGAAATCATTTAAACTGCAAATTTATGACTGGTCTAGTGAACACAGAGGAGGGTCCTCTTCCGCATCACTAGGACTCTTCACACTGTCCCATGTGACACTGTTAACAAACTAAAGAAACAATTGAGATAGAGCTGCCCTGAGATAAAAGTCTGCTTAAGTACTTGCGTAACAAAGTATACACTGTGTGCTATTAAAGTCTGAGTACGTTTTAAGTTCTGTCACCGGTTTGGCTCTGTACAATTTAAGAAAATAATTAAGTGTGGTTATAGTCCACTTGAATTGCATTAAGGCATGAAAAATGCTTTCCAAAGCAGGAATAGAATTTACATTACAATAAACTGACTCCATTTTACAGATGAACCGTAACGACTTGCTATTGTCAATAGAAATCCCATTTCTCCAGAATCTTCCTCTCCCATTCCAACATACCAGGCTGGCTGCTATTTAGCTCTTCCACCTCAAACTTGTTCAGTCAATATATCTAGCTAAAAAAAAAAAAGTTAAGGTGCAGGAACAAGAGTGGAAATGAGGTCAGTTCAGTTCTCAGAAAACCTTAAACCATTTTCCTATAGGCTGAGTCAGGCCAGCAAGGGTTCCAACAAATGCCATACACAAAGCTGGGGAAGCAATGGGAACACTGAAGAGCTCACTCATCAGCTGACAAGCTCAGGTCTAACAGAAATGAATCAAGAAAGCAGTACTCATGAAAAATAGGCTGTAATGAATGAGCAATTCAAAGCAGGATCAACTAATTACCACAGATCATAAACTGAATAGAAGTCAATGTCATAACACTGATAAAACCAAGATCACACGTAACCACTGTAGAAGTGCATTCCAATCCCCATGGCACTCCTGCCAGCCTAGTCAAAGCACTGGCCATCAAGCTTTATAGAACATCTACATCTCAAACTGGAAAAAGAGCAAAAAGGAACGAGAACAAGAGGTTTCTAAAAATACAGCTTATAAATGTACTAAAACAATTATAACTCATTGAGGACAGGTGAAAAATGAACCAAAAAAAGCCACCACAAACAACAACATTCCAATATGTAATGAGTTGAAAGAAACAAGATTTCTATGCTTCTTCAGGCTCATGAAAGAAAGAAGCTAAATTAATCTGCAGGAAAAATAGTAGGCATTTTGAGCTGGAAAGGACCCAACTACAAGGGAAGAGTAATAGATTATCCAAAGAAATGGTAAAAACCATTTCTGACAAGTTTGAAAACTTGATTATGCAAACTTAGACCTAGTAAACCAGGTCTGGACTGGGCCTCCACTCTGCTTACAAGCTACAATACTGAAATAGTGAATCCTTTTAGACCTGTATTTTTAACACAGTAAAATGTTAGTGTGGTTTTTACATCTACTTAAGAATAGAGCTTTTACAGAAGAAAAAAAAGGCAATCACAGCCATAAGACGTCACAAGATTCAGCCTGTTCCGGGTCTGGCTTTGAAGAATCCCACGGGATAAGGCCTTGAAGAGGCATCCAGTGGAGTCAGTTGACCATCTTCTGGAACGGGTTGCCCAGAGAGGAAGTTGGGAAGTCTGCATTTTTGGAAATATTTCAAGCCCACTGGATACTGGCCTGAGAATCCTGCTCTAGGCAATTCTGCTTTGAGCACGGGGGATGCACCACACAGTCTGCATAAGTCCCTTCCAGCCCCATCTCTTCTGCAATTCTCTGATGTTTGCTCAGAGCCCAATTGTAAATCTATTTACAATTACAACATACAAAAAGCTTTGATATAATAGCATCAAAGCAAGGCAATTCTGCACAGACATAGAAAAAGAAATCCACATAATTGATTGCTTGTTACCATTACACTATTCTGTACCAATCCCATAAAGATTCTGAAGTAAAAAAGAAGGTTTCACAGTGTCACCAATTTAGTAAGATATTATAGAAAAAAATTAAATTGCAGTTGTACATTCAAAATAGCATTCCCCTATGAAAACAAATCACAAGGAGTTCGCGGCTCAGTTGTCTTGTAAGGCAATAAAGACAGCACATTATTCTCCAGCCCAGCTAGGTTGGCTCATAAATTAAAGAGGGTCAGGCTGTTCAGCAGCAGATTAGAAGAAACCCAGATGTTTCCAGGAAGGTCATAGCAGTGGCAATGCACTTGGCCATGCTCTTTGCCAACCTGACCTGAACCCATGTCCCAGCATGACATCAGATTAGTCTGTTGCTGAATTTGCAGCTCATATGATTCATTGGTTACCAAATCCCAGGACAACTGTGATCAGATAGCCCTCAAAAAGGCAAATTCTTCTTGAGCTTTTCTCCCCATTTTATTTAATGGCATTACAATTTTCCCATCATACAGAACTAATTCTCATGCAATTTCCATTGGAGGCAGTATTTACTTTTCAGCCTGAGCTGCAGTGAACCTAGGACACTAAGGGTCTAAAACACCAGGGGTCTAGACACAAAAAGTCTATGCTAATTAATTATTTTCACATGCTAATTAATTATTTTCCCTAAGAATCTGCCATTGTACTTGGATGGGCCCATAGAGTAGTAGGTCCCATAAGGCACCTGGGTGCTTGATTTTGATTTTTATTATATTCATACCATTAAGCTACCATCAGAAATGTATAAAGCTCGTTTAGATATTAGGAGGCTGCAGAGGGTGCTCCAACACTGCTTATAGCCAATTTCTTTTCAATCTCCATATTCCTCAGCACATCTCATCAATTTTTCAGGCCTAATTAGAATTTGGAAATAATGCTCTAAAAATAATTTTTGAAGGCAGATTAAGATCAGACTTCCCCAACTCCCTATAAAGAACCCACAGAGAAAAGTGACACAAATCAAAAAAACTTCTTTTATCCCCAACAAAAGGCATTGTGTGGGAAAAACATCTAGGAGGACAGCATAATGTCACCTTTTTCTAGCACCTGATATATCAAGGACTTAATTGTTCCACATTGACCTAATGGACTGGGAAGTGGGGAAAGGGAGCACCCAGACATGGAAACATGCAGTGAAGTATCATAACCCAATTCGCTTAAGCAAACATCCTCCTTAGAAGAAACTTCTGCTGCTTCAAGAGTAGCTTCTCAAAAATAGTAAAGCCCTTCACTGTTCATGGCCACTAAACAACAGGATAAAGTACACAATGCAGAATGAAGTAATGAGTGAAGGCAGTACTCCATACTTGACGGGGGGAGGGAGGTAAGCACAAAATAAAAATATCGCCTCTGTTTGCATATCCCATATATTACATTTGTATTTAGCACTGCAAAGTTTAACTTGCTAGCATTCAAGCAAGCAAAATGAAGATAAACTTCTTTCAGCTAAAATTATTGTACTTCTCTCCATCCTTACAGTTCCATTAATCCTTATTCCAGTAAGAGCAAAGTGAAAAATATTACGTTATCTGACAATACTGCCATTAAATATATTAATAGTGAACCAGCTGATGAAAATTAAACAGAGAAGAGGCTCTTAAAGACTTGGAAATTAATTAAAAATGTTGAATGTGGCTGATCCGTCACTTTACTGGCTCCAAGCTCCAAATTAGCAAGTTCTGACAATTCATACAATGAACTTGAAACAGAAAACAGATATGCCAGACAATACAGCATTAACAGGCTACTTCAGTACCTTGACAATTTCTGCTTAAAAGCACAGCTAGCTCCAAGTGTCAAGTGGATCAACTACACGCAAATCCTGTCCTTTCTTAGCTCACTGCTTCTGTAGCTTTGCTTTGTGTTTTTATCACCACAGTATTACCTACATTAACATTTATACATAGTCTGTACCCTAATGTCACCTAAAAATAACTTGAGGTGGGCCCGTGTTTTGCAATAAAGAACTGAATCACAAGTCCAACTCTTTTAGTTCCACATGACTTCACCTTGGTTTCAGGCTGCTCCCTCACTACACAAGTCCCCACCTTTCATGAAAAAAAAAAACATCAATAGAAGAGGTGCTACAAATGAAAATCAGCTCCAGTTGTGTCAGGAAGTGATCCAGTGCAGAATACAGCCACCCCACTCCTCACATACAGCACAGGGCCAGCAGCCTATGGAGCAGCGGGTCGGCCATAACCCTGCCCTCTCAGTAGAAGCGCTACTGTCTTCAGACAACTTAAAATTCTCAAGAACAACACCAATATTTTTAAGGGTATATTTTATATGAACTCAGTATAATATATAATATTTTGAACACTGGAATAGATGAGTGAATACTTCTGTTGCTCTAGAGGATCACTGCTGCACAAATATATTTGACCACATTGATAGTACTTCACAAAAAATTTGTCGTTACAACAGAAAAATTGCCTAATAAGCAGTAAAAGAAAGGACTCATAAACAGTATATAGTAGCAGAGTTAAGTAACCAGACTTGTGATATGGAGTAGCTATAAACTGACTCATATTCTGGCAAGAGTTTGCAGCAAAGAGGTTCAAAGTTTGAGTTTAATCATTACTGACAATGCTTTCATCCAATGCTGCAAAACCTCTGCATCTCAGATGCCAGCATTTAAGAGGCAGTTCTAATTCATCCTTTATTATACAGTGTTGATCACATCACCTTTTTTTTCTTTTTTTTTCTCCACAAACTAAACAAAATGTAACATCTTTCAGTAAGGTACTCCCATCTCAATGAAAAGTACTTTGCACTTAGGACTGCTGGATAGCTACTGAATAGGAAGACACTCTCCCCCACCCCAAATAACCAAAACACTTCAGAAGGAAACCTTTTTGCCCAGCAGCTTTGCAGGCTGACACACACCAGAGGGAGATGAGGAAGACGACACAGAACTGACTGAAGGCATGGGTAGTGAGACACCAGTCTGAACATGACTAATTAACAGTTGAAAATCACCATTACCTATCTCCCATATGTTCTCATTTGTAAGCAGGAATTGGACAGTGAATCTTAGCATATGGCGACAGTAAGCTGCACTCCAGTCTTTGAATAGCAAAGTACATACAATCTGGTCTCCAGTTTCAGCTGTAAACCATGATGGTACTGTAATCTTAAAAGGAAAAATAATATCATATAAAGCAGTGGACAAGGAGTAATGATGGATGAGGAATAAAATAATAAGACCCCAGACAAAATTTTTCTGGCTACTGTGGCTATCTACTTATATTTGGAAAACTAAACCCTCATGCCTCAGTTCCCCTTTCGAAAGCTAGAAAAAACCATCACGTTCAGTGTTTTAAGAATGCACAGAAGATGCACAAGTTGTGGAACATTCATGACATGCAGGCACAGAGGAAGAGAGAACTAGAATGAGCCAGAACCACCCTGACAGCACTGCATCACATGGCCTGACCAGTAACACACAGCTCTGGGCTTCAGCCAAAGCCGTGCCTGCCTTTTTTACACTGAGACCAATGCTCTCAGGAGCAAGGTCATCCTGTAACTCTTCAGGAATACTCATGAAGTAATATTTACAGTAATTTGACAGGGTTTATTCTTTTGAAAAAGTAGGCATTAATATTTAGTGGGTAAAGGCTTTCCCTAATTAAGAAGCTTTTTAAATACTGATCAAGTCAGGTGAATTCAAACAACCATCCAACTCTGTTTCAGGTAGGAAACAAACAACTGGACATCAGTTCACTTGTCTTTATTTATTAACATCATAACAGATTATGCACATGTACATGTATTGATATACACACACTGTATAAAGAAATTAATAGAATGTTGCCATAGTAAAAAGTTATCCTGTTTATACTGAAATTTATGTCGTGGCTTTTTCAAGATGCATCTGTTTTTCAAGAAACATTAGTTTTTCAAGTTGCATCCCTGATCCACATCAGAAAATGCTTGAAAAATTCAGAGGTCTGACTTATTTTAACATTAACTCATTCGTTCCTTTTAATCAGCTACACACAGCAGCATCTACCATGCAGGCCCCAGACTGTAGCTCTCAAAGCTATGTAGCAAAAGCAGCAAACTGAAAAACAGACAGTCTAAAACCAAAGCTTTCTTAAAGAAAACAATTGTCAACAGAAGTATTGTGACTGAGATAATACAGCTTCAAAAGCAACACAAAATAAATGTATGAACAGAATATATGCTGTGAAATAAAGACTAATGACCACTAATGAAACTCTTATTTGCTTCTTCTAGGAATAGAAATGGAGCATTTCTGCACCTTTTTTCCTACTACCATGACTACTGTGATGTACACTGTTTGTCACACATGCTGACTGAAGTCATGAGGGGAAAAAAGTTTGAAGAAAAAATGAGGAAAAAAAATCTTAAAGACAAGAGCAGCACCTTTACTAGGGAAACAGAAGAGCATGTGCTTGGGATAGAATTTATCTTAACAGTCAGCCTTATCAACTTCAACAGCACAATAAATAAAAAATATTAACAAAATACAGTAAATCTACAGTCAACACTCTTCCACAAAACTAATACACAAAAAAATAACATGATATATGAAACAAGTCTCCAAAATGAATATATCAGTTTGGAAGGAAATACTTGTCAATCATTTAATTAGAAGATAATATGAACCAAAGGAACAATGACATCAGTGAACTCCAATAGTTAAACAACATGCACTTCTTAACATAAGGCGCACAAATTAATCAGCCTTCTTCCCATCGTTTGCTGCCCATCACAACATCACATTCCCATTTTAAGTTTCATACAAACATTCCAAGATAGCCACAAAGCACACAGACAGCTCATACCTTGAAGCAATCCTCACTAGTTTCTATGCCTCAAAAAAAGACCTCCAAATATGGCCAAACTCACACTCAGAACTAAACAGAATCAAACTTCAATTAAAAAAAAAAAACCAAACACCTAAGTCAACACATAACATTCTAATGTACCTCAACCACCACCCAGCAGATCAGTGGAGCCTACACAAGAACGTAAGCAATCTCATCCAGGGCACCACATGTCCCTGCAGGACCTACACACGTGTAACCCCACAATCAGTGTGTTCCAGCTTGAACACACAGCAGTCACCACCTAGGGACTGAAATAAACCTGATTACCATTTCCACTTCATCTCTTATGCTTCAGTGATGTCCTCTAAAACAGCTCTAAAATCCAAGGCAAAAGAAATCATGGGTGCAAGATGAGATTTGCTTTACAGCAAATCCTTTATGATTTCTCCTACTTTTATGTTCTTTTAACTCCATCTTATTCTCATAATCCACTTTACACCATGGAATGACATCATTTCAATTGCGTCAAGGCACTTCTATGAGGCTGTCAACTAAATCAGGTACACTCGTCTATCTCTATAAAAACACTTTATAAAAGCATTAAATAACGCATTCAGAAGTGCAGGTACTCCATCTTTCTGAATCTTGAAAATTAAATAAAAGCAGGTGGTTCTTGCAGAGAATCTGGAAGGCTTTAAAGGAAGCAGTCTAAAATGTTCTTGTTTGTACGGCAGGAGCACTAAAACTCCAGCAACTGGAATCAGGCAGGAAGGTGAAATGTCTACCAACAGGTTGGTGCTTATAGAAGGAGAATCAGACAACGGGGCACTGATATGAGAGCCTCCCACCACTTCTAAAAAGACTCCTAAGATAACAAACATCCAAAAGCCAAGTTCAGACAAATATATAAGAACCCTTTCACACTCAGCTCTGTAACAATGGTAAACTTGAATAATGGCAAACTTGAATAATCTGATTGTTTGTAACACATGATGAATTTCAGGAAAATTTTCCTACATTAAAAGGTTTACAAAGGAAAGTGAAAATTAGAAGAATGCAATGTAGAAATGCAGAACACCCTGAACATCTGGTTAGTTTAGCTACAACCACCTGTAATTCTCGGAGATCAAAGTGCAGGCTGATGGCAGGAATTAACACATTCCAGCATAAACATCATGCCAATTTATTTTCACCTATGCCCCATTCAAAAATATAAAGCATGCAATTTGAGAGAGAGCATCTCCTCCTTCTTTCCACCCTTAAGTTATGTTTCAGACATTTTTATTCCAAGCACTTTCTTCTACCACCCCATCTTCATCTCTCCCCTTCAGTATCCTTTGCCCAGTAGCCTCCTTTCATTCATTCACCTAGCCAGGAGTACATGGAAGTGACACAATGCTCACTGCTACATTATGCATTCTGAACAGCTACCAAGTGTGGATAAGGTCCTGTGAAAGAAAAGAAAAATGATCCTGTGGCCTATAAAGATAGGGCAAAGTAGGAACAGTCTTTACGTGACATTCTCAGAGGTCTTACTTGCTGTGCAACACTAAACATATTCACAGCCTCATTGTAGAATCCTATTTCCTTCTACTACCCAGTTCCTATTTGATCAGCTCTTCAGGGCATCCTGATCCCAAATAACATAAAAGCATTAATACTATAAGGAGGAGAAGATAGGGACTGTAGAAGAACCACCATCAACAGGATTGGGAATGTCAAGAATTCTCAGGCTAGGCCCGTGGAGGTAATGCAGAATTGTCACCGACTACTGGGGAGATGAGAAGAAAAATCCCACAGCCTGCAGAGGAGAACAGAAATACAGACAGAATGGAGCAAGCCTGATCCACCTCATCAAATATATAACTAAGAGCTAGGACCTCCACTTTCAGCAGCAAGGCACACTGAGACAGGAAGGCTGTACCCTTCTTTGTCCAAACATACAAAAGCTCACCTCTTCCTGTATCTTAAACCTCTACAGCTCTACAAAATGTATTAGAACTTGCGTCACTTACCTGCTTTCCAACAGCAGGCAGCTGAGGCTGCCTCAGCAAAGAAAAACTGAGCTCTGTTACACAACAACATCTGCTGTACGTAGGCTGAGTGCTCTGCTTTGTTGACTTGGGATAACTCCAGCAGAGGAGACTAAATAGCTTCAGCTCACCTGAAGGGCAGCAGTTCACTTCCAGAATGCAAGCATGAGAAAGCATGAGATCATTAAACCAGTGATCCCCAGCTGGTAGTATTAGCTACAAAAAGGTATTTGAATATTTTGTACTTTGAAAATGAAAACAAAGACTCACAAGGATGGGTAAAACAAACTCCAATGCAACAACACCTTCCAGTAAAACAATCAAGTTCGAGAAACTTGCTTTGTCAGATGCATTATGAAGGCTGGTCAGTTTTCAGGCACAAGCCAAACATACTGACTCAGCCTTCAATTATTTTTTTTTAACATGATTATTTAAAAATAGCTTTACTGAATACATTTTTAAATGAAGGTTGCCAGCAGAACTACCAGGACAGTAGACAATAACTATTAAAATAGCTAAATGAAGCATGTCAAAGGTGTTTTTACTGCTAGTTTCTTTTAGTTAGCTCAGTTACAAAGTATGCTTTGAGCACCCTAAACTACTAGAGCTTAAAGACTGCGGCTCAACACAGATTCTTTTTTCTGTATTGTCATTCTTCTAAATAACATAGAAGAACACACTGTGTTCTAAACAAAAATATCAAAAAGCACTAGAAAAAAAAAAGTATTTTCCTCTACATTCTGCTAACTACCATCACAGCAGTGTGGTCAAGGGATCTCATGACCCAAATCAAGTTTCCAAGACAAAGAGCAGAAGGGAATCTGTAGGACAAGGGGCACATTAGGTCACACTGATGGACACTTGAAACTACACACATCACTAGAATGAGCCTCGCTTTAAGCACTCATAGCTAGTAGTCATTACGGCAGCCAGAAGTATAAATGGACTGAAAAATGATTAGACACTAAGGAAAAATGTTCCCAAGCTATTGAATTATAAGGGCACAATGTGTAGCTCAGCACATGCCTAAGATGCAGATCACCATAAGTTGGAAAAAAAAAAAAGCCCAGGGGACATATCACTTTCTATTCATCTCATCTTTTTCCCCTAGGCATCTGTTACAGGACAGTGAGAGCCACCAGACAAGACGTGAGGCTATATGGACCTTCAATCTGATACACCGTGACTCTGCTCACAGTAATCCACATCAGAAGAGTCATTTTGCAAGGTGTATGCATTTCTCTCACATCAGAGTAATCATAGAATCACCAAGGTTGGAAAAGACCTCCAATATCAACCAGTCCAACTATCCTACCACCAATATTCCCCCACTAAACCATGCCCTTCAGTACAACATCTAAATGTTTCCTGAAGACCTCCAGGGACATTGACTCCATCACCTCCCTGGGCAGCCTGTTCCAGCACTCTTTCAGAGAAGAAATTTTTGCTGATGTTCAACCTGAACCTCCCCTGGCACAACTTGATGCCATTCCCTCTACTCCTGTCACTAGTTACGCAGGAGAAGAGGCCAAATCCCACCTCACCACAACCTCCTTTCAGGGAGTTGGAGGGAGTGATAAGGTGTCCGCTGAGCCTTCTCTTCTCCAGACTGAACAATCTCAGTTCCCTCAGCCGCTCGTCATAAGACTTGTGCTCCAGACCCCTCACAGCTTTGTTGCCCTTTTCAGGACACACTCCAAGACCTCAATGTTTTTCTTGTAGGGAGGAGCCCAAAACCAAATGCAGTATTCTAGGTGTGACCTCACCAGTGCTGAATACAGAAGAAGGACCACCTCCTCACTCCTGCTGGCAACACTGTTTCTGATACAAGCCAGGATGCCCTTGGCCTTCTTGGCCACCTGGAAACACTGCTGGCTTGTGTTCAGTTGAGCGTCAACCAACACCCCCAGGTCCATTTCCTTCCACACAGTCTTCCAGACATTCAGTCCCAAGCCTGTAGCATTGCCTGGGGTTGTTGTGGACAAAGTGCAGGACCTGGCAGTCAGTCTTGTTGAACTTCATCCCATTGGCCTCAGCCCAGTCATCCAGCCTGTCCAGATGCCTTTGTAGAGCCTTCCCACCCCCAGGCAGATCAACACTTCCTCCCAACTTGGTGTCATCTGCAAACTTACTGAGGGTGCACTCAATCCCCTTATCCAGGTCATCAATGAAGCTGGATTTAACTCCATTCACCACCAAGTAATTAAGTACAGACAAACAAATCTCTTAGCAGACAACTGCAACAGTTTACCTACTTGACTTTTTCAGATATAGGTAAACCAAGGCTAAGAAATAATATGACTTGAGGTAATTACTTTAAGTTAGCTGCTGAGCTGCAGAACAAACAGCAAAAAATTATTAGTTTCCAAACTGGAGTTCAAACCACTAGATGGTGCTTTGAAAATGAAACAGTTCAGCATGCAGAATGCTAAAGCTAGAATAACGTATGCTGATTTATAGGCTTCCTTCCTCAGGATTTTTTATCAATATTGCTGATTACTGCAGTTCAATAGCTGCAGCCTCTGATCAAACAGTAGTAACAAGAAGAATTAAGCAGGTAATTGAGCGAGATCAAAGAGCTGATGAAAAAAAACAGCGAGCATCTCCAGAAATCCAGTAAGTGCTGTTTCCCTAAATAAGACAGATTCCTAATTCTCCTGGTTTTGGAAGTCATTAGATGTTAATATAAATGTGGCATTAAGTACCAGGCTTTGATCACAAACAGCATGGCGCAGAGACTTGGATTACTGTACAGCACCAATTTTATGCTACAAATAACATCTACCTCTTCCTTCACTCTTGCTTCCAGTAGTTTCTCCTAAGACACTTTTCCTCAAGACTGAAGTCACTCTAGTTCTCTCCTGTGAGGAGTAAATATTTCATTTTTAAGATGTAGAAGTCACAGATAAAATGAAATACTGCTCCCTAACTATTACTCCATAAATTGGTCCTTCCTTATCCATTTACCCACTCAAAACCTGTCTCAATAGTTGCTTGGCTACTCCAGCAGTTTCACCCTTTTTTTTGATGGGCTGAAATGGTGAGAAATGAAAATACAGCTTAAAATAATCCTCCCCTTTCCTACATCTCATTCTACTGAATCAACTTTAAAAGTGTTCTTCACAGTGTGCTAAGCATATACTTGAGACTAAGTAATTTTTACTATCTTCTGTTCCTCTGAAGTTCATATTTCTATTTATCTTCTACATACAACTTTTTTTTTCCCCTACAGAAATTCCTACTAACGCTTTTACTCCACCTTTCAAAAAAAAAAATTCAATTTTGGCTATTCATCATCATATTTACTTCTTATTTCTACTTATAAAGTAACCCTGAGAACACGCCTAAGCAAGATTACATTCTTATATGCAACTTTTAAAGCTCAATTCTTAACTACCCTTAAATAAAACAACAACCGACAAAACAAACTACACACTTATCCTTGCACAAGGTAATGCGGAAGCTCCAAGAGGTTATTTGATTAATTATTTTTTATTGCCATTGGCTCTCACTTTTCTACATTAGGCGATGACTCTTTATCCCCTAAGAATGTTCTTACTTGCACAGCATCTTCTTCCAAGATGTCCAGTAATTAGCTTTAAAGCTTTGTTTTACATTAGTTTATCTATGTTTTGTTTGAAGTTCTTCAATAACTATTATTAAACACGTTACTACAATGACTTACTTTCATAAAACAACCTAGTAAGAAGACCTTCAAAAATTCAGAGAGAGAGCTTCTTTTCATTTGCACATCATATCTTTTTACCAGTTCTGTGAATTCACGTTGGCATCCCCACAGCTGCTTGCAGCCTTCTGCTTAAATGCAGCACCAACAGCACAGCCGTAGTTCGGTCAGTCCTAGGTAAAAGGGGTGCTAAAAAACAACACCATGGCTCCAGGCTCATGCCAGCCCAGCGAACACCTGACTTGGACAAAGCATGCATAAAACAAGGCACTTGCTACCAATAGCTATGAATTTTGTGTTAACTAAGAACGCAAGGAATTCTTGAACATCTATCACAAGACACACCTACTATCACATAGTAAAAGAAGCCAAGAGCAAAAAAATAAGGTAGTGAATGAAAACCTGAAATAAAAAATTGAGGCCTCAAGAAAATCATATTTCTTGGCTTTTACTCCCCAAGAAGAATAATACAGAAAATAAACATCCATCAAAGATGCTGCAGTCTTATGCTAAGCAGATTAAAACATCTTTAAATTGTGGTTGGAAACATTTTTTTTTTCCTAGTCAAATACAGAACAGTTCTTTCAAAATATCGATAAATCAGAGCTCCATTCAACACAGACCCTGGTGAGCAAGTTTCCTGCTCTTTGCTCAAGCTATTCTCAAACCTCAAATAATAACATTCATGGAAGTTATTCTGAATACTTTGGTTATCAAAAGCATTTCATAATCGTACAAAAGCAGCCTGTTCCCATACTTCTGTGGGATGCTCACATCTGCCTGGGAGCAGGCTCTGACCTAGCACCTGTGGAATGTTCTGACACCAAAGGCACAGGATAAGAAGTTCCCTGGAGTGACAGGAAATGTTTCCATTATATCTGTGTGTGTATTCAAACATTCGGATTTAGGAGTCACCCTTTTTCTCAGAGCAGCAGTGCCAAGAAGGTAGTGGGATGCCTGCAGCATCCTGAGGTGGTCACAGCACACAACTGCAGATTCAGCTTGCTGAAAGCACAAAAAATAGATTGCAGTTCAGAAACCAAGCCTCATCTCTCTGCTCTGCCTCCAATACCTCAGCCAAGAGCAGCCTCTTACCAGCTGCATAGATCACGTTGCTGTTATTTGTTTCACTCTTTGTTTACCTCAACCATCAGCATTAGACCCGGTTTATTATACCTGGGTATCCAGCATACCTGGAGAGCCAGAACAGGGTCAGACAGCAAGAGCATAAGGATGCAGGAAAGTCATGCTGTCCTTGTGACATGTTCCCAACATTAATCAGGACTTCACACGTCCCTACACCCACTTTTTCTCTCACATCCTTGCTATGTTCAAACAGGTACAGCAGTTTCAAAGTCAATGTCTGCCCTGATGCAGGTTCCTGCCTCTTGCAGCAACTCAACAATTATACTGATAGCTTTGTAATTACATCCTGTTAAGCAATACCTGCTCTATTTCATTTCTTAGTCTCCCCTATGTAAAAATATTAGCTGAAACAATTTACACAAATACTTTTAGGGGATAGAACTATGAAGTAGTTTTCCCTGGGATCAAACCAGAGCATTTACTGGGGTGTCTGAATGGACTGCACTGTGAATGCACTGTGCTCTGAGCTCATCACCTCCTGCTCCTTCCTGATCCCATTCCTCCATCGCCTTCGAAGTTCCTTCTGGATGTAACGAAACAACAGTGCCCCATACCAGCAATATATGCTGCAACGCAGAAGTCTATTACACAATACTACCATACGGAAAGCCTCAAAAGAAGCAGTCTCCAACGCTAGCAATATCTAATTGATAAAACATACCTGGCACCTGCAGTACCTAACAGAAGATTATAACTAAGCAACATCAGCCCCCACCAGACTGAATATTCCAAAAGTAGCCGTCTTCAGGATATACAATGTTCCAAAGCATTCCAAAAGAGACCTTGGAACCCATTAACCTTAGCAGAAGGAATCTCAACAATATCTTGACAAAACAGGACAGCAAGCAGTATAACCAGGAAAGCTACAGTCATAGAATCATACAATCACAGAATGGCTGAGGTTGGAAGGAACCTCACAGCCCACCCAGCCCTAACCTCCTGCTGTGGGCTGGGTGTCCCCTACCAGATCAGGCTGCCCAGGGCTCATCTAATCCAGCTTTGAGCACTGCCAGTACTGGGGCACCCACACTCCTCTGGGCAGCCTTTGCCAGATCCTCACCTTGAGTAAAGAATTCCTTCTTAATATCTAACCTAAATCTCCCCTCTGTTAGTTTAAAGCCATTTCCCCTCGTCCCATTGCTATCTGCTTCTGTAAAAAGTCAGTCTCCCTCCTGCTTATAAGCTCCCTTCAAGTACTGGAAGTTCCTATATGAGAACTCTCCTCCATCTTAAATGCTACCAAAACATGCCAAGGTTTCAAACATTTCATTATTACTATTAATACAGCTATGTTATCTGTAAGAATTTAACAGGCACACAAGGGGGAAAAAAAAAGGGCATTTCTGAAGAAAAGGCTATCACACTGAACCATCTTGAACATGAGTTTAAAGGCGAGGCAATAAGCTCCCGAAACCAACAAGAACCATTTGTAAATGAAGCCTCAATGGGCCACAGCTCTGCCCACTTCGGGCAGTTCCCTGAAGCAGGAAGCCCCGGTGCTGCCTGCAGTGCAATGGCACGAGATGATAGTGATAGGTGGGGCCAGCAGCACACAATGAGGTGAGAAGGTCCCCCCAGCACAGCTCAGCTCCATGGAAATAAGGGCATGCACTGCCCAATGCACACACTGGGTACTGAGAGCACTGTGTACAGCAACGTGCTGCATAGTGGTACACAGGTCTTACCATAAAGAGACAGAATCTCTATTAGAAAGATTAATGTGAGATAAGTTTTTTTAATTAATGTAAAATCTGATTCGTTTTGACTAAGAAATCGTGACAAAAAGCTACATTTGCAACTTCCTGCGCATTTAATTCTGTGAATACTTTCTGCTCACTAAAAGTTTGCTGATATAAAACAAGAAGTCTTTCAACAACTATTTGTAATTAGTTGCTGCGTTTCCAGTTACTCCATCCCTCGCTGATTTCCATCGCAGCATCAGAGCAACGCGTCCCCCGCGCACCGACCAGCGCTGCCTGCACGCACCGCCGCCACCCGCGCTCCAGTTCTGCAGTCTCATCTCAACTTTTCCTTTTATTTCTCCTAACCCAGCAGCACAGCGCTGTCACGCGGGTGAACGAGCTGCGTGCGGGAAAGAGTGACAGCAACCAGCCTCAGCGCTGCCGCCGAACGCTGGAAGAAGGACGGGCGGCAGTGACAGGACAAAATTAAGCCAAGTGCTCCGTAAGGTGAATCACGCTGCTGCAATAGCCGAGGGGAAGCGGGGATGCGGCGGATGCTGAAAGCCAGCGGCGCTCCTCGCGGCGCCCTGAGCACGGCGCAAGGTGCTCGCTCGTGCCAAAGGGGACCGCTTCGCCGCGCAGCGGCCGCGAGCCGTCCGCAGAGCCCTCGGCCCCCTCGCAACCCCCGGAGCCGCGCGGGCGGCGCTGCTCTGGGAGCGCGTCCGGAGCGGGGAGCGCGCGGGGCCTGCGGGGCTGGGGCGGCTTAGCTCGTCGTGGGCTGCGGCACCGCGCTGGAGCGCCGCGACTACTGCTGTTTGTACCGGCCGCTTCGTGCTCGCCCAAATGCCTCGCAGATGTCTTATATATCCGGTGTGATTCTTTTCTTTCTTTTTCTTTTTTTCGCGTTTCTTTCTTTTTTTTTTTCTCTTGGTTTGCTGTCTTCGAAACTCCTGTTTTGAGGCACAAGCCTTATGAGGAGCGGCTGAGGGAACTGGGGTTGTCCAGTCTGCAGAAGAGCAGGCTCGGGGGACACCTTATCGCTCTCTACGACTCTCTGAAAGGAGGTTGTGGCGAGGCGGGGGTCGGCCTCTTCTCCCGGGTGACAGCGATGGGACGGGGGGAATGGCCCCAAGTTGTGCTGGGGGGGATCAGGTTGGACGTTAGGAAAAACTCAGAAAGAGTAGTGGTACACCGGCACAGGCTGCCCGGGGAGGTGGTGGAGTCACTGTCCCTGGGGGTGTAAAGAATAGGGCAGATGTGGCACTGAGGGGCATGGTGGGTCAAAATCAAGCAGGATTCTTGAGGGCAAGGGTAACTTCTCAAGGCACAAGTATTTGCAATATAGGCACTTTAGTCATGCACTTTTCAGACTAATATGTTTGAAATGTTTTCTGTTAATGCTTTTGTGACTTCTTGCATCAGAAGAATAGCAAACTGTTGCAAAGCAAAAGCGTCTTGTTTGATGTGAAGAGCAATGGGGTACTGTGTTCTCCTGTTCCTTTAGCAGTTAGTAATACTTGCACTTCTGTTAGGTTCATTTATAAACTCTCTGGATTCATTTTGAAACATAACATGCTTCATACTCACTATGAATCCTGTAGAAACCTTAAGTTGTTCATAGGAAGCGTTATCTATTAGCAAAAAAGTTTTAAGTTGGACTGTAGTACTTGTATATGGTTAAAATACTGCATCACTGTTAACTGATAGATTCATTAACACATGGAAATCATGAGGCTTGCGGGGATGAGGAGCTGTCAAGATGAGTAATGCAAGTGATGTGTTCATTAGATTTCAGCTTGCAGTACTTCCAATGCAGTAATAGCTCCCTGCTTTGAGGTTCCGCAGTGCAAATATTGCTTCTGGTCCCATGACTCTGTGAGTTCTATGGGATGCTCTCCAGAACACTTGTGCCTCTCTGGCTTCAGCTGGAACTCCTGAGTTCTGATGAAAAGTGGTTTGCCTGCAGTAGTGAACTCCTGTAGTAGATGCACTGGTTGTATGGCTGTTCAGCCATGGTGTATGAAATGCTTTTCCTTGAAAGGAAGACTTCAGATGTAACTTTGCTTCTGAGCTTAGCCTGTCTCATTGAATTGTATGATTTAGTTTATTTTTCTTATGCCCTGCCACAAGAAAGCTTAATCTCATAAGGTAGGACTTATTTCAGAAATCCACAAATAGAATTAGTTTGTTTCTGCAGCTTGCCAGATCATCTTTCACTTGGGGCCATTGTTTTGGAAGCCTCTGATTTTCTTTCCTTGCCTGCCAGCTAAATAAGAAGAAAGACTGTTGAGTACAGTTTGTGTGTTAATTCACCAAGAGTCAGTAGATGTGTAATCTGAGGTGGTGCTTGAAAGAAAGATGTCCTGGTTTGTTAGAATACAGCTTTGACTACATTAAGAAAAACATAAAAGTAAAGTTCTGTTTCTTATCCAAAGCTGTGCTTTCAGTGAATCATCCCTCAGTGTAAAGGTAACTACAGTTTCACAGAAGCAGAAATATTTATTTCAGTCAGGTTATCTAATTGCTAGTTTTCTAGTGGCTTCACAGGTGACAGCAAAGAAGAAATGGCCAGTACAACCACAATGGTAACGTGGCTGGCAGCTTTCTTTGTTCTTTGCTGTCTGCCCAGGCCCCTTCATGTAGTGTGAGTATCGCAGAGAGTACAGGACCAGCAGAGGTTACACTTTATCAGTGAAAATGTGTCACACACAGCAACACCATTCTCCAGCTCACCAGCCTTAGTACATACAGTATAGACTCCATAGTTCAGAAGGTGCAAAATTGAATCCCTGTGACTTGTATCAGTAAGCAGCTGCTGGTAGTAGTGTTTGAAGTGCTGAGATCTTCACTTGTGCAAGGCCTAGGAGATGTGCTGCGCTGAGAAACGGCTTACGAAATAAGATGTCTCCTTCAAAGAAGGAGCCCCATGCAATAACTTTTTTTTTTGTTGATATTCTTGAGGTACAGATATGACAATGTACTATATCCAGATTGGAGTGGAATTTGATATATCTTCTGTAATATACTAAATTAGTTTTTTTTTATTTTTAAATGAAGATCTTAATGTTTTTATTGGCTGGTATTTGGAGTGGATGTGCCCCTCTTAGGGGGAAGGGTTTGGGTTTGGCTTGGTATTTCTTGTAGCTAAAGATGTACGACAAAAATGACAGGGTTGTTTGGAGAAAAACAATTAGTCAAGCTCAATAGGCAGGGAGTAATTTGGAGCTTGCCAAATATACTTCACGTTTAGTGGGCAGTAAAATGAAATCTTGAATGATCAAGCTTCACTGGAAGGAAATTAACCTTATGGTACTTTTGTGGTTTTCTAATTTCTTTCGTAAAGCATTAATCAGATTTATCTTTTTTTAGAAGGGACTTCTGTCAAAGATGACTAATGGCAGTGCAGTAAACTTAAACCTTTCATACACTGTATAAATAACTTCCAGTTTTGTGGAGGGGAAAGATAACTCTACTTTCCCGTAGTGATTTAACATTTCTATCTTCAGAGTAATGTTATAATACTGCAAAACAGAGAAAGCATATTCTACTCTGCCATTTTAAGCTCCACTTACTGCTTCATACAGATTCTGTTTTTCTGCTGTTAAAGGTATAGACTACACTTGTCACTTGTCTCTGGTGTATCAGACTGAGCTGCTTCACAGCAGAGCCCTTGCTGCTCTGCCAAACATCAGCAGTCCCATAGATGAAGCAGCTGAGTTTGTCAGATAGGGAATGAATTCTGTGCATGACAGGTTAATAGAGATAAATGTGTGAGGAGGCTTAAGTACACACAACTTAAGCGCAGGAGTGGTATCAGCAGCTCAAGAAGGTGTTGGCTTTTCAGAGGCCAAGTTGTCTTACTAGGTTAATAATCCAAAAGATTTGACTTGCTTTACTTGAGACCAAATGTCTGACCATTAACCAGCGTTGCTATCTTTTACCTTGAGTGAGTTCAGTCCATCTGAGGAAAGTGACACTGATGTGAAATGGTCATAATTAAAGATTTATCAGGAATTTGTATTCACAACTGAAGTGTCTGAGATGGTTTGGAACAGAGACCTGCTTGGAAAGGTCAGCATTTCCTCTTAATTGATGTTGCAGCTTGTGTGCTTTTTCCATCCTTTGTGTTATATATGCTGTTCTTTTGCATTTTGAATTACATATTGTATAATGTTTGCATGCATCCAACTTCTATTACATTAACTTTTATGGAGGAAAGTTGTTTTACAGGCTATTGAACAATTAAGTATTGCATTGCTTAGAAATATATTCTGGATGCTGTGATGAGCCTTTATTCATTTACTGAGATTTGGAGGCTTATGGTACTATACTGGTATCTTTCTGCATCAATGACACCTACCATGTCAGGTCACTCACAGGTAAGAGTCTCTTAGATTATGAGTATTTTGTCTTGCAGTTATGGTGCATCAGATGTTTCCCGTAAGTCCTGCATGCCCAAGCACTACTTTAGTGTTAATGAATACTGTCAAGGTTCAATTTAATTGAAGATTGTACTTGATCTGAGCAAGCAATATTATGACGTTGGGTCAGGTGGTCATCTTGTCAGTGGTTCTTGTCTCCTTCTGAAGTTGGGCGTTCGTCTCTTGAAACTGTCATCAGCTGAAGCCCACCCCATCAATGCACAACTGAAACTGCACAGAGAACTCAAAACCAGTGAAATTCTGTACTGGTACAGAGGCAGCCATGTGAAGTTTAAAAACTCTCCCACATTTTTGTTTTAGTGTATCCATAGCAGCTGTCCTAACTCATCCTAGTGAATGAAGAAGTTATCGCCTGAAGCAGTCAGTATGTTCTGGGTACGTATCCATGAGCCTTTCTCAAGTGCAAGAAGTGTTGCAGGCTCATGGGGCTGTGCAGAAAGACTTGTGCATTTTCTGTGGACAGTCTGCAAATTATCTGCTGATGCCCGTCGGACTGGAAATCACTCAAATGAATTTGTGGAAGATGCAACCTACCTTGAAACCCTTGTCGTAATTGCAGCAGTAAAAGTCAAATTCATTGCTAAACACAGTTGATATGGAGAAATGTTGTGGAGAATGGACTGGGAATACAGTTTCCTTGTCCCTAGGCTTTCTCCTAGCAGAGCTGGCTTGCCTGTATCTCAGAGTACGTGAGAGAGGAGTGAGCTGTTGGGGAAAGCTTAGAGAAATGATTGTTTGAGAAAAAAATTAGCTTGCTATACTGTTTTTTAGAGCCTCATTGAGGGGGATAGGAAGAAGAAAACAGTAAGGTGTTTTTTGTTTTCCTTAAAGTCTGCAGTAACTTCCAGAGTTTTTTTTGTCTTGTCTTTTCCTTCCCCACTCCCTGCCAATTTTATTGTATTTTTGTTGTATTGTCTTCATGCTGAAAAAAAATGAGTTGTTAGAGCAGCTCATCTGAACTATACTGTGTCCAAACTTATTGACACATGGCAAGTTGGTAAGAATGCTAGAAGAGTCCTGAAGATCTCATGAGAGAATAGACCTTTTCATTGTGTATTTCTATGTTGTATGTATATATCGTGGAAACCTGTGATAGATATATATTTGTGATATATATATATATATTTGCTTATGTTTGAAGAAGAACGTTCTACTTTGGCGTACCTGCAGTTTCTTTAGGACTTTGTTTTTTTTTAGATTGTGGGAACTGTGGCCATATGTTCTGAGTGGATGAAACCAGTGAGGGTACGTGTGGGGGTGGGCTGAGGGAAAGAGTGTTGTATTAGAAATAAAGCAACTTTGTAATAACAAAAGCACATTGTAACTTCTTCCTTGCTTTTGTCTGTTAGGAGTTATCTTTACATAAGTGATCAATCAGTTTCTAATTTGAATAGGAAGATCTCTTTGTTCTGTTATGTATTTGGGGACTTAATTTATACCAGTCTCTTTCATCAGCTCTAAAATGAATCTTTTGTTCTGTTTCTTTAAATGTGCATGGAGATAGCGAATGCCTTCATTAGTAATTACATGCAGCTTGCTCTTGGGCATAGAAACTGAGAGCAGTTTTTGTTCAGCAGTGGATAGATAACCATAAAGTGGTTGGTTGGACTAAAAAGTTCCGTATGTCAACAGTATGGTGTATACCACTCCTGGAATACACTCTGGAAGACTCGGTGCTTGCTTTTTACTGAGTAAGTGTATTTCAGCAGTGAGAGAGGAGTGGTTAAATCCAAGAGTCAAGGCTGAGGGATTTCTTCTTGTTCCAGTCTTCTTGCAACTTTTGTTACATTTCTTCTTTGTGCTCTGAAACTAGAGGATGTTTCTTCTCCTCATGGTTCTATCAGGCTGTAGGCATGAATTCCGTTACAGTTTTATAAAAAGAATGAACCAAATAGAACATAGTTCAGTATGTTTTACACAAAACATAGAAATGTGTAGCTTCAGAATCTCAGGAGGGTAATTTGCATGTCTTTCACCTTCCCAGTGTAGCTGTAATCTGGACTGATGAAGCAAATATTCAAGAGGATTGTGGGGAGAAAAGAAACAAGAAGTGGTTTTAAAGAAGTGTTAAGAAAACATGCGATGTTAATGCTAGTTATGGTGAGTGCCTGAGAAAGTTAAATCGTTGTTGGTGCAAATGCTAGGTTATGTTTCTTTGGTTCCACATCTGCTGGAACTCTTAAAACAAATGACATTTCTGCTGATTACTTTTCCAAAGGGCTGAATGGACTGATTTGACACTGCCTTGAGTACTGCTTAACTTTAGCAGTGACCTCACGTAGAGTTAAGGCTAACTTTTAAATCCCCATTTCAGTATTGTATGGCTTGAACATTTTGTTCTGAAGCTCTTGTTTGACTTTTTTTTTTTTTTTTGAGTCTTTCTGACATTGTATTTGTGGTAAATGATACAAAGACAACTACTACTGTTAGTAATGTCAGTTTTCTGCTGCTGCTATCTCTCCCTCTATAAAACAAGTCAGACTGGCAGACAAGACTGTAAAACTCTGAACGTTGCTATAGAAGGTTGGATTTTTCCTTTAGTGGCAAATTCTTTTCATTTTCTCAGTCAAATGCTGAGAAATGCTGCTTCTCGCTACAGAGCCTGCCTCTGCAGCCATGGCTTTTAATTCTTGCAGAATGTCAGCGTTGCTGGCATTAATGTTTGAACATAACAATAGGAATTCATACTAGATAGCATTGACACTAGCGAATTTGGATAGTAAGGTATACTGACTATATGCAATTAATTTAGTGCATGTGTGTACAGCAATTAATGTTTCATTGTATAATTTCTTGCTTATTTTTTTTATGACGTTTAGCAAGAGAGAACTGAAATCTAAAGTAAGAGTTCATGTAGATGAATGGAAATGCAACACAAAGGGGTGGATGTTGCAGATGTCTGCATTTCAGAAGACACTCTGCTTATAAGATGACTAAGTGCATAGAGAATGGAAATGATCAAGTAAAGGCTGGATTTTCCTTTCAGTTACAAATGTTTCACTAGTAAGTTCAAATCTTAATTGGGAAAATTCTTCATGTGTAATATTTGGAAATAGGTCCAGTTTTTCTATGTGGTAAGTTGGGAACATAGTGCATTTTGGAGAATGTTGAGAAGATTGAATAGAGAATTAGTCCATGGGGTAAAACTTGGCTTTGTTTGCTTTGCCTAATTAGTCAAGTCTGCTGAGGTATGACTTGCACTTGGTTATGCCCTGAGACCAGAAGGTTTTCCATGGAAACACTGAAAAACTCACTTGGAAAGAAAACTGTATTCTAAAGTAAGCAATATGCTGATGCTTCAGAATAATTACTTTGATTATGATTAATGATCCATGAACAACAACACAGGCTGGTGAAGGGGGAAAATGAAGGAGCAGGAAGGGGAAAACAACCACTGTAAATCCTAGAACCTTAGGATCACTGAAATTGTCAGCTTGTGTTGACTGTTTGATGATGATGCTTTTGATAGCTCTCTTCACTGACAGAAGATGTTGGAGCAGTTTCGTAGTACCGTTACTTCATAGATAGGGTGGCAAACTGGTGATTATGTCAGGGTTCTCAAAAAAAGAACAGAAGACAGAAACAAACTATTACTGTAGAAAACTTGTATGCCTTATTGCTGTTGGCTTAGAATCCCTATGAAGAACGCTATATTAATGGCATTTTATTTTCCATCAGTGGTTACACCCACATCACAGTGGATGTAACCTGATCACTTAATGCTCAAGATAGGTTTCCCTTGCTCTGAAGTCTCAGGGATCTGGGACTGCTGTAGGTAAAGTAGGTTGACGTGAAGAGGACTTCAAGTACTTGACCGTCTTGGTGTTGTCACCACCCATTCAGCAGTGGGTCCACACTTTCCTGGGTCTACATTTTGCTGCTGATGTACGTACAGAAGCATTTCTGTTGTTATTGCTGCCCATCACGTTCATCACAAAATTCAGCTCTACATGGGCTTTATGATTGACCGCATCCCTTTGTATTCAGGTAGTGTTTCTGTTTCTCCCCTGAGTCACCTCTCTGTTCTTCTGCTTCTTGTGTGCTTCCTTTTCAAGTCAGAGGTTAGTCAGGAGTGGTGTGTCTTTTCCATAAGGCCTCCTGCCATCTTTAGGGTGGACCATTCTTGAGCTAGGAGGAGGTAAATCTGCAAACCTAACCATTTCTCCAGAGCCCCTCTTCTTTCTAAGGCTGTATCCTTGGGTATTCCTTCAAGCAGGTCCGTGGAAGGACAGTCTGTTCTCTGGAATAATAGGGCCTGATATATGTAAATATATATAAATATATATATATATAAATTGTTTGTTTGTTTCCACCATTCAGGATCCTGAATACCACTGTCTCATGATCACTGCAGCAAATGTTTCCCAATTCTTGCTGGTTTCCAAAGCATCAGGCTCAGTGCAGTGCCTTCTTTGACTCCTTGGTCTATATCCACCTGCTAATGAAAGATGGTGTTTAAAGCTTGGAGTATTTAGTAGAAAGCGTACAGTAAATTTTATCATTAGTGCTTGTGTTATACCAGTTGTGATGATAGGAAAACGATATTTTAAGTCTTTTAATGGGCACTCTGATGGTACCAGACTGAGTTCTCATCAGTACTTACTGTTTGTAGGAATAGTCAAGTATAACACTACTAAGTTTAACCGAGTCATTTAGGAATGGAATCCGCATGAACTACAGAGATAGGCTGGTCCTTCCCTAAGTGCTGATGAGTACATGAAAAAACAGCACGAGAGAAGGTTCTTATTTCTGTAACACCAAATTGATGGGGACCACTTTGGCCTGTACTGAGTAAATTATCGGTGTCACCCTAAGTCACTGTGTGATGGCAAACAGTAACAGTTTCTCTTCTGTCTTTTAGGTACTTCTGTATTTCTTCTTGCAATTTTCATCAAATAGTCCTTCTGTAGTGTAAGGAACAGGTGCACAGAGGTGGTAAATTTGTTGAAAGCTAAGCCAGAAAGTCCACATGAACTTTCTTGACTAATTCTAATCTTAAGCTGCTTCCTGGGCATTAGCTCTTAAGTGGCAGAAGAGTCTGAATACTGCTCCTGTCAAGAAAGGATGCTGTCAGAAGCTGTCATCTGGAATATTAGTTGTTCTAGCAGTATTACTTCCCGTACTGTCTTCATAGCTTTTTCTGTGTCTGGAAAAGGCTGTGTATTGCAACCCAATTTGAGGAAGAAAGCATTAATAGAACTTTATTCTTATTTGGGCCTTGTTTTGTTTGCCTGCACAAACATTTCTTCAGAAGGTGCAGAAACTGAGACTTGAATCAGACTGGCTCTTAGTATGTGTGAGAGCCAGATATCTTGTAGGGTTTGTCAGAAGTGGTTGGGTTGGTTTGGTTCCTGGTGACTGCAGATTTGGTTGTTTTGAACAATTGGGCTGATCATTTAAGAGTAAAATGTCTGCTCATAGGCAGTGAATGGTTAACCTGTCCATGAGATACAGTAGTATGTGACTGAATGAAACAATTATTGCTAAGTTTTAGCTACATACAAGCTGACACTTCAAACCTCCCTATTAAAAATCCATGGATACCTTGTCATTTGCAACATATCTCTGTGGAGTTACTTAAGTATACTTAAAGCTGTTAATACTGAAGTGTATGAGGTGCTGAATATTTGTCTTAAATGTTATAGTATAAAAATGCTACTTTAAAAATCCAGTGAAAGGTTACTGGGAAGATGACTTGGTGGTGCTGTTTCTCATGGAGTGTCAACTTGCTTTTAAATTTTAAACCCATTTTTTGTAAATTTCTTCTCTGAGTTTTCCTTTTCAGATTTTCAACATGCAGGGATAGGTTTAAATATCCTTCAGTTGGGTCTGCAAAGCTGATTTATTTATTTTTTGCTCTAATAGAAAGGTCACAAAACCCACTTGGGGGTAATTTTTACTATCAAGTATTAAAACATGTTATTTAATTTCTGTGTAACTTACAAAGCTCTAGATGAGAGGACAAGTTAGTAAACATAAATTAGTTAGTAAAACATAATACTTGTGCTGAATAATGGAGAGGTTAAACAAATGCAGTTTCTCTCAAACTTCACCACAGAATAGCAGTGAAAAGGTCAGATTTTATTTAGTGTGCCATGACTAAAATGACAAAAAGAAAAAAAAAGGGTTGTGAAGAGCCAATAACTGCTAAACCACCCAGTTGGCTGTAGTCTCTACTTAATTCTTGGCCATACTTAATTAAAAAAAAAAAAAAAAAGCATTTTTTCCTTCTCTCTCAAGAAATCAAGGGGTAAGGTTGGAAACATCAGTAAATTTTTGCCTGGTTTCAACTTGACTTTAGTCTTCCTCTGAAAAGGTAATTTCAGTAAGCGTAGCACTTCATTTACTTCTGTTAAGTTAGTACTGGACAAAACCTGCACTCCTGAACTCCCTGAGCTGACTGCACTGGCACTTGAACTGTCAGCCCAGCCCACCCTCCCATGCAGCAGGAAGTAACGTATTTCTCTGTTGATCTGATTGCCTTCTTCCCCGCCCCCAGCTTGATGGAGATTTTTGCAACACCGATCTATAGAATATTAGGTCTTTCGTCTCTCAATTGCAAGCTAACTTGTGGCCCTGCAATTTTTAATGAGGGTAGATAGATTCTCTGTTCTCGAGTATTGTAGCCCTGAAGCAGTAACTTGTTTGAAGAGCTATAGCTTAGCCATTGCTGTGAAAGACTGTTGGATAGTTCTCTGCAAGAGGAAAAGGCATAAAATTCTTTCCTGCATGTGACTTTTGCTTGAAGGTATTGGTGATGGTGATTAATTAACTATGTTAGAGTATAGCATTGGAGGAAGTAAAATGTGAGAGGTTTTGTAAGCTTGAGGGATCTAGCTTTTACTTTCTAGCTGATTTTCAAACTGGCCCAAAATTTTATATTTATTGTGTTTTGCTTTCAGTGTATGGTTGTTCAAAAGAGTTATTCTCTTTAGTTCAGTTGCTTGTAAATCCAGACCAACTTCCTCAGAAAGGACAATGTGTTGGGGAAAAGTAAGCTTCTAAAAATACTTGAACAGGTAGTTAGCACCTACCATTTTAAGTGGTAGCAGTTATATCCTGTCATGTGTTGTTGATGCTTTACAGTTTTCTTCTGTTGTTTTAAGTACTTGATTTTGACCTTAGAGTTGTTTGCTGATGCTAGCTTGTTCTTTTCATCTAATCCAGGAATAATGTCAGATCAGACATTTCTTCATCTGATTTGTTTTTAAATGGACATTCACTTGGCAGAAATAACTGATAAAAGATGCTTTGTTACAGTTTGCAAATTATTTGTGGTGATTCTCACAGAAGTGGCTCATATTCTGCCTGCTGTATTACTTGCAGTGCTGGTATAAATGGTCGAAATCAGCATGGAAAATAGTCACGTAATATCAAGTATTTCACTTATCCCTGCATTTATCAAAAACCAATTTAATACTTTTTTTTTTTTAATGAAGACCACCTACAATTGTCATTCTAATGAAGAAAAAGCAGTCTGGGCAGAAAGGCCATTACTACCTATATGAAGTAATAGTTTGGGCTGGTTTAGGGGCTGTCTCTCTGTCTAATTCTGTCTTCTATATTAGAAATACTTATTCTCAGAGATTGCTCTGCTCTACATGGAAAGTACTTTTCTTTCCCTTGAAGTGATCTATAAACATTCTGTGATGAGGTTTTTTGGCTCTGTTGATGATAATAAGAAACTTCTTGATATGTTTGTTTGACTAAACACATGGAAAGCAGGGAGGACAAGATGCATACATCTTAGTTACTTGGAGGTGGCAAATTCCTTGTCTGCGTGTTGGATAATGTTTTGGTACTAGTAGACTGTCAAAGAACACGTGAACATATTAACAACTTAATTGTACATGGTGGTTGCTTACTGTTAAGTTGAGCATTTGCATAAGGAGACAATTTAGCTCTATGATCCTAAGTTATCTTTTAGGGCAGTACTAATTAATCTATTTGTACATCAGCAGCAGGATTTATAAGAGGTGCTCTGAGACTTGCTGATGATTTACGTGTCTGGGTGTGTGAGGAAGAACTGGATGTGCTTTTCAAGTCTGTGCTATTTGGTATGAGGAACCTTTCTTAGACTTCCTTCTAAGGTAAAAGTAGCTAATTCAGCTGTGACTGTTGTTTCTGGAGGACAATTAGTGTCTTATTCCTCCAGCTGAGTTTTGGATATGCCTAAAGGTCAGAGCTGATTTTGTTATTAGGTTGAAGTGGAGTTATAATTTGTCTTAGGGGAGTTTTTAATTCAGAAATGAGAATAATTCTGTGAAGTCTCACATACTTCAGCTCAAGATGTGCTTTTGTTTCCTTTGTGTCAAGTTATGTATCTTGGAACTAAATAAAGCATCCAAACATCAGCCTTGTTATCAGAACAGAATTAGTAGACATTAGCAGCGTGACTAAAGAAATGTTTTGGTACCTAAATTTTCAGTTTGCCATATGGTTTTTGCTTCACAGTTATGTATTTTACTTGGACAGCAGGATTTCCTTTGCCTCAAGCCAACTGAATTTGTCTTAATCTCCAGTGTAGACAGGTAGGTCAGCTTGCTGTTATTAGGGACCAGATGGCTGGAGTGTTCTAATTTACTTGACTTATTGCCAAAAAACTTTGAAACTATGCCTTGCTATGCTTGGAATGTAGTCTTTGGGGTGATCATGAGAAAACTGGGAGCCAATATACAGCATCCATTTTGACTGGGAGGCAAGGTGGCTAGACTGTGATTCATCAGTCTTTGTTTTTGTCTAGCCTAAAGGGAAAAAGAAGTGGTCCTATTTGCTGCACAACTATGTGCATTGTTTGTTTGGCATAAACTGGAAGCCAGAAGACGATTGAACTGTACATTTCTTTAGACTTCAACCTTTTATTTCACTGGCCTATTCTACTATAGGTAAGAAAAACAACTTAGTTTAATGCTGTTTTAAGAAGCTTTATCTAATTGTAAGTGATGTGTTAATCCAGTTTTAAAATCTAAGTGAGAAGAGTAGCAGTGAAGAAATTGGAAACTTTTCTTCAATGCTTTTGGAAAAGCCTTTGAAAGAAAAACATATTGTTTTCTTTTAGGTACAATACAGTTTTACATATTTTAGTGAAAACTCACTTTTTTCAATCATACTCGAAGAGAAGGATTAGATTGAGGAGTTACCTGTATCTCTGTTCTCTTGCAATGAGGTGCTTGTGGTACTGTGCTGTGGTTTGAACAAACTCCAGAAGTGTTACAGAAGCTGAAACTATTTCCCCTTCTTGCTGAAAGGCTGTTCTTATCTATATCCAGCAGGCTGAGAAGATAGAAAAGGGACTTTTTGCAGTCCACTTGTCTTTCTGCTGCAGAAAGACATGACAAAACTGAACCTGATCAGGTGGTTTTCGTCTTGCTTTGCCGTGGAGGAAATACCCCGCAGCAGGAAACTGGAAACACACTGTTTGGCTACTGATGAGTGGAAAATAAGTGTGTGTAAAATCTACAAATAATGTTGAAATCTGAAAGCTGCAGGAACACTCAATCTTGTATTGGTCCTCCTAGCTGGAAGCCTTTTTCTAGCCTAGAAGCCTTTTCAGTGAAATTCCCTCTGATGAGTGTGTCCCGTTCCCATAAAATGTCTACTCTTTCAGTCTCATGTTCACTGTTGTTAAGTAGCAGGGAAGTAGCTCATTCTTTCTTTATCTTGATTCAAGCCAAGTGCCTCTAATCGAAGTCACCACCTCCAGCAAAGAGGAGGGAGATGAATATGGATGTTTTGAAGTTGGAACTGTGAAATTGTCTTGGTAACATTTGCTTGAGAACTTCCCTTCTCTGTAGCATTGGGCTGATAAAATCTTCAAGAAGTGTGGGTCTGGTTACTGTGTTAACTGGTGAAGAGTTACTTTGGAGCAGTGGGTAGAAGCCAATTAATTATTATTAATAAGCAGTAATATTAATTTCATGGAAACTGTTCCTTTCCAATTAGTTAGGGAAAGATTATTGTAGGTGATAAGTATATCTGAAACAACAGTTGTAATCCTGTTTTTTTCCACATTTGTCCTATCGGATAAAAATAAAATAGAGGTTCCCATGGTAACTGTTCCTTACTAGCATGAAGCTTTTCAAGCCTGCCTACCTGAAATAGGGAATGCATGGATATTACATTCTAATAATATAGGGAATGCATGGATATTACATTCTAATAATAACCCCCTCTCAGTTCCCTTGGCACTGGAGTACTGATAAGGTGGAGTGAATCTCTGTCTTATGTTATGCTACAGTATGTCTGAAAATTGCTTAGTCCATATAAAATTCAGTCTGAAGAAATGGTTTCCTATTAAAACAAGAAAACAATACCAAAAATTCCACAGA
Organism: Aquila spilogaster; assembly: GCA_024606505.1. NCBI lineage: Eukaryota > Metazoa > Chordata > Aves > Accipitriformes > Accipitridae > Aquila > Aquila spilogaster. Next base: position 12,289,564 of record JANHGO010000001.1, read on the forward strand.
AACACTTAGCCAGAAAACTAAAAGGGAAAACACACAAGTAATTTTGGGCCTTTGTATTTTTAGTCACAAATATGGCTTCATGTTTTGAGAATTCATCTATTAAATGGTATGTGACGTGTGTTATTTTCTTGTCTCTACACCTTGATTACAAATGTGAAGAAAAACTTAGAAGTTAATGCAGAGTTATGCAAATGTGAAGTACTTTCAATTGAGTAACAGGGTTTTATGTTTAAACAGCCTTTGTAACTGATACCTTGTGGGAACTATCCTAAATTTTGTATTGTTTATGTGATTTGTAGTGTTAAGGATTCAACAGGAATGAGTGTTTTCTGCTTTTGTGATGAACTGAATGAAAAATGGACTGACTTCAGCTTTTACGGTAAAGGCAGTTTCTGTTTGAGAAGTTCTGAGGTTAAAGCTCCCCACAAAAATTAAAAATAGAAATAGGTTCATCCTGTACATTACTTTAATTGGAAGACTAAGGATTCTAGCTAGGCATAGCAAAGAATGCCCACGTATAGACAATGTATGTGTATACATATTATAAAATGTTAGTGTATCTATAACTAGTAATGATAGCTAGGTAATGAACTTTAAGTCTATCTTCTTCTTAAGAGACTTTTCAGACTGAAGAAATATTTTGTATGGTCTAGTAAAACTAGCAGTAACTCATTTGAACTCTACAGTAATTTAAACCGAAGTTGTCTCTTAGATGCTCGTGTCTGTTCAATATAATATAGCAAGCTGAATGCCCATTCTTAGAAAACCCTTCAAAGAACCTTCTTCCTTAGTTGCAAATACATTTTCATGCATTCTTTAGCAAGTATATATCCTCTAAAAATATTCTATTAAAAGGAATTCAATCATGTGCAGGTTTGACAGATGAAAAAGAAATTTCGAAGGCAGTGAAATTTCACCTAATGGCTTTAGCAATAATATTTTATTTCCAAGTTTCCAGTTTGTGACCGCCTTCTGTGTCTACACAATGTGACACTGTAGTTGAGGTTTTATGCAAATTGTTCCTTTTCACTGTGGTTTTTATCATGCATGTACACATGGGATATCAATAAAAATAAATGAAATGCAGTGGGAATAACTGAAACAAAACTGGTGTACTGTCTCTGGGTCATGTAACCCTGCCCCAAGAAACAGAGCATGAGATGCATCTGTAACTGTACTCTTGAGGTACTACTGTGAAGTTTATGAGTCATGGTAATGCTGCAGTGCTGTGTGCTAGCACAAAATATGGCTGTTACTGGGCTGCAATGAGCACAGAGATGGAAATCCATTGTAAAACAGAAGACCATTAATATCTCAGCACTTTCCTCCATTACTTGGAAACATCTACAAAAGTACTCAAAAATGTAACACAAGTTAACTTAAGAAATATTATTTGTAGGCTAGGCTGACTCTGAGTTTGAACCAAATAGAGTATTAGGGCCAGTGTATGTCTGTAAAACCCCTGTGAAAGGGGATAAGGGAGACCAAAGAAGGGAAACGGTGATTTTGGCAAATGGAGTAAACGTGCAGCTAAGTGATGCTTCTAGAGAGCTGCACAGTGTTTGAATTGGCAAGTGCTATGCACACTGGCACACTGCAACTTCTGTCAAAAAAATGAGCAAGTCTTTAAATACCAGCTGATGGAGGGTTTTTTAGTGCTATCTTGTCTGTCTTGAGCAGGCCTGGCAGCTCTTGACACACGCTAGTGTCTGGGCTAAAGACCTTCTGCTTTGTGGTGCCTTTCTGAATGGCTTATTCAGCTGGAAAATACAGTGAACAAAGGAGCTGGAAATATTTTGTCAAGTTGGTGATCTCACAGTCTAGAGAGCCAGCTAGCAATTATAAAGGCTTCTACTGTATAACACAAGAGTTAGTATATAGTAAAGCCCAGATCTTATTCTATCACTTGATTAGCTTCTGTGTAATTATTTCTGTCTAAGGATGGTGTGGATGTGAAGTGTGTTCTCAGTAATTAACTAGGTTTTTCTAATAGAGTGGGCAGGTTCAATAGCAAAGCAGGGTAATTTTTTTTTTTTTTTTTAACTTGGAACTTGTTTTCTGACTGGTGGATTAAGAGAGAGTTGATTTTTGTTGTTGTTGTTTAAGTTTTCTGTCTTTCCCAGCACAACTAAATGCAGCAGACATAGTGCTGTTTCTGTGGAGAGAGGGATGAGTGTCCAGTCAGTTCTTTTAGCAGAGGTGTTGGTAGGAGAGAAGATAACATTTCTGAGGCAGTGGGCTAACTCAGTATAAACTGTTGTCAAAACTAGATACAACAGTAAGTAGCCTAACTGTTATGAAGTACAACTACTTTTTTTTGTTGTTGTTCTTTGTTTTCATCTAGACTTCACACTGACATTCTCAATCTTAAGTATAACTTCTTTTTCCTGCAGGTTGGAAAAGAGACTGTGCAGACAACAGAAGACCAGATCTTGAAAAGGGATATGCCACCAGCGTTCATCAAGTAAACTCATTTTATTGTACATCTTCTGCTGTTTGTACAGGAAACCTATTCTAATGATGAGTCAATGTTACTCACTTCTGCTGTAAAGATTAGAAAATACTCTTGCCTAAATAGTTCTCTTTGCAGACTTGAGGCTGACCTTTTTCTGGAGTTACCTCTCTACCAACAATGACTTCTCCTGTTAGATTTTATTTCTATTGATGCATATCTAGGGTTTACCTTCCTTTACAAATAAGAGATTTCAGAGTAATAATTACACTTAATTATATGCTGTTTATATTTCACTTAACAGTTTCAGAGATGATGTGATATTTTCAAATGTTCTGTGTTAATTTAGTGGACAAGTGTGAAAGGGGCAGTGTATCCAGAATATTTGTCAAGGCTTTAAAGATCTGTGCTTTTTAGCATGTTCACAAATGTGAATGTGCACAAACGTGCAGTAAACTAGGATGAAGAATGAGGTGAAACTTGCTGATAACCCTAAGTTTAATGCAAGGAAGTGAGATTAATGGGTGAATGAGAAATTACAGCAGGAACATATTAAACTGATTTATTTGATTTTAAGCATGGATGAAAATATTTTGGAAGGTCTGAAACTATGCACATGTGACAGAGCAGTGGCTCTAGCTTCTGAGATGTTGATTGGCTCCAAACTGGCCATTATGAGTAGTAACAGCAAGATTCTGGAGCAGTGATACATTGAGAGCATCTATAATGTGCTCAGCAGGGGTCCAAACGTAAGCCAAGTGTTAGATTTATCAGCCAGGATTGAGAGAGCAAAATGCCACTGTGTACTACTATCCCGTGCTTTGAACACTGCATGGAGAAAATGGAAATTTCCTCCTAGCTTTGTGTGCGAGATCTGAATGGGTGCATTGCATTAATTTAGTAGTTCATAAACCAACAATAGGGAGAGCTTATTTATATAGGTCGTGTACTGTTAGAATTCTTTATATATATTTGGAAAGTAACAGGCAAATACTCAGAGGAATCCATTGTAGAATATCAAATAAGACAAACTACAGGAAATCCAAAGAACTGGAAACAGTTGGAGGATGGGAGAATGCACGGAGGGAGTATGATAATTGCTTATCCTGTTCTTAACCTTCCAAAGGCATATATTTGCAGCTACTTTTGGAGACAGGATGCTTAGCTAAATGGGCCTTTGATACAGTCCACTGCAGTATTTATTATGCTGAGTTCCTGGCGTGTGGTTTCATTTGGCTGGCTTGTTTTCGGATATGACTTTTTACTTTATTTATTTATTGGAAAGTGTATGTGGGCATGTATTGAAATGAGACTAAAACATTTCTTCTTGCTTCTTACTGTGTTGTGTATGAATGTGCAACTCTGTGCTCACTTTCTAGTATGTGCAGTGTTTTTTTCTACGATGTGTAGAGTTTTTAGTTCAGCTTCTTGTTCACTGAAGTGAGTAAGGGATTAAGGAAAAAAGACTTTTCAATTGCTATACTGCAACCAGTCTTTGATCAATGTGTATCAGGTTCTGGAGACTTGCGTGCTTCAGTTACTATAAGAATGAGCTAGAAGCACTGCTGCATGGTACCGTTTCATACTGAAAGCAAGGACATTTTCCAGCAATTCATGACTGCTTGAATTATAATATAATATAAAAAATGGGATACAAAGCAATGCCACAGTAATGAAATGTACTGTGTGTGGTACTTAATACCCTAAATGCAGTAGCACGAATTATGAATGATCGGTGGCCTTTAGGAATGATAACCTGTTGCATTTGTTGTTTTTTTTTGTTAATGTGGATTCATGTCAAAATGTGCTAGTTTCTGTTAACAGTTCCTTGCTAATGCTGGAGAGCATTCTAACTGTGTGTTGTAGGAGCAAGCAACGGTAGTGAGTGAGCTGCCGAGGGAATTGCACCTGTTTCTGTGCTACAGGGCAGGACTTAGATGCAGGAGGTGAAACGGATGAGGGTTGTTTTTCTTTTGAGGGGAAGGGTGTTTGTTTCTGAAGTGCTGGTTCAGAAAACTCGCGGTCCTTTATAAGAACTTGTACTAGCACTTGTCTGATGGGATAAGGAACAGCCTGCATGCACTAGTGCTGCAGTCCCTGCACATGTTTTTACAACTCAAAATCAACACCAGACTGTAGGAAACCTGTCTTAGATGATGAGGAAGATGATCTGTTTAGTCTTGTTAAAAACTTGCTTGAGATTGACACTGAGGGTTCATAATGAGTATGTATGATGGTAATGTGTCAGGTTTTCCAGTAGGAGTGTAATTGCACAGCAGAACTATTTGTTGTCTGCTGAGAAGCTGTCATGCATCCCTTTGCTTGCTGCTGACATAAACCACGTTGAAACTACTGACCTAGAGTTAAAAAAAATGCTCTTCTTTATCCCAATTGTCTTAGTTCTGAGGGAGTATGAGTAATGCCTGTAAATTTTATCAGATGTTTTGCGGTGTGTTTATATTACTTGTGTAACTTTTAATGTAAAGAAGGAAAAAGCTGCAATCACAAGATGAGGAATGGTGTAACACCCGATTGGCCATGATAAAAAAAATTGTGTTCAACTTGCACATTCAGACTCAACACATGAATTGAGCAGTAATGCTGTTCTATACTAACATGATTTTTGTGTCCAAGTTGGAGCCATGTTGCTGGTCTACTATGTTAGGAGTTTAATGTTAATCTAAATAAAAAAGCAAATCTGAAATAGTTCCAAACTGTGAATAATCTGAACTGTAGTAAGCTTACTCACTATGACTTGATTCATTAGAAATTGGAACAAGCCTTATTCAAACATCAAAGGTATTGTTAGCCATTTCAGCAGTCATCTTCGTTTCAGTGCAAAAAACTCAAAACAAAAACAAAAACAAAACAAAACAGAAAACAAAGGTAGTTCAGCATAAGCTGATTTTTTTTTTTTTTGGTCAAGTATTGCAAAGATAATATCAAGAATGAAGCTGATTGACTGTCATTTCCATGCAGAACTTGGCTGGTGTTAACATAGTTATATTGTAATTAATCCTCTAAAATAAATACACTTAAAATAGTTTCATTTAAAAAAATTAAGTTCTAATATTATGTAGGGATTAGATTGATTTGGCAGAAAAACTGAGAAGAAAGAAAATGCATGTGTCGTTATCTGTTTGACATATGTGTTAAAGCTAAATCTTCTGTAATTGGGGGTGTAAATTGAAAGAAAGCAAATGAGTAGTGTTTTCCTGTTCTTAATGGAGAAATAGCTTTAGAAAAACTGAATGTTCTTTTACATACATCTTTGAACTGAATTGAAAGAGAATCAGCTGACTTAAAAGTAACTGCATTTATATGTAAACCTAACTGGCACAATTTGTCTTTACTGATGTTTAAGTCTTACACTGCTGGTGTATGTGTGCCGAAGTCTAACTTTCAGGGTGTTAGGTGAGTAAAGTGAACACAGTGAGATTATAGGGATGAAATATCTAAAGGTAGAGGTGAGTTACTGAAAGTTAGATCATATTATGGTCTTGCATTATTCCAGCTATTCAGCTTGCTCTGTCCTCTTACAGGCCTGTTCTTTGACGCAGTACAGTAAACGTGTAGACTTATTTGCCAGTGAAGAGATGTCCTGCCTACTGTGGCTAGTTGTTCACGTGAGCAATTAATGTGAAATATTTGATCTACTGAAGCTTCTTGCAAGAAGTCCTTACAAAAAAGGACTTAGTCAATCTTTCAGCTGTTATTTAGTTTTAACCCCGCCCCCCCCGCCCCCACATGCCCAATGGTACTTCGTAACATTAAAAAAAAAAAAAAGTTATGCTAAAATTGCCAAACTGGTCATTGTTTGATTTACTGAAAAGCTGTTCCAAAAGTGTTGTTCTCAATATTATCAATATCAAAACAAAATACTACTCAAAATGTAGCAGAGCAAAAAGTAAAATGAGAGGTATTTTTGCAGTGTATTTTAGCAACTGAGCTTTTGTGAAAAATGTTAAGAATGGGTTTTAATGGCTTTGAAAGTATGTAGACATTCTGACCTGTACGAAAACAATTACGTTACAGCTGTCATATATGCACGTCTTAGAAACCAAGCATCAAAATATGTCTTGCCTAGTGAACTTAACCTATAAATGAGATGTTGTCTAATGTTATGTACAATTTTGTTTACGTATCTAGCAGTTATTCAGCTATTTTCTTTCATTTAAAATTTTTATTTGTAAGCCAACTCCTTGAATATTAAAATGAATTAAAGTATTTCTGCTGTACTAGTGTTTAATTTACATAGTTTTATAGCATGTGTGGGCTCTTCTATGATCTAGTATTCTAAGGTCTTCTGGTGTTGAAGATGATGTTTATCATCTCTTCAGCTCTGATGTTTACTGAGCATTCCTGTTTCCCTTTGCAAACTAGAAATGATTTCTGTTGTCAGATTCTGAATGTAACAAAGAGTAGGTGATGGTGTGGCAACTCACAGAAATCATTAGCATTAATTAATTACCTCTGCATTTTTGAAAAATTTATTTAAACTTAAAATATTTTTGTCTTAAAATTCATATGTAAGTATGGATGTATCTGAAGTTTTCTTTGCTTCTGCTGTGTAATACTTAAGCTGTGGTTTCTACACATAAAACACAAAATCATGAAACAGGCAAGATGTAGTGTCTCAGCAGTGCTTTAAAGAAGTTTTTGGCTGAACATTCACCGTAGCAATGAACTTCTGTTGAAAGCTTTGCAAAATGGTTGCTTTTTGTGAGGAATGAGCAACTCATTGCAATGAATGTTTAGGCTTATGGGGAAAAAAAATTCCAAGTACATGGTTTGCTCCCTTCTTCCTTTTCCACTCCTTTGTTTCCTGCCATGTACACTTTGCAAGGATCGGGGGGCATCTATTTTAGAAAAATCTCTCAGCTTTTTTATACATGGTGCATGCTCCTGAAATCTTCCAAATGCATTGATTGGGAAGGTTATTCAAAATAGATATTGTACAAGGGATACTCAAGATTTCCTTGTCAAGGTTCCATTCTTCAAAATTGTAGAAGAAATCTTTGAATCTTTGCAGACTTTATTTTTGTGCAGAAGTATGGTGACTTCTGGGGATAATGCATGCTTACCTTCCTTTTTTTTCCCACAAATGAGAAAGCCAGCTTTGAGATAATCATTAGTATTAAATAGATGACCATGAAATTGAACTGTAGGAAATGAAGTGTTTCTGAGCTGGCTGAATAGGTTGTTTGTTTAGTCCTTTTCTTGGCAGATATGAAAAGAATAAATTTGAGAAGAGGGGAAATGTAATTTAGTGCACTTGGTTGACTTTGATAATACGAGTGAGTACCTGGCATAATAATGAGCAGACCATTCCCAATTTCTGCCTTTAAGTTCTCCTGTGCATTCCTATTCCATCATGAGCTCCCAATACCTGATGTGCAGAGCAGATGCCTCACTAAAGAGCAGGTTATGGTAAGGTCAGTGGATCCATTTTGATCTACCTAAGGGAATCATTAGCTGAAAACTTTACTTTCTGGGAAAAAATAACCATGATTTTTCCTGTAACGAGTTTTATTTCTAGTGTAGTCAGTATTGGAAGCAACCATTAAGTTGTGTCATTTGTGTAGCAAGGAGTGTTTTCGGGGGGACAAAGGGGATGGTACAACTGATTTTCCAATAGCATTTAACTGGAAGTATGAAAAAAGTGTGTGTCCAAGTGGTCAGTGGAAAATGGGCTCTGATAAGCATGGGAAAAAAGTTGAAAGACAATTTTGCTGTATTAAAAGGGTTTATTTTTTGGAACTTGATGTAATTTGAATGGGCAAATGGCAATCAAGCATAGAGCCTAAGTATTTACATTTCTCCTAAAGAAATGAAAGAGAATAGAGGAAAGTTATGGTCAATGTCATCAAAAACTACAGTTATGAGCTGCATAGCTAACATGGAATTGAAGTCTGCATTTTTGTATTCCTCTGATCTGTCATGAAGTAATTAAAACAAGCAAAGAAACAGCAAAAAACACCCAATTTTTTAATGTTCCAGCTCTTGATGTTTTTTGAATTGTTGTGTTAATGGCTTGACAGAAATAATGGTAGTAAAGTTAAAAACAAATCCTTCAGCCTTTTTGAAGTCCATTGCTTTACAAAGTGTTCAGCAAGTTTTGCCTGACTTTCCACAGAGTGGAGAATGCCTGCACCAAGCTCGTTCGAGCAGCCCAGATGCTACAAGCAGATCCTTATTCAGTACCAGCTCGTGACTACCTAATTGATGGATCAAGAGGCATCCTTTCTGGAACATCAGACTTGCTTCTGACATTTGATGAAGCAGAGGTAGGAATCCCAACAAGAGTTACATAGGTATCTGCACAATAGTATTATTAATTTGAATATCTACCTAACCAAATGAGCTAGTGTAAACTGTTGAATAGTTGAATGTGGTTTTTATTGCCTTGTCTTGATTGCCTTAGATGGATTTTGCATTCCTTTCTGTCAGGAGGAGCTTAATCTTGATGGTCTGTTTTGTTAATGTCATCATTGTATGACACAGTGTTTGTGTTGCTTGGGGTTATTCCTCAAAAAGGCCAGATTCTGTCAACCCTGTCTTATACCTTCCTGACATTTTTCCTGACATTCACTATTCCCATACCTGATATTTAAATTCTGTGTCTCTCTTCTCTGAAAAGCCCAACATCGCTCACTCACGTGTCTTTGTTTGACCCATTAGCTGTGGCAGTTTGATTTTGGGGTGGGAAAGATATTCTAAACTTGGATGTCTGACTGGTCAGTCAGAGGATGTGTTCTGATAGTTCTAACAGTTGCTGCGTTTGGCTATTGTGCAAGCCAAAAAGTGGCTCTAAGGTGCTGTTCATAGTGCCTCAGATGGAAAAAAGCCAGAAACACAAGAAAACTTGTTTTTGATTGGAAAGGTAGGTATGTATTGCTATTGAGTGTCTTGTACTTATAAGCTTTTCTTGTGTTATGAGTCTTATTTTCTCTTATAATGCTTTCACTGGGAATATGGAGTTTTACACTTATCTAAATAGCAAATAGCATGCTGTTACGAGGAAATAAAACTAGCGCTTAGAAATGCTCATGTGAATTCTAAATTTCAACCGTGCAGCAATCTCTTAATCTGAGAAACTGTGTAATGCATACTGCTGTTCTAAGTGATCTACCATGCCACTGTCTCAATCAACTCATGGTTCGTACTATTAGCGTGTTTCTCGCAAACTAAGGGAATGCTTTGGAAATTCTCAGATTTTCATGTTTCAATCCTTTTTAATAGATGCTACAGAGTGTTATAGGGCATAATTGCAAGGAAGCTAATATCTTTTGATCTCCCTTTTTCCAGTATTTAGAAAAAAAGTTGATTTCTGTGGGGCTAAGACTTCATTGAACTGTTGTATCTCACAACTGTGTGTTTAAAAAAATAAAGTAATGGTCTAAAATGATCAACTTTTGACTAGTAGAAAGCACGTTTGTATCCTGCTATGCTTCAAGATACACTAACATTAGCACAAAGCCGAAGTGAATTTTAGATGAACTGGTGACCTATTTTAAAGGTTGAATGCTTCATGAGGTTATTCCAAATTAAATGTTAAGTCATTTTTCCGTGTGAATTCTATGTGGTGTTGTCAGAAATTGTGTGTCATGAGAGATAAGATGATAAACTTAACTGACTTAGGAGAACTCTGTGTAATGGAACATGACCTAAAATAAATAAATAAATACATAGTTACTGAGGCAGAAATCCAGAGGTAACTAAAATACAGTCCTCATAGACAGATTTTTCTGAGGATTAAGATGTTGCATCTATCTTCCCCACCAGCGTGCTGAATAATGCTTTATCCATATGTGAAGCTGTGTGGTGAATAACAACTCCTGTGAATGTTTAGAGTATGCTTTCTTATATGCATATGTATGCATATGTGCATGCACTTCCTTTAGTTCTCATGTAAAGTGAAAATATTAAAAGGAGGATTTTACATTTCTGATTGGAGCAATGCTGATTAAATATGGTTTTCTATAAATACAGCACTCTCTAAGAAACAAAATTATCAGTAATTTAAGCAGTATTTCAGACACTTGTGATTGCCTGTACGTAATGTTAGCATTAGTATATTCTGTTCTAATTATAATCTTGCATTTCTAAATCAAGTGTAACGTTGCTTCATCAAATAAATGATGGAACCTTTCTTTTTTAGGTCCGTAAAATCATCCGTGTCTGCAAAGGAATATTGGAATATCTGACTGTGGCAGAAGTAGTAGAAACTATGGAGGATTTGGTGACATATACAAAGAATCTAGGGCCAGGTTTGATATGCTGCAGTCTATTATAAACTAAGTGCAGTCTTTCACTTCCTTTTTTTTCCCCTCTCCCATGCCTTACTCACCTAACCAAGTTCTTAGTGTTTGGATAATGATAAAGCAGTTGGTTTGAAAGTGTCTCTTGGAAATAGTTTTGAACTAGAGTGTGACTGACTACTATTTTGTGATTGACATTCCTTAAGAATACAGGATAGTTAAGATGCTGGTAAATGACATGTACTATACAGCTAGTATGTACTGTATTTTCTTTTGTACACTGCTAGGTGAATGGATTATGTATGCATTAGTAAGAATAAAACAAAAAAAAAATTGAGAAGGCACTCACAGCTACAAAATTGGTTAAGGTGCTAAAATGTCTGTACTGACTGAGATGGGTTAGGTCTAGCAGGAATTTCTTAGAGTAATAGAAGCTGCGTGTCATCTATTAACATCTTAATGAGATTGCTGCAATAGCTATCTTACAGTATAATGCAAAAGCCCAGCTGTTGCCAGAAATCCTTTCTTTCATTGTTTGATGCTCCTTGACTGCTTGTTACTTCACTGTGCTAACTCACGCTCTTTCAGTGATGGAAATAAAAGATAGGGAAGCGAGGCACTGAGTTGTTGTAGAGGAAACCTACCATCAACCTCTGTCATCCAGTGTTTCAAATGCTTTGGTTTCAGCTAGCATAAGGTAGTTTAACAAAAGCATACTATATAAATTAGGTACTGTGTTAGAAATGTAGGAATGTGTTGCAGTGAAGTGACACTAAAGAATGCTTATCAAGACTTTATTTGTAGATATAAATGAGAATCCATATGTAATGTAAGAAAACATAACTCGTAAATGAAATGGGATACTAAGAGACAAGCAACTTTCACATCACAAAGCGTTTGTTGCCCGTGATGTACTTAGACTGCACTATTTTTATTTATTATGTATACCCCACTTTTAGATGTAAAAAAAACCTTTAGGTTGCATATGAAGACAGTGTTCATTAAATTTCTTTTATGTTTCATGAGACATTACCTTTAGCTAAACTGACTTTTGCCTCATTTTGAATAGGAAAGGATCAAGCAGAAAGGGCGATCTTCTGTTTTTACTTTCTGCTTTTACTGTTCAATTTTGATTTCTCTGTGGTCATTGTCTTTCATGTCTTTAAAATGTTCCCTAAGCTTTCAATTTTTCTCTATTTGGCTCAGTCACTTGGGACTTCTCATTGAACTTCTCTGACATAACTTCCTGTTTTGGATGTATGATAGAGATAATAGGATTTAGACAACTGTGTGATTTCTTAGTCAGAAGTGATCTTCTCTATCCCTGCTTTGGATAAATAGTTAATCTCTTGCTTCTGGCACGCTCTACAAACAGTTCAGGAAAAGACCCTGAACTGCACGATACTTTACACAGTCTCTGCACACAAAACTTTTTTTTGCTAGAAGCCCTTGTTCCTTTCAGCTTATCACCAGACATCTGATCTTACTGTCAATGTGAGAACTGTATAAATAACAAGATTATAGATCATAGAATGGTATGGATTGAAAGAGAGGGACTAGTCCAGCCTCTCCTACCACAGGCAGGGACCAGATCAATAAAATGCTCAGAGGTTTTAGACTGGGAGTAGAATGGAGCCTTTTTAGGTGACTTATGTCCTTTGTACATAAAGGTGTTTCCATGCAGCTTATCCACTCTGTGCTGTCAAAGGCTCTGTTAATTCTTAGTGCTGGCATTAAGGCTCTTTTAAACTTTTGTTAAATGAAGATGTTTGAAATGCCAATAAGCAGAAAAATATTTCAGTAAGTGTGTAAATTTCTGCCAATTTTGTGTCCTCTGGTGAGTAAAAGGTGAGACTGTGGCAGCACCAATTCAAATCAGCTTACATTTTTATGGAGCTCTGCCTGAAGTTTCCACTTATGCTGTGTGGTAAACTTGGCCAGTTTTAGCTCTTGAAAGTAGATTTGTTCTAGAGTAGATTGAATTCCTTCCTCACTTGGAGATCACATAAATATTTCCAGCAGAGCTGAAGTACAAATAGATAGAATTCTTGAGCTTAGATAGAACCCCAAGACCAAGTATTTGAAGACAAAGCAAGCAAACAAACAAACAAAAAAACTCCAGTGTTTTCTTTTTCTGTTGTTAACTCTTCATGCTTTGACCAAGTTCTAACAGAGAGGAAAAACGCTGCAAATTTGCTTCCAGGGTCCATGAGATGACTTAATGTCTTAAACTAGTTATTTTGGTTACTTTCCTATTCTCTTGCTAGTATTTTAAATCAAGAATTTTGAGTCTTCCGTTTTTCTTCACATAGTGGCTAGATTTTGAATCATAGACTTCACTGAAACATCTGGAATACAATTTAAATAATGGGTCCTATTATTAAAAATGTTTTAAGTGTAATTGTCAGTATTCATTACACTTTGTTCTTGTTTAGAAAGCTTGGTTGTTGCAAATTAAACCTAATATTGCATTTCTGATTATGTTCAATTTCTTTAATCTTTAGGAATGACGAAGATGGCAAAAATGATCGATGAGAGACAGCAGGAATTAACTCATCAGGAGCATAGGGTTATGCTGGTAAACTCCATGAATACTGTGAAGGAGCTATTGCCTGTACTTATTTCAGGTATTTTTTACTTAAATAATATTACTCTGAGTTGGTGTCCATTCTGAACTGGAATTCACTTGTTGTGTGTGCATGAAAAGATACCAAACTTGACACTGCTTCTGTACTGGTGGCAAGTAACCGTATAATACCGTTGATTTCTTTTTTTTCTTTGAATCTCAACTTGCTTGCTTGATGAGCACTTCAACAGTTGTTGTTTAGTACATATGCCTAACTGGCTCTGTGTTAATACCCCTAACTGTTCTTACAAGATGATAAGAGGCATGGTCTAATGGAGAAGCTGAGTTGTAGCAGGGGAGAGACGTAATGTTTTGGAGCCTTCCCTGTGGACTGTTGTAGCATTTCTGGCTCTGGTGTACCATGGTCTTTTACAAGGACATAACATCCTGCTAGCATCACCATTTCCTTTTATGTAAAGGCATTGGCGGTAACTCACTGTGCTGAGCCGTGTATAGGCAGGCAGAAGAGATGTTTGCTTGTTAGGGGAGTCTGTGAAAGAGTAGTGAAATGTATGGAGGTGTACTGTGGCTTAGACCTACCTTTGGACCGTGTTAGTTTCTTAAACAAATTGAAGACAATCATCTCCCCTTATCTTGCTATGATTTTTTTCCTTATCTTTATTACTCTGGATAAAATATCCTTCCACTGTGTATCTCTAGCTCTTTTTTGGCACATTATGATATTGAGGGAAACAATGCAAATATAAATTGTGGTTTAATAATAAACATAAAAGTTGGATGAGCACAGTTTTGTCTGGATGAGGAAGCTTGTGCAGGCTGTTGCCAGGATATCTAGGGATGTGAACTTGACTTCATTTTCCTAACTGTAGTACTGAGCAGAAATACATCATAGAACAGTTCATACAAATGTATCATGTTGCTTCCTCTTCACCTCTTCTGCAAAGTTATTCAGTGTAATGCTTGTGTTGCCAGTATGCATAAGCCTGATTTCTGTCTCCATTAGGAAGTATTGTGGATAGCTGTTAAATTAATGCTTTGGATGATGTATATTTGCTGTCATAAAGGCTGATGATCAGTGGCATGAATGGAGTATGTTTGATACTTACCTGCATATGGAACTGTAGATTAGATACAGAGAAAGAATTGTGGTCATCTTAAAAACAAACTAATGGCAAGTTAATATAAAATGAAGTTCTGGTGGTAGTTTGTGGATCCTACTGCACTGAACAAATACCATCAGCTGCAGCAGCAAGGAGATAACGACACTGTGTGCAGGATGTGCTAGTAACCTGGCATGAACTCTTAACACATATCAAAGCCTGTATCTTTGTTTGGGAATGTTGTTAATTGCAGATTATGAATATAGTTTGTACAAGAGAAGTGCTGCCATGCCAGTCTAATTAACTGGTTTCAGTTCTGAAATCCATACGGTTATGTTAAATATTTTTGTAGATGCAGATATAGACAACGCTGCTGACTATTACTACGATCTCTTTTTAGGTAGTCATTGTGAAATAAAATATATAGTCTCTGTTTTAAGGCAAGAGTATTCAGGGTTATCTTCAGTATTGATTGTATTCTATGTGTAGCTTTTCCTGATTTACATTATATTTTCACAGCTATGAAGATCTTTGTAACCACAAAAAACACTAAAAGCCAGGGAATAGAGGAGGCCTTGAAAAACCGCAATTTCACAGTAGAGAAAATGAGTGCTGAAATAAATGAAATAATTCGTGTATTACAACTCACTTCCTGGGATGAAGATGCCTGGGCCAGCAAGGTATGTTTCACATCTACGTTTGGATATGAAAGGATAACTCGTGTTGTAGACTTAAACACTTGTGAATCTCAGACTGTTAAAATGTGTGTTTGTCCTTCAGTTTTGCAACAGTTATCACTTCATATAATTTCTTCAGTGTTGAACAATGTCTTTGGAGATGTTTGTCTTAATTTCAAAACTAGCTTTCTCTCTTTACAAGCTAGGTTAAAGGAGTGTGAAACTTGAAGGTGGCCCAGTGGTTACTGGAACTGAATGGTCACACAGAAGGCTTAGTTTTGTTCACAGTTGAGTCCTGGTGTGGTTAAGTAATCATGGAATATAGTGCATTTCTCTTAAGGGATTTTTTTTTTTTTTTTTTTTTTTTGCTATGTAGAGCAAACTTAAATCATCATATTTGACAGGTGTAAATTAGGAATAAAAGATATTGTTCTGTGCCTTAAAATGGTCCTGTTGCTTGGCATCTGTAAGTAAGATTACCTGTGATTATTTTTTTTTCTTCCACTTCCTGTTTGAAAAGATAGACTATTGTTGTATTCCTTGTGCAAAGGGCCTGAAGTTAAGTTGCTTCAGTTAATTTTTTGGGGTGCTTTCTTGAACACCAGCACCCTCCGACTACTGTCAATTTTTAGCCTGGGTATGGAATTAAAATGTGTTTGCCTAGTGCACAAAAGATGCGCTAATCTGAAGAGCCTTTCTGTGAAGCTGGCAAGTGGGCAGTGTTGGATCCTTACAACTCAGTGTTAAGTGGTGTAATTAACTACAACTGCTTAACCTGGAGGACTCAGGCAGATACTGAAGATACTGAAATGTGCAACAGATCCTAAAGCTGTTTGATGGGCAGAATCATGCAAGTGTTATTGTGGGCTTACTGAAGAATGCAGCTGCACAATTCAAATTACTACTCAGTTTTTTAAGAAGTATCTTGAAATAAATGGCTGAAGTGATTATTTTTAAGGGTTAGTACTATAAGCAACAGGTAATGGTAAAATTATTTAAAGAAGGTATTGGAACCTGAAGCCAGGATTATTAACAAATAAAATCTCTTGCAGAAAATCTAACCAGTGTAATCTAGGCATTAAAATCACTTAGGACTATATTGTTTGACACTTGACCCTTAGTTTGCCTTTTGAGTTATTTTGTCACTATCACTTCTTCATTATGACTACTTTATGCATCTTTGTTTTTGTTCTTCTGTTTCTTACCCTTTTCTCACCTTTAGAAGGTAAGCTTTCTTACACACCCTACACCTCTACCTTGTACTAAAACAAAACAAGCATGTATGTGGGTTTTTGTGCTGTGTGCAGACTGTGTGCTGTGCAACTTCTTATTTGTGTGCCAGCTGTAACACCGTACTTACATATATACACGTTGAGGTTTTAAATAACTCTTAATAGGCAAATGTGTAGAATTGGCTGTCACTAAGAAAATGGTAATGGCAAGCTGAACTGCATTGAAACTATCTTTCTGAATCTGATTAGAGCTACTCCAAGATTTTAGAGCACGTTCCTGTTGAATGCTTTTGTGTTAGTTTACATTACTAGTGTTTGTAGTTGCAAATAAAGGGTCCAGTGATGCAGGAACAAGCTTACTGCATGCTCAGAAAGCTTTATTAAATCGGGGATTGTCCATTCCTTAGTATTTCAGCAGTAGCCTTCCTACAATTCTGATGGTTCATGTTCCTCAGGTCTAGGCTTAACACTTCGGATTTTTTAATGTGTATGTTTAAATTCAGGCTTGTTTTAGAATCTAAGTATTCTTGTATTTTAGGAAGTGCAAATGCAGTTTTTTTTTGGTTAAATTTGGAAACTTTCATGGTTCTGAAAAAAAAGAAAAATGACTTGCAGAAAGTTAGCAAGCCAGTCTTATTCTTACTTACGTTATAACAAGGTACATTAAATGAAGGATTTCATTAAGAGAATGGTTGGTGTACTAGCAGTATCTCCACATGGGAAATATTGATCTGTATTTATTATGCACATGTATATAATGCAGTAAAGTGTAATCAAAATATCATTTCACTCTGAGCTGAGAACTTTTAAAATTTTTTTTGGCTTTTGAATGAAGACATTAACAATTTGGAACTATATCACTGGGCATTAACCAAACAGTTTTGACTGAAAAACAGTGGGATGAAGAACTAGTTTGCTGATGGCCCCATGTTGTTGACCTTTTCCTTGTATTTGTGCGTGAGTGTATATACGTGTTTATTTATTGAGAGGGAGAGTGAAATCTCTTAATTTCTACGTGAGATGGCTGTTGCATGCATTTCGTGCCTGATGATTAAGGAAAGATCTTCTTCCCATCCTTTTCTGAAGCAAAATTCAAGACAGCCTTGAATTTTTCCTATGTATTACATCCTAATGTCGATGTTAGTTTTTCTTTGTTATTCTGTCTTGAATTGTTTATACGTAAGTGTATCACAAAATCTTCATAGATATAGTGGAGAAGGAGCAAATGTACGGAGCTAGAACTGTAGGCTTTACCGTAAACTATTTTGGTTTTGCTACAGACTCTGAGGAGCATAGTGCTGTTACTGCATTGCAACAGTCTCAGCTTATACAAAAAGTGCATTTTTTTTAAATAGCATGCTGATTTAGAAGTTAGATACTGAGCAAATAAAGACCTCTGACAAAATCTTAAAACATAAAAAAATAAAAATCCCTGCATTTATGTATTCCATTCATAGTTTTGTTCTGTTTTTTTCTTCTTATTGTTATGCAGTGGTTCAGTTCTTTTATACTTATTTTTAAAAGAATCATGAAGTAGCGTACAGTTGATATGCCTTCTATTTCCATAATGGGTTAAAAGTTTGGAAGCTGAGGAGTGCCTAGCATTGTGTAGGGTTGAACCCTGGATGATGACTAAGCTATCTATTCTGCCAGAAGGCTGGCTTTGCCTTTTTTTCTTCAACATTCCCTTCTTTGGTAATGAAATGCAGTTATCGCTAGACTAAACCACTTAATTGAGTCAGAGGTTGTATTTTATATTCAGCAAGGGTTTGTGTAGGATTTATTGCGCTCGTTTTAAAAGACAGTGTCAATACCACCTGCTCCATGAATAATCTCAAAATTCTTAATAGAGGCATAAGTCTTGCACAAACTGATTGTGAATAAGTACTCTTGCTTTAGGAGTGGATTTTCAGAATGCCAGCTTGCTCTTTCCCCTTCAGGCAGCGTTACCCTGGTTGTTTGACTTTGTTGACTTAAGTTGTGTAGCTTTTTTGAATAGATAATAGTGCTAGTTTTCTTTATGGAACTCCTTTTCCTACCAGAGGAACAGTAGGGAAGGGAGGAAAGCAATTTTTTTTTTTTTTGCTGACAAGTAATTGTCATCAATCTTTTTGCAGGCTGTCTGTAGGAATTTTTCTTTCCTTATTTGTACAGATGTTCTGCTGGCAAATCCCAAAACAGTAGAATTTCCAATGTATTTAATTGTTTGGGCATTCTAACAGTTCAAAGAGTCTGGAATGTTACTCTCTTTCAGGCAGTAAGGCCTGGAGTAAGCGTGTCTCCTTCGTTTTCTTGCCTGGTAGCCCGTGGGTGGGTGGATGAGGCCAGACATTCCAGGATTGCTACGTGTTGCCAAATATCTGATACCATACACAATTGTGGCAGAAACAAAAGTGAAATTATTACATGTGCAGTACCAATAAACCTGGTTAAGAATGGGTTCTAATTTCCTATTTAAAAATTACTCGTCTCCTTGAAGTGGGAACTCCTTGTCAGGCTAAAGCTGAGAGGGATTCCCTTCCTTGGCAGCTTTAGCTGTGAAGATGGAAAATCTGTGCTTTACAAGCAGCCTGCCTGGAGCACTTTGCAACTGCTGCACTGAAATTTAACCAGATCTTTGTTTTAAATAGGAAAGGGATACAGTCTTGTTGCAAATACAGACTTCAGCAAAGATTTGCACAGGATAGCAATATATGTATTGCAGAACAATTCAACTCTGTAGCCTTCGTATGATAGGACAAATGAATACTGCTATTGCTTGGGTAATGCTAGCGGTTACAAAGTGGTGAATGTAGAAGCTGAAGTGCCCTTAATTTTATCCCCTGATAAGAAATTCAGATTCGGAGCCTTCTTCATCATTTTGCTGTAGCTGTGGTTCTGCAGACAGCTGAGATGACACAAAAGCCTGCTTTAGTAAAAAGGGGAGAACGAGTCTTTGCCCCTCCCATTCATCCAATGCTCTTTTCTCAGCCATCCCACACCTATCATCTCAAGAACACACTAAGCAACATCTGTCACCTTATTAAAAATTCAGTTAATCCTTTTGTTTCAAATTATTTGAGTGGACAGGCCCTCCAGTAGGCTATTCATTCCAAGCTGAAGTTACTCCAGCCCATACATAAAACAACAGAAAATTCTAATACCTCCCATCACAGTTGGTAAGGTTTTTTCTCATGTACATTTCAGTGTTTAATTTATTATATGCTTATTTAGTTAATTCTTGTCGTACATTAAACGCATAGTTCTCATGCTGTAGAAAAGATGACTTGGAGATTATTGTGTCCCCGCCAAGCCCTAGCAGAGTGTCCTATCCTTTAGGTCTTGGCCTAAGCTCTGAGGCCTGGTTTTAAGATTTAAGAACCAGTCTTCCAGATGGAATAAATTCTGTTTTTGTTGTGCTCTTTTGGGCAGTGATTCAAGAGCCCTTAAAAATATCCAACAGTGTCATGTGACCTTTTAGAAAGTTGGATGCTGAGTTACATTATGTGAATTGCTGAAAGATGGACATACCTAAATTAAACAGCTTTAAGGCCAAAACATTTACCGTAAAGTATCTTTAGGACTAAGAATGCAGAATGAGCTGCTCCACCAAACTGGTGTTTCTTTAGTGTTGACAGGGCATTACGTTATACCTGATGACTGCTCCTTGATTCTGAGAGCAGGCTGCTCTCTGTAGCAGCTGGACATGGGTTGTTCAGTTCAGCTAACAGCACAGGGCCAGGCTTTTCATTGTCTGTATGCTAATAATGGGATGTTATATGCATTTGAAATTATTTCCATTACATGTGTGGTAAAAAGCTATTTTGGCTTTCTCCCAACTCATTACTTAAGGTACTTGTTACTCTAGTAATATATATGTAGTGTTGAATAGAACAAGAACAGTTCAGTTGGAAGGGACCTGCTCTGTTGATTGTCTTTCCATTTGTATAGGGCAGAAAACTTGTGGTTTCTAGTGGAGGGATGAAACATGAACAATTAGTTGAGTATGCAGTGAGATGAGAACAGAGTGGTTTTAACTCCTCAAGCTGAAGATGTGCTGAATAATAGCAGCATAGCAGTCAAAGAGACAGCTTCTCTAATGCTCCTGGAAGAGATGTTCTGAGTTTAAAACAGCCATGGATGAATACACGTTTTAAGTCTCTGCAGGCAGTAAACTCCCTGTTTGAGAATTCTAGGAATGAACTAGCAGTTGAACTTTATTCAGACAGCAGTTATTTGACTTGAAACAACAGAACAGGTGAAAAATGCAGATGTGCGGTCTTGTGCATAGAAGTTGCAGAACTCACTGGCTGATTTCTATTTTTAAAATAGACTCTAATCTTCATGCTATGATACGTACACTAAGGAGAAAAACTGTACTAACTCTAAGATACATGCTTACTAGAGCTCTGACTTGAGAAAGTACAACACTAGTAAATAAAGAAGCAGAAAAATCACTGAATCTGCATGTGTATTTCCTGCATTTTGAGTGAAATGAAAATGTCTGTCTTGGAAAGAAGTGACTATGACCTGCTAGTTTGAAAATGGGTTTTGAGCTGCTTACATGGATGTGTTTCTGTAAGTAGGCTGTGCTTTATACAACTTCTGTCTGCTTTCATTAAGTTGGCTATTTATGCTTTGAGCTTTTGAAAATCATTGTGGTGGTTTCTCTTTTGCAAAGGACACTGAAGCCATGAAAAGAGCATTAGCCCTAATAGATTCAAAGATGAACCAGGCAAAAGGTTGGCTGAGAGATCCAAATGCACCTCCAGGTAATAATAAAAACAACAAACAAACAAACAAAAACCCCACAGTATTTTGACTTTTTTAAAAAGGATGCTATTCTTGTATCTTTCATTGCCACAATCTAGTCAGATTTGCAACTGTCCTAAGTTAGGGCTTCCTGAATCTTTCCTTATTACTCTTTCCACTCTCAACCTGAATACAAGTTTTAGGAATTTCTGCTTACAGAAATTAAGCTATGATAACAGAATTTTTAAATTACTTGAAACAGATGGTACATGATGCACTTTATTGTTACTATGCTGTACTGTTTCAGAAATATGATCTCATAATGATCATATTTGGTGTATATTGTAGATTTTGATGCATACATTTTGGTTACTGAGCCTGGTGCAATTAGTGTGGTGGGACATCACAGCAGTTTGTTAAACCAGCAGTTTATTAAAAGATATCAAGGAATGTATGGTTTGATATTTTACTATCTGACTGTACCTTTTAGGGGATGCTGGTGAGCAAGCAATAAGACAGATCCTTGATGAAGCTGGAAAAGCAGGAGAATTGTGTGCAGGCAAAGAACGGAGAGAGATTCTGGGAACATGCAAAACTTTGGGCCAGATGACTGATCAACTTGCTGATCTCCGAGCTAGGTAAATCTATGACTTTTAATGGACAGTTTTCCATTGCTGTTAAAACAGCTATTCTGAACTCACAGTTGCATTGTTTTACTTGTTGCATCATTTCTTAAGGTGTAGGAAAGGAATGCTCTTTGTGTTAAACATTTTTTTTTCAGCTGCTCTTTGGTGTGATAAATACTCAAGTTGGAGTGTTCTAGAGTCAGTTCACTTTTGTTGTGGCGCACACTGTCCCCCTGCCCCTAAAAAGAAAAAAAGAAAAAAAAAAAAAAAAAAAAAAGAAAAGTAAAAAAAGAAAACCTAGAAAGCTCTTAATTATGGTCCATTAGGGAGACAGTGGTTTCATGATATAATGATTTCTCCTGAGTTACTCTTTCTTTTCAAGGTACGAATAATCTGATTAAGTACTGTAAGTTTTGCAGTAGTTCCTGGGAATGCTCATAACTAGTTTTTGATGCTGCTTCATTAGAGAAGGGCTTTGCTCAATTCTGAGTTGAATTTGTGATGCTCTTTGGCAGAGGACAGGGTGCTACGCCAATGGCAATGCAGAAGGCGCAGCAGGTGTCACAAGGCCTGGATTTACTCACTGCAAAAGTGGAGAATGCAGCCCGGAAATTGGAGGCCATGACAAACTCTAAGCAGGCTATCGCAAAGAAGATTGATGCTGCTCAGGTACCACTAATGATTAAGTAAATGCTTTAGAAAATTGTTACATGTTACACTGAACTTTTGCAGGTGTATCCAAATGTGACACAGTTACTCTTTAGGAAGAATATATAGAGAATATTTGTTTTCAGTCAGGAAAATGTTAAATTCATGAATGCAGAGCATGCCATAGAGTTTAGTTTGAGCTTTGTTTTTTCATAGATTGTTTAGCATTGCTAAAAACTTGAGCGTTATGAATTTAAGATGAGGAAATAACTTAAGACGTAAACTGATCTTATAAAAGGAAAGAATAGAAGAGTTTCAGACTGCACAGATAAGTGGGCTCTGTTTTGAGAGTGGAGTTCAGGATATAGAACCTTATTCATAACTATAGCAAAACAGTGCTAATGAAACTACTGTTTTTGTTGCTATTTCATTTCTGTAATGCTTAATCTTTAGTGTGGTCAGCCTGTAATGATGATTATAAAATAACAAATCTTCTAATACGGTACAAATATGTATATGTAGTTAACCAACATATGTTAGTATAGAGTAGTATAGTGTATATCTGTCTTACCAGATGAAAAGCCTGATAATGTAACTTTTTAGTAAGGGCTCTGCAAGGAATGTGTTACATCATGCACAAACAGCATCTGTTATTTTTCATCAAAACCCTCAGAGATCTTGAGTCATTAAAACAGCTAGTAAAACTTCACTCCTGGAAATATTATTGGCAAATGTTGAGGGGGAGAAGGAATGGACAGTCTTTGGGTAGATTTCATTTAGTTCATCATGTTGTTCAAAACAGACGATTTGCCTGACAGTCGCACTTCAAGGTGTGTAATCTCTATAAATTGCTTTTAGGAAGAATTGTACGTTAAATCAAGCTCTGCCAGCTGTACTGATTTCTTTTTGTTTAATAGTTATATTAAAAAAAAATTAGTTTCTCTTCATTCACCTACAACTTCTTTCTATTAAGAATTGGCTTGCAGATCCTAATGGTGGAAGTGAAGGAGAAGAACATATTCGAGGAATTATGTCTGAAGCAAGGAAAGTTGCAGAATTATGTGAGGAGCCTAAAGAAAGAGATGATATCCTTCGTTCCTTGGGGGAAATCTCTGCTCTGACAGCTAAGCTGTCAGATCTGCGACGACAGTATGTATTTATTGTCTCACTGTATATTTATTCAAATTATTTTAATTTGCAGTTCAAAGTAGTGAAATAATTAATCAGAGTATTAATGATTAATTTTGGAATGCATTTTCCTCCAAGAACTGTGAATAGACATGTTATACTTATCAGCTTTTTTAATAAAAATGGAATGCAAATAACTGTTCAATTCTTGGGGGGAAAGAGTTTTTTAACATGCTTTTAAAAATTTAATCTGCAAAATATAATATTTTTAATGCTTCACATTGGTTACTATCCTAAAGCCTGATTTGCATGATCTTCCTCCAAATGAGATTAACTAGAGCTGTATATCTATAAAAGATATCTTTTTTCACTGTCTATGAAATATTTTGAAGGCAATTGCCTTGCCAATATCAAAGCACTTGAAAAGAATGAGATAATGTGACATTTAAGCTTGTTTATACAGACAAATATCACTGTTTTTCGCTCAGCAAATTACTATCTGATAGGGTGGATTATCACACATTTCAATCTTGAGTCAAGTGTTATATAAGCTGTAACTGTAAACATGATAATAGACGAATATGAGAAAATCCTGCTACGTAGTACTCAGGGCTCAACTACACATAGTATTTCTATTTCAGTTTTGCAAAGGGTTTGCTTGAGAATTGAAGTGAGAAACAAACATTGTAAAAATTGTGATCTTTATAGATAAATACTTTTTCTTCAGAAGTTACTCCTCAGATTTTTCTTGACATTTAGGTGCTGTAGGTTCTAATGCATTATCTCTTTTCTAGTTTATAAGTAGCCTTGTCTGTTGCTGCTTAGTTTTGTACTTGAAATCTGCATAGCATTATTACAGATGCTCATGGTTATGGGAAATCAAAGTCATCAGTGACAATACCATACCTTCCTGTGCTTCAGTGTCGCATTGAACAAAAGTAATATCCAGGTGCTACAGCAGCGAAATGAAATGGGGATTTATGGATGACAGACATCGTTTCTTTTAAGATTCAAGTCTCAAGTTTGACCTTATTGAAAAGATAATGTCCCATTAATTGTGCCGTCTTTTCCCTACTGAATTTAATTTGGGATGAGCTGTAAATGACCCTCAAATGACTTTTTTTCTTTGAATCCTTAGTGGGAAAGGTGACTCTCCTGAAGCCCGTGCATTGGCTAAGCAAATAGCTACATCACTTCAGAATTTACAGTCCAAAACAAACAGGGCTGTAGCAAATACTAGGCCAGTTAAAGCAGCTGTCCATTTGGAGGGCAAGATTGAGCAAGCTCAAAGGTGGATAGA
>JANHGO010000001.1:12314405-12324536 GCA_024606505.1 Aquila spilogaster
AGCTAGCTCTCAGTTATAAACATAGCTTGCTTGTTTTTACAGTCTCCATAACTTGCTGATTTTTGGAAAGATAGATTGCCGTCCCCCCGGGAGGGGCCACCGGAGCCGGGGAGAGCCCCCTGCCCCCCCCGCCGGCCGTGCTCTCGTCAGGTCCAACCAGCACCACGGCACACGCTCTGCTTTGTCATCTCTCCCCCCGCAGCGGGCGAGCCGCTCGGCGCACGCCGCTACGAGCTGTTCGCCCGCTCCGGTGCCTCGCACACCCCAGCCCCTCTCGCCTTCCCCCCCCCCCCCCACCGCGGAACCGCCACAGACCGTGTCCGGCGGCACCCGTCCGACAGCAGGCGAACCTAGCCCCGCTCCGCGACCACCTCACGCCACCTCCGCGGCGGCGGCTGCTCCCGGCTGAGGCACCAACGCGAAACGACCCGCGCCCGGCTCCGCGCATCGCCGCCCCCCGCCGCGCCTCAACTTCCCGGCCGCGGGGTGAGGGTGACCCCGGGGAGGGAGGCGAGCCGAGGTGCCGCCGGGCGGCCACCCGGCGCCCCCGAGCCCCCCCCGTCTCCTCACAACTTACCTTGGGTTTGTAGAGCCACTTTCTGAACCTGTTCATCATCACCGCGGCCGCTGCTACCCCGCCGCCGCCGCTGCCACAGGGGCTGCCGGCTCCCCGCACCGCGCCGCTCGGGGGACCGGGGCGAGCCCTGCCCCTCGCCGGGAGGCTCCGCCGGGTCGCCGCCGCCGGCGCAGCCGCCGCCTCCTCCTCCACCTCCTCCTCCGCCGCTGCTGCTGCTGCCGCCGCTCCTCCTCCTCCTCAGGGCAGAGGCCGCCAGCCGCTGCGGAGCGCGGGCACCGCGCGCGCTCCCCTCAGCGCAGACACCGGCCGCCGGCACGGAGGGCTGCGCGCCGCGCTGACAGCCCCCAAAACATTGCGCGGCCGGCAGCAGCGCGCACCGCCGGCGCATGCGCAGGGGCGGGCCCCAACGCTCTCCCTCCCCGCTGGCTCCCGCCACCAATCGGATGGCGGCCGGGGACGGCCCCCCGGCGGCCTGACCCCGCCCACTCGGCCGTTCATTTGCGTAACACGAGAAGAGGGGCGGGGAGACTACGTGCCCCAGCATGCCGCGCCCCGCAGCCGGAGGCGCGGTGCAAAGCGCCGTGGCCCGGTGGGTGCCGGGACGTGTAGTCTTCTCCGCGGGCTACGCTGAGCGTGTCCGCTTCGGGATGGCAAGCCTCTGCTTGTGACAGCCAGCCCTACCCGAGTGCGCGAAGATCGGCTGATTGATTTCCAGCTTCCCGCGAGCGCAAAAATCGAGGAGGAGCGGAACGAGTTGCTTGGCAACGGCGGCAAACAATCGCCGCCATCTTTTTTCCCGGCCCGGTAGTTCTTTGCCCCCCATCGGGCCGTTCCGCAGTACGAAGGCGGGCGCGCGGGAGAACTACAGCTCCCGGCAGCCCCTGCGCTCCACAGCAACAGGGCCGGCCCGGGCCGTGTCGAGCCGCCGGCGGCCGCAGCGGGGTCTCTGCGGCTGGAGGGTCCGCGCCGCCGCTCCCGCCGCGCTGAGAGAGGGGCGCCGAGCTCCGGCGGGGACGCAGGCGGCCGCCCGGGCTGGCGGGGGCAGCCAGGTACGAGAGCGGGCAGCGCCGGGCTTGAGGGGCCGCCCGTAGGGGCAGGGACCGCTGCGCGCTCGCGCATTTACCTCAGGCGGCGGCGGGGGCGGCGGCGGCGGCCGCCCTGGGGCGCGGGGTGTTGCACCCCTGCGGCCTCCTCAGGGGCGTCCGTTGGCAGCAAGGTAGCTGTAGCCCTATATGATACCTCCGAAAATAAAAATGGGTAAAATGCTTGTGGTGTGAAAGCGCCAGGCGCCCTCGGCAGGCTTATAACTACTTCACTTGTTTATTATGTGCTTATAAAAACAAGAGACAAGATCAACGGGGCCTATTTTATACTGTAGACAGGATTGTTGGGCTTTGCTCCCAGAGTTTTCATTAACTGTTGTGATTTCGGGCAAGTAGCCAGCCTTGGTGTCCTCCAGCTTACCTATCTCGTAAATATAATACAACTTATCTGCAGAAGGCTTTGTACAATAAATATTTAATTGGAAAGTTCCACAAGATACTAGATAAAAAAATACTGTGTCGTGTCAAGTAAAATACATGTAGTAGGTAGGCAAAACATTGAAATATATGCAAATTAAAAATAAACATAAGATCCAGGCTATAGCTGCTCAGGGTGAATGTTTTCCATCTGATGCTTTGCTGCCTTAAGGGAGGAATCTGCTGAAAAGAGGACCTCTGCCCAGAACTGCTCTCTGCTATGCTCAGGTGACAGTCAGCAATGCAGAAAAGTCCAGAGTAAATGCGAATGGCAGGATGTAACCATTGGGACGATTGTACCCTGTATTCAGTGGCTCTTTCTAGCACACAGCAGAGAGAAACACCTATTTCATTTTGAGCATTAGCTACTTGATCTGACTGAATTTTGCAGAGGCTTGGTTCAACCCTCTTTTTAAGGACAGCTTTCATCAGAGGAAAGGCAATCACAGTTCTTCTAGGCTAGGAACATAGGAGCAAAGGTAAAACCTGAAGGAATGTTTCAGATCATTGAAACCAGTCCCTACAATTGTGGCCAGTCTTATCCTATGTAATTGCTTTCAAAATATCTCCAAGCTCCATTGTAAAATAAGGCTAAGTCAGGTTCTTACCTCCTTTAACTGAAATTCTACATCTGATAATGGAAGAAAATTTCTACCATTTTGTACATAGTATAAATTTATATCATTTTTACACACAGCAGTTAGAATATTCTCCTAAATGACTGTGTGGAAATAAGGGTGCATGTCATAACACAAAGCAATTTATTCCTGATGTGTATGTTTTAAAACATTGATCATAATAATAGCAGTTTGTTTAAATACAATCACACGTGAAGTTCTTTCTGTTAAGAACCCCTGTATGTCCAGAGTTCTCAAGGTGTTACTATATGTCTTGGTTTTCATATTCCAGTTTTTGGTTTTAATGATTGCCATTTGGAGCAGAGGGGTGAGTATCAGCATGTACAGAGCAAGAGAGCTCAAACTTATTTCTGCTATGCCAAAAGAAAAAATATTTGTCACTGGTAGAGCTGTTGGAGCCTGAATTATGATTCAGACTGAATGAGTACAGAGGTATTTCTCTCTCTCCTATCTGAAATCTCTTGTGAGTGTCAGAACCTTCGCAGGTGCAGAGAAACAGATCATGATTCTCAGAGGAGTGGAGAAACGGTGATTGCCTCTGTGACAGAGACACAGTAGCACCTCTGTTTTTTACTTGCCATCCCTTGTCATGATCCAGCCCTGTTTTGGTGGACTTTTTTTTTTTAATTGGACATTTTGTCTTGATCATACCAGGTAACTAAATGCCTATATTGAACATAATCACAGACAAACTCTTTTTTTCAGCACTTTGAGATTAGTAATTAAAAGTGCTGGTTAGGCAATTATTATTGAGTATGATAGTGCTTAAAGGCAGAGTACAAAAATGCTGTATCTGGAAACGTTATGATATCATTTTAAAACAAAAAATGAATTATCTTTACCACAGTGGGAATGACTCATCTTGATCAAGCATTCTTTTCTAATGTCAAAATACAATGATATATAAAATACAAGAATGATTTTCAAAAATATATTTTTATTTTCACCATGGAAAATTACTTCTGTGCTCATTTTTTCCCATTGCTAAACCAGATTAATGACTTTCAGCCCTGATTATGACTATCATTGGTCTTTCATACACAACATTTGCATGCATATAAACAAATGCATTACAGTTCTTGTCACGTGAACATTAAAATTGAGCTAGCCAGTTCTGCAAACTCTCACACATACAAGTAAGACATCATTTGAGATAGATGTAATCCAGTCATTTCACAAACCAAGCATCAAACGTAAGAAGTACCTAACTGCTGTGCCTTCAAAAACCTTGACTGTGGCCTAGACTACTGATGTGTTGTGATCACTGCCCAGCTTGCTGACCAACACTGTCTCATTGGTTCCTTATAATTCCCCTCTGTTCCTATTCTTTTATTGTTTTGGAAAAATAGGCTGTTAATAGCAACATGTGATAAGATTTAAGACTAAAATTTTGCTTTCAGTTGCATCTCACTGGGAAGAGCAATGTATTAAATAGGACCCGTATAGCACACATGCAAAAATTCACATCATGCTTTTCTCTAATATTAACTTTAATTATATTTTGTCAAATAACCTGATACTGAAACCATTTTAGGTATCATCCTAAGGATCTTTTGAGACACTTGCAGAATAAGAAATATGTAATTATGTCTTCTATTTTATTGATGTTTGTACTGTATTCTCATTTCTCCTGTTAGCTGTTCTGAGTAACTGTGATTTTGAAAGCTTGACCTAAATGTTCTCTTCTACATACTGCAGTATACCTTCTCTGTGAGCCTATCAACATACATTATGCTACAACTGAAGGAGGCATGAAAAATTAATGATTTACTATATTTATAGGATTCTCCATGGTGAAGATGGTCAGCCATGGAAAACATATTGCAATAATAGTCCAACAGCTTAACAAATTTAACCCTGAAAATCAGAGCGTGGAGGATTTCTTGAATGAATCAGCTAAGATGTTGCAGGTATATTAAGTTTCAGTTCATCTTACACAGCTTACTTTGTTCTACTATGTGATTTTAAATATAAAGATATCTGTTTTCTAACATGTTGTTGGAACTTTCACAGATTTTTCTTACAGTGATGTATTTCATTCATGAGTAAAGTCCAAATTTCTTATGGTTACCACCAGAAAACAAGGAAGTAAAGATCACAGGGGTTGAAAAACTGCTTGGGTAGCAACAAAAAACAGGAAAGCAACAACCTTCTAAAATGGATCTGACAGTGATAGAGAAAGCTTCTCTTCCACTTCTGACTAAGCTGTTTTGTAGTTTCCTATCTCCTTTCCTCCTTCCAAATAGAAGTTTCTGTCAGTACCACCCATTTGTATATACGAATACAGTTCAGAAGCTGACTCACAGGATCAAGTATTCTTGCTTTGAGGATGTAGGTGACCATGAGAACAGTGGGAGAGAAGGCAAGTGACAGTAAATCAACTACGTGATTTTAATCTAATACTGCAAGTAACCAGACCAAGATTTGCCGATATGTAGCTATACTGGCTGAAACAGTTCCCATCCTTTCCTGACCATAGTCTGTCACCTCTTCCCATCTCTTTGTCCTCAGTGCCACCCTGACTTGTGCTGATGCAGCTACTGCATTGAATCAGCTTTAGAAAATCACTAAGGGAAGACAGTAATATTGTTTAGACTGCTATTGTCTGTGCATGCCATGTATTATCAAACTACATTGTTGGAGCCCTGATTCCACACTGCCATGTAGCTCCAGTGCTCATTTCCACTTCTGACAATAAGGTCTAAAACAGTGGTATTCCAATTAGATGGTCTTTTACATGGATTTTGCATAAACACAAATTACTACAAGAATATAAAACTGTGGAGGTGTGATATGAAAATCAGAGGCTGAGGCAGTGGATCCATGAACATTTCTTGGGTGCTTGCTTTCTTAAACAGTTTCCACTCAGGCCCCTAGTTTCTGCCACTGCCTTCCTGCCTTGTAGTACCGGCATAACTCTTTGTGCATTCATATGCTGAATTACATCAGGGAAGTGATCCAGTTTCAAAATAATCATTTTTCACTGGATAGAGAGCAGGTAAATTCAGCTACCACTGCTGCCAAAATATTCAGATCATTGTTCTTCTCAGACCGGGAAAGGTGATACAAAGACAAAAGAAGCAGTAACTCCATTAGAGAAACATGAATCTTAAGTTTCGCAATAAACACTTTCAAAAGGGGAAGAACAGGGAGGATAGCTGATGCCAAAGGTAAGGCAGAAATCTTCCTCTGGGATAGTTTCAGCTCACTTACTACATAATATTTTAGCTGTGAATTTATCTAAGAAAGTAAAAAGTAAGGTCTATGTTTATATAAAATTCAACTTTGTTTCAGTACCAAATGGGTGATTATAATTCATTATGGAATATTCACTTCACTTCTTTCTTTTCTGTTTCATAATAGGCATATGATACTAAAAATATTGTTGCATTTTTGTACACATGATTTCAAGGCTTGGCCACTTACCAATTAGCCGATATTAACTGACCCACATAGAAACTTCCTCCAGTTTGTACCCTGATTAATGGTATCACTTTAAATCACAGACTAGATTCAAGCCTGTATGTCTCATGCTAGCAGCATGACCACTAGCAAACCTAGTGTTGTGTACTACTGACCAGACAAAAATGAGGAGGGTCAGATTCCAGGAGCACAAATCTAAATAGTTGCAAGAGACAGGTCTCTTTACATTTATTTACTTACTTAGATATGCAGTATATCAGACTTGACTTTTCTACAAGTTACTGTCTTCTATGCTATTAGACTTTTCAAATTGGTTAATTAGTTTTCCATCCCCTAAAAGTACAATCAGATTCTAGTCATTATCAACACTGTATGTTTCATTCATATTATGTATCTTTATTGTATTTGGATGTTTTATAGTCTTTATTTCCTTCTAATATGATATCTGAGGTATCTTGGTTAGTTCTTTGACAACCTGTTTATGACCTACATAAAATATGCTTGTTAACCTATTGTCCAGCTGTTTGTGGTTGTTCCTGGTGAAACCAACAATTTTGGGCTAGAATATTTCTCTCAAAATAAAAAGACAGCATGCACAGGTCATTCCAGAATATGTTCAAGGGAGTTCAGCACTCCAGTAGTGTCTCTGCCAGGCTGCAGGAGCCACTACGGATGCCAGTATTGTCAAGTGCCAGATACTGGAGATGAGTACCTCTGGCAGCCACACATTCTCACCTGAACTGCAAGGAGCAGATAGCAACAGACATTTTGCAGAGCAAAACCTCTGTCAGAATGAAGTAGGTTTCAAAGAGCAATATAATTGTTTGTAGGAACTGACTGAAAGTAAATAAAATGACTTGTTTGGAAATCTAATAAATGAAATGAGAAGATGGGCATCCTTGGCTGATCAGAAATGGGGGATGACATCAGTAAAGAATAACAGATAATAGGTAGAATGGAACTGAGTTATGAAGCATCCTGATAGCAAAGACAAGCAGCTTTTGTTTATGTGCTAGAATCAACTGTGAGATGCTAGGTGGAGTAAGTGGGTCAAAACAATGGACTAGCAGAATGGTCTTAATGATAGCATTCCAGATAGTTGATTTGCTAGAGAAAGATTGGATTAGTTAAACCCAGGAAAGAGATGTTTATTACAATTAAATAGAAAATTTTGAGACATTACCTTAGATTTTTAGCTGTGAAGTGATAGGAAAATACTGCTTGAAACGTACTGTCCAAAAGGAGTGAAGAAGATGTGCACATAAACTGGTTATGATATCCTGGAGAGTAGTCTACATGAAAAATTACCTCTGAAGTTATGGGTTTGACTGACAGGCAGGGTGGCAATAGTACCAATAATTGAGGAAAGAAACAGCATGAGAACACTGAAGTTTTGTTTTAGCATTGTTGAAATTAAGCTGACAACAACAACAAGGAAATGTCACAGAGAGAGGCCAGCATTTTAGACTGTAGTTTACAGTTCTTATCTGTGTACATGATAAATGTGGATATGTTATGAAAGGAAGTTAGATTTAGCCTTAAGAGAGTGAGTCTGGAAGGCACAATCTGTCTTGATCCAAATATCCCTGTCAACCGCCTACCAGGGGCATAAGACCATTCTTGTGGGAATCCTTGCAAATTAAAGCAGTAAAAATGGCTGGCGAAGTGAGGCACAGGAAAAGAAGTGAAAGTGGGCAAGCAAATATATGTTACAATGAAGGACTTTACAATATAAATATATAAAAAAAAAAGAGGCATAAAATCCAGGGGGTCGAAGCTGTAGAATGAAAATATACTTGCTTTGCAAATGATAGCAAGAAGTAGCTGGTAGATTTCCATATTGGATCTTTTACTAAGTATAGAATCAGTCTCTGTTGAATATTCTGCTGGAAATCCAACACAACATTTCCACTGGTTTCCCTGTGCTGCTGCAAACTTGACACAATCCAGAGGTTTGCGTAGTAACTCTTCAGCAAGATTTTCTTCTTAATTTCTAGGTGCTCTAATTTTACTTACATGTAAATTTAGATAAATAATTAAAACAAAACCCCAAATACATCGTTGTGTGAAATACTAATAGTATATTTTGCTCTTTCATAAAGACTGTGTAGAAATTTTTATGTTTTGGCAGTTCAGAACAGTTTGGAAATGGCCGTACTGTAGAGGTTTGGAACAATCTGCTAGCCAAATATTGGGTAGATGGAAGAGAAAGATAAACTGGGTTCATTTCTAAGCTCCATCACCTTTCTGTCCTTGTCCTTTCTCTTACCCTCAAACCTACTTGCCCAGGTCTCTTCATTTAACCTGTCCCAGTTCCATCTCTTCAAGTTGTTGATTCCAGTGTGCTATTGTCACTGTCCAGCAAGTCCTGTTCACCTCTTTGGTTTTCTTCTGCTCACCTCAAAGTTCTTGCACTTTCAGTTCCAATGTCTACTGTACCTAAATCGAATCAGAAATCTCTCTCTCTTCAGATGAAGTCCACAAGAGACAGACATCAGAGAAGATAGGTGAGACAGGCTCTCTTCTATCAGTTTGAGCTCCCAGACTGACCCAGTATGGCTTGTCCCAGTTTCATCTTGTATTGTAGTGAAAGCTCTGCTTGCCCTGGGCTGGGCGTGGTAAGGGCACACAGAATCTCGAGGGGAGCTTACTGTTACAGTATACATTTGCACAAAACATATGCAAATTGATATTTTTCACTTGGCAAAATGTATATGGACTTTCATAAGAAAACCAAAAGGCCAAATTTGTAAGGCACTGCTTGGTGCCTGTGTGCCACTTTGAAAATACATCCCTAGCTATTTCCCTGCATTTGATTTGCAATTACTTACTATTTCCAAACAGCTAATTAAAAACCTGAAAATTTGACAACTTTCTATCAAATACCAGTTCCTTGTATCAGACCATGTGAGCTGCTCTCATCTTGCTCCTCTTGAATAGCATAGGAGGATATCCATTAACTTCAAAAGAAGCAGAAGCAACCTCTTGATTATTATTATTATTATTTTTATTTCTGAATGCATCTTTATGATTTTATTTAAATATCAGTGTTCCCATCTGAACATATTCTTTCATTGTAGGAAATCTTGTCTCAAGCTCTGAGATAGAAATCTGTTTGGAAAACATTTGGGTGTACAGCCTGCTTCCAAGTATATTCCAGAGTGACTGCCCAAAGTCAGAAGCATTACTCTGTACATATATTGGTGTAAATGAGATAAGTAGTTGGCCATCTTTATTTACAGAGAAATGATGGCATTAGATACTGCTATCAAGAGTTATGTTTTCCTAGCTGTGTGTGGGATTTAGCTTTACACACTCCATTTACAGTAACAGCGGCCACACATCTAATCCCTGCGTACTGCTTTGAAAAAGCACCCATCTTTCCCTGCATTTTTGTAAGTGAGGTAGATCAAGCAGATAACATATCCAATAACCATTGGGATACTTTTTTTTTTTTCCACTTACTGCACTTTGCAACCACTCAATATTTCAAAATACAAATAGGGAATCAGAAAATTAGTGCTAAAGGAATAGAAAGTGAATTTAAAAGACCAGAGGTAAGCCGTTACTTTGACAGTAGTGCAGGTCTGTTTGAACCACTCTATGTATAAAGATAGAATAATCTTTTGGTGTGATGGAAATGTATAAATAAATTGCTGGAATGCCAGGTATTTAATAGTGTTTAAAACCAAGGTGTCAAGAGAGAACATAATCTCTACAAGGCCGCTCAGGAAGCAAGAGAAAGACACGTTCCAGTCTCAGTTCCCATCTTCCAACTCCTAGTTCACACTTCTACATAAAAGTGGAGTTAGGGAAACTCACTGATTCAGCCTCCTGTTTTTAGAGAAATGCAAATGATATATGGTGTGGATTTTAAACTTTTGAGTAGTGTGAGATAAATAACATGGTTTCCTCTAATTAGAATGTTATGATCAAAATTAGTCTAGAGGTGATTCTGTGTTAAACTCCATGC
>JANHGO010000001.1:12324636-12368019 GCA_024606505.1 Aquila spilogaster
GCTGCCGGCTGCCCGCCCGCAGCGCGGGCTGCTCGGGGAGCGGGGCGAGCCCTGCCGCTCGCCGGAAGGCTCCGCGGGGCGGAGGGTCTCAGAACCGCCCGAGCGAAGACTGCGTGCCGCCGCCTCAGCGCAAGGACCGGCCGCCGGCACGGGCAGCACCGACTGCTCCGCACCTCAGCGCCCGCCCCCAAAACATTGCGCGGCCGCCCGCCCGACAGCGGCGCCCCCTCGCCGCTCAGCGCATGCGCAGGGGCAGGCCCACGCGCTCCCTCAGCACCGCCCACCGGCCCCGAGACCAATCGGAAGGCGGCTGGGGGCGGCCCCTGAGGGATCGCCCCGCCCACCTGGCTGCTCATTTGCGTAACACGAGGAGAGGGCGGGGGACTACACCTCCCAGCATGCCACGCGACGCAGCCGGAGGCGCGATGCGGAGCGCGGCGGCACAGCGGATGCCGGGATTTGTAGTCTTCTCCACGTGGGTGATGCTGATCGTGTGGCGCTCGGGACACCAAGCCTCTGTTTGTCACAACTACCCTTATCTGAGCGCGTAGCAATTGGCCGATTAATTTCTAAGCCTCTCGTTAGCTCAAAAACCGAGGAGCGGCTGCCTGCGTTGCTCAGCAACGGCGGCAAACAATCGCCGCCATCTTGTCTCCCGCCCGGGTAGTTCTCGGCCAGCGCCGGCGCCGCTGTGCCACGCGAAGGAGAGCGCGCCAAGAACTACAGCTCCCGTCAGCCCCCGCGCCCGTAGCAACCGCGGCGCTGCGGCAGCTCGGAGCCCAGAAACGAGCGGAATGGTCAGCGTGAGCGGTCAAGTGCCCTGGGCAAGGCAGGCTTTGCTGAAACGGTGGTGATTTCGGTCAGGCAGCGGCGGTGACCTTCAGCGTGTCTGTCTGGGGGGTGAGTGCGGTAACAGGGGAAGAGCCCCTCTATGTCCACAGCACTCAAGCTGTTAGTTTTGTTTGTTTTTGCTTTTTTTTTTAATGACTGGTTTTGGGCAGGGAGGGAGAGGGAGGAATATCAGCGTATTCGAAGGAGGAGAGCTCAAACTGATATCTACTATACCAGGAGAAAAAATATTTGTCACTGGGAGAGCTGTTGGAGCCTGAGTTATGAGTCTGAATGAGTGCAGAGGTATTTCTCTCCCCCTTACCCAAAATTCCTTGCGAATGCAAGAACCGTGGCATGTACAGAGAGTCATGTACTGTTCTGCAGAGGGGGGGACAAATGATGATTGCCCGTATGACACAGACGCTGTAGCACCTCTTCTTCATTTGTCATCACTTGTCCTGATCCAGTCTTGTCTTGCTGGTCATTTTTTTAGTTTGGACACTTTGTCTTCGTCACACAAGGTAACCAAATGCCTACATTGCACATAATCACAGACAAACACTTCCTTTTCAGCAGTAATTTAGTAGTTAAAGTACTGCTTAGGCAATTATAATTGAGTTTGATAATGCTGAAAGGCAGCGTGTAAGAACACAGTGTCATGTTACAACATCCTTCTACAAGAAATGAATTATCTTTACCACAGTGGCAATGAATCATCTTGATCAAGCTTTCTTTCCCAACAGGAGAATATGACAATATATAAAATGCAAGAACAATTTTCAAAAACATACTTTTCCACCATGCATAATTACTTCTGTGTTCCTTTTTTCTAATTGCTAAGGCAGATTAATGACTTTCAGCCCTGATCATTACTGTCATTGGTCTTTAACACAGCAACGTGCACATGTGTATAAACTAATGAATTATAGTTCTTGTCACGCAAGCATTAAAATCCAGGTAGCCAGCTCTGCGAACTCTCACACGTGTGAGTAATCCATCATTTGGGGGGAGATACAGTCCCTTCATTTCAGAAACAAAACATCAAGTAGAAAAAGTAACAAACTACTGTGCCTTCAGAAAGGTTGGCAGTGGCTGAGGCTACTGATGTGTTGTCACTGCCCAGCCTGCTGACTTCCTTGTATTTCTCATGTCTCTATTCCCATTCCTTTTTTTCCTTTTTGAAAAATAGGCTGTTAACAACAACACGTAACAGGATTTAAGACTAAAAATTCTGTTTTCATTTACATCTCACTTGGAAGATCAATGTATTAAGTAGGACCTGTATAGCACACGTGCAAAAATTAATGCCTCTCCCAAGATTATATTTAATTATATTTTATCAAATAACCTGATACAGAAACAATTTAAAGTATCATTCTAATGATCTCTTGAGATATTTGCAAAATAAGAAATCTGTAATTATGTCTTGTATTTTATTGACGTTTCTACAGTTTTCTCATTTCTCCTATTAGCAGTTCTGAATAACTGTGATTTTGAAAGCTTGACCTAAATGTTCTCTTGTACATTACTGCTGTGTATTTTCTCTATAAGCCTATCAACATACATTATGCTACAACTGAAGAAGGCATGAAAAATTAATGATTTGCTATATTTATAGGATTCTCCATGGTGAAGATGGTCAGCCATGGAAAACATATTACAATAATAATCCAACAGCTTAACAAATTTAACCCAGAAAATCAGAGCATGGAGGATTTCTTGAATGAATCAGCTAAGATGTTGCAGGTACATTCTTTCAGTTCCTTTTACATAGTTTACAACTTTTTAGTAAATTATGAATTATGAAGTTATCAATTTTCTAACTAGCTTTCACAGAATTTTCTTACAGTACCAGCATTTTTCATTCGTGATTTTAAGCCCAATTTTCTTGTGGTTATCATCAGAAAAGAAGAGGAGTAAAAAGATCAAAAGAGTTGACTAACTGCTTGGGTAGCAGCTAAAGATGGGGGAAGCAACAACATCCTAAAATGAATCTGACAGTCAAAGGGAAAGTTTATCTTCCCTTCTAAACTGTTTTGTCATTTCCTTTCTCCTTTTCTCCTTCCAAATGAAAGTTCTTGTCAGCACCACCTGTTTGTATACACAAAAGCAGTTCAGAAGCTGACTCACAGGATCAAGTATTCTTGTTTTGAGGACATAAGTGATTGTCACAACAGTGGGACAGAAGGCAACTGGCGGTAAACTGACAACCTGATTTTAATCTAATACTGCAAGTAACCAGACTACGATTTGCCAATCTGTAGCTACGCTGGCTGAAGCAGTTCCTATCCTCTCCTGACCATGCTCTGTCATCTTTTTATGTCTCTTTGTCCTTATTGCCGCCCTAACTTCAGCTGATGCAGCCAGTGGATTGAATCGGCTTTAAAAAATCATTAAGACATTAGTATTTTTAGCCTACTGTTGCCTCTACATGCTGTGTACTAACAAACTACATTGTCAAAACTCTGATTCCATGCTGCCATGTAGCTGAAGTACTCATTTCCACTTCTGACAATAAAGTCTAAAATGCTGCTGTTTCATTTAATTAGTTTCTTTTGTATTCATTTTGCATAAACATAAATGACTACAGGAATATAAAGCTCCTAAGGTCTGATACGGAGACCACAATTAGAGGCATTGAATCCATATGCATTTCTTGACTATTTGCTTTCTTAAACAGTTTCCACTTAGGCCCCTATTTTCTGCCTCTTGCACTGTACTGTCATAACTCTTTATGCATTCATGTGTTGAATTACATCAGGGAACTGATCCAGTTTCAAAATAATCATTTTTCACTGAGCAGAGACTGGGTAAATTCAGCTAAATTCACTGCTGCCAAAATAAATACTTGTATAAATTAAAATTCATAACAGTGCTCTTCTCAGCCCAGGAAAGGTGACATAAAGACATAAGTAGTAGTAACTCCATTAGAAAATCAAGGATGTTAGGATTCTTAATAAATTCTTTCAAATGGAGAAGAAAACCAAGGGTTGCTGATGTCATAGATAAGGCAAAAATCTTTCTCTGGGATAGTTTAAAACATTCAATTTCAGCTCACTACGTAATGTTTTTGCTGGGAATTTATCTAACAAAATAAGATCTGTTTTTATACAGAATTCAGCTTTAGGAAATGTTTCAGTACCAAATAGGTGATTATAATTTCTCATGGAAAATTCATTTCACTTCTTTCTATTTCTATGAAATAGAAAATTTTGTTATAGGTTTGTGGTCCTCAAAATATTGCAGTGTTTTTCTTACACATGATCTCCAGGCCTGGCCACTTACCAGTTAGTCAGTATTAATGACTTCAGCAGAAGCTTCCTGTGGTTAGAATCTTGATTAAGGCCATCACTTTAAACCACACTCAATTTAAGCTTGTATGTCTCATGGTAGCAGCATTACAAATTGCAAACCCCTCACTCAGGAAGAAAGAGAGAAAGGCTTGTTCCAGTCTCAGTTCCCTCTTCCAAATCCTAATTCATGTTTTTATATACAAGTGGAATTAGGGAATCTCACTGATTGTTAGCCTTCTGTTTTTAGAGTAAAACAAATGAAATATCATAAGCATTTGGTTTCTTCTAATTAGAATGTTATGATAAAAATTAGTCTAGAGGAAATTGTGCTTATTTCCGTATATTTATTTTTGCATCATGTTAATTTTACATCATGAAAAGAATTTATGTTGATTGTTCCCAGTATGTTCCCATATGTGATTTTCTTCCAGGAAAGAAATTACACTTTGACTTGTAATTCAGCTATTTACAAACTTTGTGTTTATTGCATTATACATTATAACATTTGGAACGTAATACTGGACTTGTTTTTCACTGAGAATATTTTGAAGAACATGAGTTCATTCTTTATAAGATGTGTGATTCCTAGTTGCAACAAGCCAGCCTTCACCTTTGATCTCAAAGAGTCTGTTATGCCCTTCAAAGCTCATAAAAACAAATAGTAAATGCACATAAATGCTCTTGTTCCGGTGTTGTGACCTCATTGGTATTAAAACAGAGTTCAGTTTGAATTGCCCTGAAAACACATTAACTTAATTATTTAAATCTGTCTTGGTTCTTTAAATTACGGATATTCACATTCAAAACTACATGTTTATTTCTACTATTCTTTGTTTGAATGCAAACACTGCTTCTCTTTGTTTATCTTCCTAAATGCTTTTTAATATTCTTTCCATCAGATTGATGCCCTCCAGATAATATCTTCATTTTTGTTTATTAAAGCCCCTTCTTTTTATTAAGTGTCTTCAATTAAATCTATTAATTCTGTTTTTAAATGATCCACACCCATAGAGATCCTTCATTTAGAGTATTTTACATAAGGACATGATTTTATCGGACCTTTCATAAAAATGGACTGCTTCTCTTCATTTTGAAGGGGAAAAAAAAGTTTTGCATCAAACTGAAGCATCCCAGGCAGTTTTTCTTCCAACTGACTGTTAGAATCAAGATTTTGCTATGATAACAAGAGATATATTCTAATACAGAAACTATCATGCAATATTTGTGCCTTTCTCTATGTAAATAACTCACTTTATTTTCAGTGGAATTACTTGCTTCAATTAGAATTGCAAGATTCGACCCATCATGTAACCTTTATAAACCCCACCTTCTGAAAAGCTTAATTCTGTAAAACTGGAATAGCCACTCCGTATTCAGTGTTTTACTCCTTTATTCCTCTGATATTGATGGCAAGAGGAACCTGTTTGTGAGCTTTCCATTTGCAAGAACATGGTGTAATTTGGCATAACTCTTCATCATTCTCATTTGTGTTGGTTCAGTTGTATGTCTCACACATGCCCACTCAACTGTGAGTAAAATCTCCAAATATCAAATGTCATTGGTTTATTTTTTGATATGAAAATAATGTAATGGAAGATTATTTTTATATATACAGTGGAAAAAAGTCCTACAAAATTGCATGAATCTAATTCGCATTATTGGTTACTGATACAGATGCATGTTATGATCTTTCTAAGAAAAGAATGGAATCTGATTTTTCTGCAACATCCTGCTCATGTAATTTAATAACTACAAGGGAAAATAGCCTTAACTGTACCTCTTTGAGATGATCAGCATTGTTACATGAAAATACTAGCTGGTGTCTGCAACATAGACTGTAAATAGTAGAAGCAGTGCATTCTCCTGTTTATATCCTAACATCCTAGGGCTTTTTTCCCTATTGGAATGGCTAGAAGCATTTTCACTGACTGCAGGGGCGAAAGAGGACTCAGTTCTGGTGTCTGATCCAAACCCCAGTGAAGTCAGTAGGGATATTTTCTTTCATTTTCATGGCGTTTTGATTAGACCCCTGGAGAGGGACTAGCACTGATATTTGAAGTGCTGTAAATTAATCAGACAGCATCTGCAAAACGTGCATATTCTGCCTAGAAGTAGGCAAGATCAGTACATGCTATTACATAGTTCTCTCAGGAGGTGAAAGCTACTTTATCTTTTCATCAAATATTATCTTCTTCCTTAAATGTTTGTTTCACCTTAAACTACATCCTTATCCTGAGGAGTCTCAAGCAGAGCATGGCTGATGTTCCTTCATTTCCTTCCCTCCAGAAACAAGAACTTTTCTTTCTTTCCTTACCCATCCTTTTCTGACCTCCCCTAAGCAGCTCCCATTGCTATACTTATTATCGTGCACCCACACTGGCAAGGCTTGCTTTTTGCAGATACTTCTCCATTTAATTTGTGGTATTTCTTGTACAAACAAATTTTGAAATTTGTGTCCACAAATCCTATGCTTAAGCCTTCCTAGGCATTCTCTTCTATTCTTGAGGCAACCTGACCCATTCCCAGCCACAGTTAACTGTCAAGGTGCAGGGAAAATATGCCCCCAGAAGCAGACTAAGGGCATTAGGAATCTCTCAAAAGGCAGAGATAATGCCAGTCAGCACATATTCATACTAGAGTCAGTCCATCTCATGCACAGGCAGGATCCTTCTTTTACAACTTAAACACTTGGGAATCAGGAAAACTGAAATCTGGTGTCATAAAGAAAGTGTGTTCAGATATTTTTTAATGACAATGACATTGTGAACACATAGTACAATGTTTTACTTACATCCAGTGCGGCCTGTGCTCAACACTGTAATATATAGGCTTCCAAACATAAAAAAAAATAGAACCACCCAGTATTCATCTACTATAAGCTCACTATGCTTTACAGAACAAAACAGATAATAATAGGCCGTGATATTTGAGATAAAGAGGTTGTTTCTGGAGGCATATTGTTCAAGATTTATTATCCTTGATAAATTTCGGTAATTGGTGCAGTAAAAGATGATAGCTGCATGTTGCTTTCACCTGTAAATTATCTGGCATTTCTCATGCTGAAGTACTTGCACAAGATGCTTGCAAAGCTAACCAACTGGTAATTGAAGGGAAAGCAGTGGAAGGGTAATTGAGAAGGTAAGAACATGGCCTGATGGGCAGTAGAAAGACTCACAAATTTTAGCATTTATGATTTTTTTTCTTGTTGCTACCAATGACTTTGTGTTATCTGGGGAAAATTTCTTACCAAATCTGTACTGCAGTTCTTGCATTTGCAAAATATTACCCCAAAAGGAATCTCTTTAAAAAATGTGATGGGTATCTGTGATGTGACAGCC
Source organism: Aquila spilogaster (assembly GCA_024606505.1). Classification (NCBI taxonomy): domain Eukaryota; kingdom Metazoa; phylum Chordata; class Aves; order Accipitriformes; family Accipitridae; genus Aquila; species Aquila spilogaster. Next base: position 12,332,099 of record JANHGO010000001.1, read on the forward strand.
CTCTGAGCTGTTCAGTATTTGTGTTTTTCAATTATCTCAAAATGACTGTACTTCTTTTTATACACAACCAACATTTTCTTTCCAGAAAACATTGATCATTATTAATTTTGTGTTTCTATAGACTCTTAATGTGTCAGAAGAAAAATTTGTATTGGAAACACTAGCTGGATGCATAGAATATAAATCCTTACTGGATGTAGTAGTCAATGCCTATTTTGCTCGTGATGGGAGATACTGTCTGATTTCTGAGCGTAACCTCTACATAGGTAAGCTTTCCTCAAAACAACAAATATGTTTAACACAGATCTTTAAAAAGCATTATTTTATTAGTGCAGGAGTTATTATTATATTTGAAGCATTGTCATTGTGCTCAGTGCAGTATGAAAATACAGGACCTTTTCCAATAGCCTAATGTTGTAATGTCTAAATCCTGAAATTGTTATTTAGTTTGGGTTCTCACAGGTATTAGCTGGATATTTACCTGAGAAAATTCTGTAGAATGTGCCTGAAGATTAGGTTAATTGTAACATACAGGCTGGAAATAACATCACTGACTAGAAGTGTCTTGAAGGCTCATTGTTTTCCTTAAATATCTTCTATGAGATTCAATACCTCTGCCATTCAGAGATGAAACAGTATAACAGCTCTGTGTGTGGAGGAACACATCATGTCTCACAGTATGAGAAGCCATTGCTTCTACCCATACATTAGTTTCTTCATCATTAGTCATCACGATGTAAATAGACCTATGTCTTGTCTCCATGTGTTAGGTCAATTATCTACCATACATTAGTTACTAGATTCAAATCAGTTATGATATAACTATATCTGATAGAGTGAGCTAGTTAGTTAGAGTAGATACTATCACCAATGTTATTTCAGGCACTGAGAAGTATTAAAAAGTCATCTTTTAAATGTTTTTTGTGCTGTGTATTTAATACAGATATACTTAGGTTGGGTTATAAAGTTTCTAAATGAACTGGAATCATGAATTGCACCAGCATTGGTTCTCTGAGTCTTTTGGGGTACTTTGTGATGTTCAGACTATTTCATTCAAAATGATAGAAAATAGTAAGACATAACTAACGTAAGTACATCTACATTGTATGTTTTAAAAGCTATTACATTTTTACTGTAATTCCTGTTGCTTCTGTCACAATCCCAGGAAAGACATAGAAGTCTAAATCAAGTAACAAACTAAAGGGAATGTCAAGGACAAAATTCATAGAAGACTGAGTTTATTCTAAATGATAATGCTTCATTGTCTCCATTTCTCCAAAGCCTTGTTTTTCAGTGTCTGAATCACATAAATTATACCTTTAAGCTGAGTGTTGCTATAATTGGATTGTCAGGACTGGTCCACTGAAAAGCCTCCATTAATCATAGACAAAGGGGAGACCCCAGAAGATTTTCCTTTATCAACAAGTTGAGAGTCTAAGGTCATTGGCTTATATTTTTTTAAGCTGCTTGTGATTCCCTTTGCCAAGCTGCATTGACACTTAAATGATCAAAGCTGCTTATAAAGGCTGTTGCTATGTGTGAGCAGATTTGAATTTAATAAAGCTTGTAGGAGATAAACGTATATTCTACTAAGACTGCTTAAATATGTTGCTATGCTAAAGCACAAGATTGAAGCCTAATGATACACTGAGTTGGTTGCAGCATATTGGTCAGGATTTATTGGTTTGGTGGCAGCTAAAATACTGCAGTGCGAGTGAAGTCTGATTGATGCAATTGAATGTGGTCAAATAGAAGCTGATACAGAAGCTTGTGAACTTTGCAGGTCCACTGAAATCTCAAAGAACTGATTCCTCCTGTATCAAGTTGTATACGTGCCAGAAGGGAATGAGAGAATCAGATTTGGATTTCTCAGAGAACTCCACAAATTAAAAATTTGTTTTAACTATAATTTAGAAGAAAAACAAAAATTGCAATGTCTACGCAAAATGTTCACTTGCAAATAAAAGGGAAATGAAATACTAGAAATTTTATGTTTCAAGTTTTTGTTTTGTACAATAAGCTATGATTTTGGAACAGGCATCCTCTCTAAAAGTATTAAAAACAGAATATGTTGAAAAATCCACCATCAAAACTTTTTTTTAGTTTCTTTTCCTTTACATTAAATTTTGTCAGAATGACCTTTCTTACGCTGAAAATGTTCATTACATCAATAGAGAGCTGCTTATAACAATTTAATTCTTTCAGAAACTTTTCAGTTATGCCTCTCAGGAGCCATTTGACTCCTGTTTTCCCTATCTTATTGCCTGATTGGCATGAAATTTCACTGATGGAATATGCATGTACTTGGTGTATTGGATGATACAGCTGCCCAAAGAAATGGTCTGCCCTTATCCTCATCACTGGCCACCCATTCTCACCCCCATGAGTTAGAACAAGCTTTTAGCTGCCATCCAGCAAGCTGGTCATGAAACTGTTTCAGGTTAAAATTCACAGTCTGATTCAACTTGGCTGTGTGTATGATGTACTTGCCCGAGAGAAGAAATGCCTGGAAGTAAAATGAGAGAGTGGGAACAACAATTTAGAGGTTGACAGTGCTGCTTATTTTAGTAGTGAGGCTGACAAAATGAAATGTCTGCAAAATCATGGCAAGATCTTAGAGGATTCCAAATTCTGCACTAGTAGATCTCCCCATTTTCCAAACAGATGTTTGCAGGTGCCAGGAGGACCTCTATCTTGGATACTTTTTGGATAGATTCTGTTGTTTTACATTTTTTGTGTAAGCGGACAACTGTTACAATTTTGGATTGAATTCTGTACAAATTCTTCATAAAACTGTAGATTTATACTAGCTTAGATCTAACTCAAACAGATAACTGATTTATATGAACCACAGCGTAGTCACAATGCGAATAATAAGTATAAGGTGAATATTATAACTTTCCCTCTACGATTTCTCACTGTCTAGCACTATATTGCCCAGCTAGATAAGCAATATTGAAGAGTAATTAAGATTAACATCCTAGAGCATGCTGAGTGGAGCATATACATTTACCAGACTTTCCTATTGCATTTTAAATATATTTCTCTTTTGACAGTTATTTGCTATTTGGCGACTTTTCAACTAGAAGAGCTTGGTCTTCAGCACTTCAGCAGAATTGTGAAATCTCTAGACACTGTAAAAATGCATAAGGTAATAATTTTTTCTTCACTAATTAGTATTTTCTTCATTGTAATTGATTAATCAGGTAATTTCTCTCAACTTTCAGGATAACTTAAATTGAGAAATTTGTTTTCAGTTTAGATTCAGCAATTAAATTGAAATTATTATTCTGTTATCACAAGAATCTTGAGTTTCTGTACTTGGGCAGCAAATACCTCATATTCAGTCAAAGATTGTTAAATTTTATTTTTTAGCATCTAAGGAAGTAGAACAATCCCATGATCTACAGTTCACTGATTTACATTTGTCCTTCTAGCTTACTCTTGGCTCTGCTTGCGTTCCATCTTTGACTTTAAGCAGTAGAAAAAGTTTTTGCCGTACACAATGAATCTGTTGAAACTTGCAGTTCATGCCAATTTGTGTTCTTTTTTCCCTGAGCAACCCACTGCCACTTTGATTATTAATCCCACTGCATTTCCAATGCTTTTCCCCTTTTCCAGAAAAAGCAGAGTTTCTCGTTTGGAGTTATGCAGGTACCAATTCCATCATTACAAAATATATACAATTGACAATTCCATTGCTGCCAAACAGAAAGCATGACAACAAAATTCTGCCTGCCTCTTCCTCCCTGCTCATCAGTTTGGATTTCTTTCCCCTACTTGTTTGCTAGTTTTCATGAAAGTTATAAAAATGTAAATATCTTTTGCTTCTCTTTAAAAATGGTTGAAAGTGCTGACTATCTTAAAAGCTATGCTTTAAAGCCAGGGAGCAGTATAAACTGGCTGGCAATGCTTTCTCATAAGCCCTGTTTTCTTGGAAAAATAAGCTAAAAATTAGATTACCGGTGACACACTTGTGTTAACTGTGATAGTCTGGGTGTTGCAAAGCATGTACAAACACAATGTTTGAATAGGAAATAATATAGTCTTCTATATAGATGTGAGATTTGGAGGATAGCCAAATTTTAGTCATCAGTACTCAAAAGGTGATGTTTATCTTTTTTCTGAAAATTGAATGTTCATGTGGATGGCTGTGTCTTTTTCATGAGCACAGTTGCTTTGTATTATGTAGGGAGAAAGAAGGTTAGGTTGTCTGCATAATGCTTTTAGGAACACTCTGGTCACTTTGCTTTCATGGGTTTACCATGGATTGTTTTTATTTATTCCATTCAGAGAACAAAATGATATATTTCATTCGCTGTTAGGAAAACAAACAAACAAACAAACAAACAAAGTAGTGGCTAGAAGAATTACCTTAATCTGATAGACAGTCAAATCACTCTGTTTAAAATGCTCTCCCAGCCTCTTCTTTAGTAAACGTCTTAGAAACAAGCCACTGGATTGGATGCATCTTGAGTTCATTCAGCTAGCAACACAATCTTCCCACCTCATACCAGTTATCTCTTGTTGATTCTGTTCATCTAGATGTATACAGTTTATATGTCAGTACTGTGATGTTTTATTTCAGACAGTTCCTCCTTTCTTGTCTGGAATAATTTTTGTCTGGTAGGGAAGTGCTGTATGTGTGATGATCTGCCCCTACTACTTTTATTTCTCCTGTAGATGTAACTTTGTTTGCTTAAGTATTTTATCAGATCCTCATCACCATGGTACCTAGGTTATCGTTTCTTGCATTAGAAGAGGTCCTTTGTCTGCAAAGTGAAACTGGATTATATTAATGCACCTGCAGTAGAGGATTTAGAAGCAGCATTTGGTCCCCCAGCAACTGAGACAAAAGACAGCTAGAGGCAGACTTACAGCCTTAGCAACAGCCTGAAGTTGTTAGCAATTTGGGATTCTCCATCAGGATGCTGACCTATACATATTGCCTGATGACTGTTGTGCCTGAGTTCAGTTGAGGTAGAAAATAATTATTGACGTATATTTACTTAGAAAAGATTTGTTTCAGTTAAAAGAGAAATATTTCTGCATATCACAGACTGACTGGAATTTTCTTAATCATGCCGATACACAAATGAGTAGCTTTCATGAAATTAAAGGCACTGTGTTTATGGATGAGAGCTACTGGTGTGAGTAAACCTTCTTCATACAGCACTGCATGACAGAATCCATTTGAATGAAATTCAGTGTTTCCCTATGACTGGTGCCTGTTCAAGTATTTTCCAGGTAGAATAATAATACTACCTGTTCACACACATTCATCTGCTTGAACAGAAAATTATAAGATACTTCTATACTATTAAGAATACATGCAAGAATTCCTTGTGATTGTATACTTGCAGAATCATAAGATAAAACCCAGTTTTGTAACCATAGCAGGATTGTTCTTCTAATAACTTAGTTATGCACTGCTAACTCGAGCCTATTTTCATGCTCAATTATTCATACATTTTATTATTTTATTTTTGTGATAAAATGTTAGGGTTTGTATGATAGAGGAAAAACACTGTTGAAATAAAAAGTTGAAGTAAGCATTTATAATTTCATACTTGCCTTGTAAAAAAATGCATTCCCTGTAGCATTTAAGAATATGTTTTATTCTATTTTGTTCTGATTGTTACCAATGGCACTGAAGTCATTTATAAAGAACTTCTGAGATCTGCAAGTAAAATTACTGCATAAGAACTGCATATTATTATTGCTGTTATGATGAGGTAGGAATAGTAGGAAAAGATCAGTAGGAAGCAGGACAAGATCATCCTTCTAGAGGATATAAGGACAGGAGTCCAGGCTGGGGTCAAACAGTGGCAGAAGGACCTGAGACCATGCTAGGACACTTTTCTGCATGCATTTAACTCAGGATTCTCAAAATAGAGTGGTCCGTTTCTTGGTAGGAAAGCTTACACGTGGTTCAACTTCAAGTGAAGAATAAGAGGGAAAGAATCAACAGGAAAAGAGAAAAGTGGACAGGAACATCCTTGATTGCCTTTGCTAGTACAGCACCACAGTAGCTGTGGTTGTGCGCAGACAAAGTAATCTCATTCCCAGGTAGTGGCTGATCTGTATAAGGAAAATGTATCTATCGTTTCTTACAGTTACTTGCTTGCCTCAAGAATCAAAAGCTTGTATTGTGAATGTAAATGACTCTGAATGTGAAGATGCTCTCAAATGAGGAAACTTCCATTTTTAAATTTCCTTTTTAGAAATAATCCCGCTGGATAAAAATATAATAAGAGAATATTAGCAGGACATGTTCAAATTCTCATAAGCAAGCATTAATTCAGCCCACCTGTACAAATGCATCACTACAGACAGAGGAAGTTAAAATAGTAAAAATGGGTACAATTTCTGGTGTAATTCCACCACTTTCAGAGAAGAAATGTATCTAGCTCATCTTGCTCAGTGAGTAATTAAACTCTTGTGCTATGAACATTCAGGACAGAGTAAGCAGAGTAATGCTGTTATCCAAATGACTGTCTAGTGTCTTCACTAAGGAGACAGATACTGGTGAAAACTGAATAGAAATCTGAGAACTTTAAACTGTATTTTGCTGCTATAGAAGCAAAGAATGATAATATTGGGGTTGCCACATGATCACATGCAGCCTAAACCAAAACAGAAATGTAAGGGATTTTTCCTAATAACTCAGTTCACAAAACACGGTAGTTTCTGTTATTAAAAAAAGAAATGTTCTGTGGTTTTGTGGGTCTGATTCTGCCCAGATTTGCTGTCTGTGATGTGAATTATCAAAGCCAAGACTGTGGACTTGGGCCCAGGCAGCCTAGGGTCAGAACCAGTGTCTGGCAATCCCTGCATTACCACTGGCATTCCCTGCATTACCTGATAACTGTTTCAGGGCAGCATCCAAGGTCTTTTCCCACATGATGCATTTTGGGCATATCCTTATAAGCCATGTAGAAATTTTCTGAGGATTGTGACTAAAACACAGAAGACTAAAATATGTATCACGCTATCTGTATCTGATTACACAGTTAACCACTCTCTTTGCCTCATAGGAATACATCATAGCATCTATTCATCACAGAATTACCCATTTGTCCAAACACAATGTGAAATGTTAATAAAAACATAACTGGAGTTGCAGTGGGAGACCTCAAGTGATCATACTCAGCTGCTTAGTACAACAACTAGAAATCACCAAATATATGGTTTTATTAGTTTCATCTGCCTCGAAGAGGTAGCTGCAAGTACTTTGTAGAAGATTATTAAAGCAAATATTTAGAAGACCTATACAGAAAAGATCAGTCAGGGAGAGCTCAGATAACAATAATTTGGGGGCTTAGTTTCATGTGACAACATAATAGAAAACTGATTGAAGGCTCTGAGGATGGAGTAGACTATAAAAGAAGGATATTGAGGACACAGACAAGGAAGAGGAGTTCAAATTAATGAAAGCCAAATAAAGAAAACTGGAGGATTTATAAACCACCTGCAGTATTTCCACATCAGCTTCTTCTTATAAACACTCTGAATACTCCGAAATTTGAAACTAACTTCTCACCTCAGGGTCTGCCTCTTTTTAAGTATATCAGCTCCTGTTCAATACGTCCCTGTATACATACTTGCTTGCATGGGATATAAAAATGCATTTTTTATAAACTCTGGGTGTAGTCAGGGCCTTCCATAGGGTAAGAAGAGTACTTTGGCAACAGACACGATTCTCTGGGTCTATAATCATATCTGCACCTGGGGTACCTGAATGTAAATTTTTTTGTTATAACTGCTAGACGAAGTTATATTCAGTGCATTGATACTCTTGGAGACTATGTTCACTGTCTAGACTTTCAGCATTTTATTTATACATTGCATAAGCACAAATGATTATGTTATGTGAAAAATGAAACTGAACATGTGTGTATTACAGAGAAAGATCCTCCATAAGGAGAATGAATGAGTATCTGAAACAATAGGATGAAATACATTCACTTATCGTATACTTGGCAAGCTCCACTGAACCTGGAAATAGCAAAAAAAAAAAAAAAAAGCTTTCACAATTCAACATTTGGTTTATAGTCCTGGTTTTAGAGATTAAATATATTATTCTAGGTAGTGTGCTGATACATCAGCATCTGCAGTTTGGGGGAAGAACAGTCATTTCTAAACATGAATGGGAATCCAAGGTGGTAGTGATCACTTAGTCATTCAATTGATGATCAGATATTTGACTCTACCAAAAGTTGAATAGGTGAAAAGAAGACCAAATTTACAGGTTGATTCCTTGGAAATTATCAGAGGACTACAGATTTAAAGTAGCAGGCCTTCTATGCCTCCAAATATGCAGCAAATACCCAGAGTCAAACCTACATTGTTTATAGCTGAGTAATTCATAAGGCTCTAACCCATCTTGAGCCGGGCACCACCTGTGAATTGAGAAGCTGCCTGCTAGTCCTCTGGAACAAAAACTCTATACAAAGACCTATATGTCTCTGTAGCAACCAACCCAAATAAGTCAACTGAAGCCAAGTCTGAATTAATAAATAAGACCTGCAGTCTCCACTGGAAACTATTCAAGTGGCTACACACAGTTTTCCAGTATGCCCACAATGTCTGTATTATTTAGGGCTTTTTTTGCTATTACTGGGATTATTTTAGTGTGATACTTGGGTCCCTTCCACTTCAAGATGTTCTATAATTCTATGATTGCCAGGAATTCTTTCATTTCCAAGAATGTTAATGGAAAAGTTCAGGATCAAATTTGAAATTTATATTGTTGTCCATGATACATGCTGAATCTGAGTGCCATTTTCCAAGAGTGTTTCAAAAGGCTGTTTGAAGAGCTCAGGTTTTAAAGAAAGGCTCTTGACCTTCTGGTGAACTCCAATGGAAAACAGGAGTTGGATTATCAGTTGTTATTTCTCAAGCATGTAAAGCCCTGTAATTTATATGTGCCAAACTGAAGCTTCCTAGTTTAATGGGAATATGCCAATTAATTATGTTTCAATAAAAAAATGAAACCATATTGTATAGCAGCTACTGTAGTTCTCACCAGTTCTCCCTGCAAAGTTCCCAGGGAGTTGAAAGGATCTGAAGTAATTCAGGTGCATTGCCAGGCCTGAGATGTTTTGGGGCACTGTGGCTCATCCAGCTACAAATAATGAGGAGTTGGCTGTAGGTATATTAGACTTCAAAACTCTATTGTGTAATTCAACTAAAATCAGTGTATGGCGGTAGCAATTACTTTATTGTTTAGTGAAAACTTCTGTTACACGATGTTTGAATCAACTGAAAGATGCATCAAAACATCTCCATGTTGTAGCCACTAGATGTTTTTTAGGCCATTGTAATACTTTAGTATCTATTAATGTTTCATAAAATAGAGCTGAAGAACATGAGGCTTTCCTAGAAGAACTAAGGACATAGAAATATCAAGCAGATGTGGTTATAATACAGGGTAAAATAAAGCCAAGTTCTTCAGCAGTGTTTGTAAACAAATCATGTTTGTTTGTTTGTTTGGGGGTTTTTGGTAGCTTTATGTACCTAACACTTTTAATAACTATATTGAAAATAAATTGTTCGTTACTAGTTTCTTAGATTCTTCTTCAATGCCTTGTATTTGAACACATGGATAAAAGATGAATGGAGTCGGTTGTATGATTCACTGTACGTAAAGGAGAACTGGATTGATCCACTGCTGAGGTAAGCAGTCAGTACTTAAGTAGCCTGTGGTCACCTCAAGAGTTTAAATGCAATACACTGCAGAAACCTTCTGCTGAGAATTCAATTCGCTTGTAAAGTATTTTCCCAATGAAGTCACTGAGAACTCTTCTTGTCTTCATGAGACCATAGTAATCCCTTTTAGTTACCCAGAGGCAAGGTTCTCTCATAGAGAAATCCTTTCACAGCTGTTCTAAATTCATTTCTCAGTGCCCATGAATAGATCAAACATCACACTAGCAGGTTCATGTTCTCTCAGGGAGTGAGTCCAATCTCATAAGTCACTTCAACATCTGTGTGACATTAAGAACATGAAAAAGAGACGTTTGACTTCCCTGAGCTTGGCTTTTTGCTCAGATTTGTTTAAGCAGACGGTCGTAAAACACCTTCTGAGCAAATCAGATAAGTGTGTAAACAAGTATTTTTAAATTACTATTTATTTACACAGTTGTAGCATCACTTAATGGTTTAAATGCTTGAAGGGGCCAGATGTGTCCACACATTGCTTTGGTGATACACCAGCATGAGTACCTTTGCTAAGGTGGAACATTTTCACATGGAGAAGGAGTAGCTGTATCTCAGTTACTCAGCAGCTTGTTGTGTCATTTTTTAACTCTTGTTTTCACTCAGGACAGGTAAATAAAAGCTAACATGGGTACACCTGGGTGGCTGCAATCACATATCTTCCTCACTGCAGTATAGATTACCACAAACGATAGTGAACACTGTTAGACAAAACTGTTATAGATAGTGCCAGCTGAAAAAGAATTTGTGTCTAGTTCTGTAGTATCAGTCACTAAAATTAACCCTGTAATACCTTACAGAATATGTGAAATTAATGAATGTAATACTATAGATTTGGCTTGAAATACAATTCCACTGCATACTGCAATAATTACAGAGACATAGTTGAAGTTGGAATTTGGCTGGATATATTCTTGTGTAGTAATTCTAATTATAAAGAATTCTTACAACAATGTAGAGGTACAGAGATACAGAATAGCAATATAATCTGTTGCTTGTGTTTCATTAACAGTAGCTTGTGAGAACTGTCATTTGCACTCAGTTGCATTCAGTGTAACAAGCACACATTTTGCCTGCAAGCAAATCTAAGTTGTTCAAGAATGCTAAAGACCTGATTTCGTTACTTGATTTGAAACTCCTTTAAAGGGCCTGACAATGCACTGGTCAGTTTAATTACTTCAGTAGCTTAAACTCATTGAAATATGTGGTTGATATAAAAGTCCCATTATTTTCAGAAGTTACTTGTAAGCTTCATCCCCCAGTGACAGTAGTGGCTAAGCTAATAGTCACGTAAAGAAGTCACAATAAATTTGCAGCCACCTGATTTTTATGTTCTGAGAAAACTCCATTGCATGTGTAATACTTAAAGGTTGAATAAATATGGAGAATCAATTGCTGACATTAAGCTGTCACCAAAATCAGCCCTGTGGGAGCTTGTTTGTATACCACCTTGAATTCTGTACCTTCCTGTCATTCCTGGGAAGAATTCTGAACCATCATACAGTCAAAACTCCAAACAGAGAAATCAAAATCATCTCACCTGCCCTACAGGCACCATCTTGTTTTGATGGTTCCTTTGCTAATTCCACCAAATTCCTTACATCTTCCTATTATTTTTTTTTTTAAATTAGACCTGCATGTTTTGTGAGATTGATCTGTGCGTACTGTGTCAGATGGTGACAGTGGTAATACTTAGACCACTGTCTGTCCATAGTCTCTCCATCTGTGTATACTCCGCTTCTGAAAGCCAATTTGCTGTTTCATAGCCAGATCCTGCTACAAAACAAGCTAGCAACATAGTTGCTTATTCAGAAGAAACTTTGGTTGTTGTACATCTGGACTAGCATCTACCAAGAGGTGAAATAACACAATGCAACTAAATCCTAAGTAGAAATTGATAGGTTTATATGAAATTAACAATGGCGTAAAGTGTTACAGAATTCACACAAGTGCCAACTGCAAATACTGTATTGTAAGTTTGTACAATAGAAAAAAATGAAATTAAATTTAAAAATCTATTTTTATTTGAAGATGGCAGCCTAAAGTACAGCAATTGATAGAACAACTTGCGGATAAGTTAAGTAATCGTACTACCGATGTGAAGATATCAACGGTCACTCAGCCAAAGGAATTTAATTTGACTGTTCCCAAGCCACGTGCCATTCCTGTACCTCTGCCAATACCAGTGCTGGAAAAAAGTCCCCCTGTGAGTTTTTTCATGCTTTGTGAGATACTATGATTTGTGTGTTCTTGTGCACAGAATCACAGTAAGTGATTTAATAGTCTCTTTCAAAATAACTGTAGAAAATCTAAAACCTTTGACAGACCAACAAGAATTGGTTTCATTTTCAGTGTCACTGAAGGTCAGATTTCTAAAAAAATGACCAGTTCTTTTCATTTCAGTGAATCTTGTGTAAGCAAACTGTAGGCCAAACAAAGGAAGGGGGAACGGATGTTCTCTGTAGTTGCTTTGCATCTTTTGGAGGTAGAACTACACAGTGGGTACACATTGATGAAAGCATGATACAAAAGTTTATGGTAGTCCTTGGATTTGTAAAATGCTTGCTTTGGATAATGCAATGACGCAGGTAAGAAAAGAATATTCAAATGAAAAAAATGATAAACTAGCTGGATTTTTTTTTTAGATGAACTCGTTAAAACAAATAGCAAAGCAGTTTCAGTGGAGATGAGATGGACTCCAGTTTTGCAACTCCTTCTTGGGGGTGGAATTTTATTTCCTGCTATTTGTATTAATGTTGAATCTCTAAATTTTCTTTTTTCTATTTAAATTTATTGCTCACATACAAATGAGAGTTGACTTCGTCTTTGAAATGGTAAGCTTTTATTTTACTAAATGTTCAAGATTCTGGTTCAGTCACACTGGTACAAATCAGAGACATGCAATTGATTTTAAGTTACCTCGCTGGGGTAAGGCAAACAGGATTCGGGATCAAGTTGCTGTGACTGACTTAATAAAGACTCCAAAATCAGCTGTATTTAAATGCAGTGGGAAGTGAGCTTGGAAGTCATTGTTTTGAGTATTATCTGCCACCTTGCATTAGCACTTCAGATTTTAAATAATGCATATGTTGAATGCTCTTAGATACCATTTACATCTTAGGACAGCAGAGCAATTTAATGGTAGTGTGTTATACAGTTAATGGAATTTTACATTGGAACAGCTTAATACTGGGCTTTGAAAAACTGCATTTAATAACTACTTAATTGGTATAGGAATGAGTCATATTGCTGTCATTTTAGTACCTTTATGCTGTGCAGCTCCTTTTAGAATAAATTTGCTTTAATGCAGATTAATTTACTGAAGTGCATTTGTGTTGTTAGGGTTATACAAAATTTGGATTACATTCTGGCCAAGTTAGCAAATGCAATGGATTGTGTGAATCTATAACCATTAGCACAGTAGTGACATATGACGTGCCCATCCCTACACCTATCTCAGGAAATAAAGCTCCACTTTGATTTGCCACATTATTGCCAGCATCACCATTTTAGATCCTGAACATTCAGCAGAGACTGAAAAGGCAGTCCAGGTGGCAAGAAAGATGTAGGAAAGAGAGAGTAGTACATAGTTTTGGATGCTGTGTGGTGGAGAGTTGTATGTTATTAAGAGGAATGCTAATGTATAGACCAAACAATATACTTGCCTTCATAATCTTGTTATGTATAAAAACAGAAGCTTTTAATAGAATAGGCATTGCTTACAGCAGTAACTTAAAAAAAAGTAGAATTCTGGTCACTACCAAAGTTCTAAGTGCTTATTCATCATTCTGTACAATATTTTCCTCTCACACTTCTTCCTGAAGCCTATATTCTCCTGGCATTGTGACACTGCTTCATCTAACATAAGGAATTTCTTCTTGGGTACGTATTTTGGGAGTGATTAAACAAAACTGAATTGTTTCTTAGAAATCATTTGGCATTCTCCGGATATTTACTTCTCTGCACCTTTGAGGCACTAAATAGCCCATGTTGGGTCTGGAGTTTATCCAGAGCTGCTGTCTCACGGCCCCTTAGAAAAGCCTGTAGTTCTGCTTCTTTATGCACGGTGTCAGCTCAGTGAGTATGTCATGCCATTTTGTTCTTCCTTAAAACTCTCATGATGCCTACTCTTGAAATAAACCTCTGGTAGAAGCATATCCAGAAAGCATAGGTGAGCCTGATCACAGGCTGGAGGGGAAAGGCAAGCTTGGTGTGTGTCACTCTCAGCCCCCATTTTTTATACTTTAGAATTCAGTAGGTACAGTTTGGCCTTTCCAGTCTCTCTATTGCTGGAATTTACAATTTGCCTATAGTGATTTATTCATCCTCTTCTGACAACTGCAAGTTGTTTATTATTAGAAAGGGTAATTGCTGTGTTGTCTATCTGTCTGCCTGATTGGTAATCATGACCGTGGTATCTGAAGGCTAAATTGCAAGGCTAGGATCATTTCTGAAACAGCTGATTGAAAAGTCTCCTCCTTAAATTACTTGGAATAAGCACAGCATTTTCTGTGGAGAGATCTTCAGCTTACACTGGCAGATGATTGCAGTTTTGCAGGTAAAGCACATGACTGCGAAGAGTGAAATAAACTGATACGCACTGCCTGTGCAACCCTTTGCAAATCCTCTGGGCTTTAATTTCTCCATCCATAAAAGCATAATAAAAAATGGTAGATATTGCTGGGAAATACTTTCAGTTCTACTTCACATAAAAAGCTTACAAAAACATTGAGCAGTCTCACCCATGCATTTAATTGCTGGCCTTTTCTATCTGTGCATTTGTTTTGCCTGTAGATAATGATGTCAGGAAGCAAAGGCAGCAGAAAGTACATCAGTGCCATGAGTTTTTCAAAGCATAGCTCTTTATATAGTCCAGTAAAACCAGATGAGGTGCCCCCATCCACATTACAGATTTTTCCCATTAATTCTTGAATTAATTCTGAAACTTCTATTGGAGGTAGAACATTTTTAGCAAGATAAATATTTAAGCAGATGTCCTGTGAGCTGGTAGACCCACACAGGAAGGAGACATCCAGTCTTTTTCCAGATTCTGCTTAAGCAAATACTGAAGTCCCCCAGAAGCTTCAGCCTAGATGAAAACCATGCAGCTCCTATTCTCCCCTTCTGCCTCGTCTCCTGCTCAGCCATAGGACAGCCAGGCTATACATTTTTCATTTTACCTGTAGTGTTTCCTGACATGTGAATTCTTTCCCAAATTTCTGATTAAGGCTGAGTCCTCTACCTCCAAACATTTATGCTACATCTCCAATGTTATCATTTTACAGAAGTACATCAGGGCAGCCACAGTAGACCAGAGCAAAGGCCCATTTTGCCCAGTGTGTTTTCTCCAGCAGTGACCAAACATAGATGTGTAGGAAGAGCACAGGGATAAGACAAGCTTAGTTGCTGCTTTCTCCAGCAGCCTTCTCAGAGTCCAAACATTTCATCTCAAAGAGTTCCTGCAGTTCCTGGCCATCCAATAACCTGCGAAGTATGTATCTTCCCTAAACTTTGGCCATACCCTGTGCCAAAGAGCATCACCATTTAACTTCATGAAGCTGCCCTATTGGGCTGTCAGTGCTACAGAGCTCAAGTTTATAAGATGCCAAATAGAACTTTTCCATTTTTACTGACTACTTTTCCCTCTTCATAGGGCCTATAGTGTTTGTTATTTCTTTAGTTTTTCTTGTACTCATTTCAGATTTTTCTTTCTTTCTGGTCCTCTGTCCGGGTCTTGTATTATACTGAACAGGTCTGAAAAGCCTGAGTGGTCCCAGCTAAATGGAATCTGTCCATGGCTTCCGTGTTGGCACTAACAGAAAATAAACAATATTTAAAAAATAACTGCAGCTGATTTATAATGAAAGTGAATGCAGTGTTTTCATTGCAAGGCTATGTCACTTTGAATGTTTTATATCCCACAGCGTGGATACTATTGCTTTTTTTTTTAGGTTCCTCCAAGCACCTACAAGCCTCCAAAGGAAAAAAAGCAACTAGAGAAAATCAGAACAAAAAACCGCCAAAAAGCAGAAGTAAGCACATTATGTACCCTGTTATGCTTTCTTTTCTTCTTAACATTTGTTCTGCAATTTGCACCAGTTTTCACAAGTCATAGAACTCTATCTGAAACATTTTTGCTTTTGCAGCTAATAAATTCTGACTCCTTCGCTAGAGTCATGAAGTTTGTATTCTCTAATCTGTTCTATCACCCTTTGTTAATCTTTATTTTAATATTAATTGTTTGGGTGTAAGTCCACCTTTTATTCACAGAATAGGAATTACATGAGAGATTATGCAAATAATTATGAAAGGTGGTAGAAACACAATTACTTCCTTCTCTTCACAAGCTAGAAATTGTCTCTTTTACTTCTACAGGACATGTGGGTATTTAACACATTCACTTAATAATCAAGAATTGAAATACGAAATATGTTCAGACTTGAAATATGAAATATGTTCAGTACTTTTATTTGCCTTGTCTAGTAACTGATAAATAACCACATCATTACTCAGAATTTTAAAATATCGGTAGATTCTAACTTCTTTTATATACAGACTTCATGCTCTTTCCTTCAGTAGACTGAGAGAGTGGGAAGTCATCGTGATTTGTAAAGAAGCAGGGTGCATGGTCTGTGTGTTAAAAGAGCAGGAGAAGGGAGGGTCTGATAAGGGCTTTCACAGAAAGAGACAGATCTAGATATTTGAATTGGTACATGATCTGCGTGTTAAGAGAGCAGGGGAAGGGAGGGCCTGTTTAAGTGCCTTCACAGAAAGAAACAGATCCAGCTACTTGAATTGATCCAATCTTTGTTATGAAACCTGTTCATTAGGTTAGCTCCTATCATGGTTAAAGCAGATTACTGTCTTCTTCTCTTTGGAAGGGAATTAATTAAATGTCAGTTCCCACTTCTTTCTTCCTTCCCACACTGCAATCACCATATCCAATCCAATCACAATATCAGCATGATAAAACGTGTGCTATTTGACTTGTTTTTATCTGTATTCTCCCAACTCCACTCTGAAAATGCCTTGCTCTAACTTTTAGTAGCTAGTACTCATACAGAACTATTTATCACTGTTCTGGGCTCTCCTGAGGTCCTTGTGAAAGCGGCATTGGGTTTTGTTCCTAAACTATAGTAAAAGCTATAACGTGTGATAAATTCTGGGGGGATAAACTCTGTGTTCCTTTTGCTTACCCATCACATTACTAATGCTTGGTATTTCATGATCAAACAGTACTGCATTATTTTTTATCCTCTTATTATTTCCCCATTGTGGAGAAAGCACACATCTATTTGTCTGTGTGCTTATTTGTATGTACAAACTTTCTGGAAAAATTGTGGAGGAAAATCAAGATATCACTGTGCCTATATTGTCAAAACTCTATGACAACTATAAAATCACTTAAATACCAGCCACATTCTTTCGTGGAGAAAATGCATGAATACAAGGAACAAAAGAAAACTACCACAGAAATTATAGCTGCAATAACAGCTGTTTTTGTTGCCTCTGGAACATTATAAAAGGAATCCAAAGCGTTCACAAAGGTCACTTCCCTAGGCTCTTTGCTAAACAAGATGAAATGTTGGGTCCTAAAAGAAAATGCCATTTATTTTGTAGCATTTTTGTAATAGCTGTAGCTGTAAGTACAAAGCCTGACCAGCTGTGAAAAATGGGGTGAGAACACTGGTAACCATACGCTAGATGGTTATAAAAGTGCTAATACTATGGATGGCTGACCACAAGAAAGCCATTGGAACATCTAGTCTGTTTCACAGATTTGATTAGAGATGACATATCTAAAAGCAGGAAATGCAAATGTCTATACTTCCCTTCCATTTGAAATGACAGCTGGAATTACTGTTACGGATATGCCTATTGGAGCAATCCTTGGTGCTCAGATCTCCTGATCATTGTCTTCTTATTTAACAGAAAAACAAAGCCAGTTTTCACTGGCTATGTAGAAAGAGTTACTATCTATGGGACTGATATGCCACAGATAATTATGAGGATTTTAAGTAAAAGTTTGAATGAGCAACACAGGGGCAGACCTAGCATGAGGTCTGATGCCCTATGCAAGAGTTACAACCAGTTAGATCTACGTAGACAATCAAGACTTGCCTACTAGAAATTTTTCATGAGGAATGACAATTCAAATAAATACTAAGTCCAGGTTTAGAATCACCAAGATTGGAACAGACCTCCAAGATCGTCTCATCCAACAGTCCACCTACCACCAATATTTCCCCGCTAAGCCAACTAAGAGACACTTAGTCCACATCTAAACGTTTTTTGAACACCTCCAGGGACGGTGACTCAACCACTTCCCTGGGCAGTCCATTCCAGTGCGTCACCACTCTCTCAGAGAAGCAATTTTTCCTAATATCCAAACTGAACCTACCCTGGTGCAACTTGAGGCCATTCCTCTGGTCCTATCACTAGTTATATGGCAGAAGGGGCTGACCCTCACCTCACCACAACCCCCATTCACTGGAAAAAAATTAGTATACTGGTCTGTGCTGCAGGAGTTTTTTCAGACAGAAAATTAATAGAGATTATGAATGTACCCTACTCCTTAAGCTAATTGCTTTTATTCTAGGACCTGCTCCTGAAAGCAAACACTAACCAGTTCAGGTGTGCAGCCATGAAGCCTGAAAAAGCAGAGGTATGCAGCAAAATACTTTATTACTTAAATATCTCCAAGCACGAAGATGAAAATAACTGAGTTGTGTAAAGATAGCTCAAAATATTTGAATTTTTTGTTGTTGTTGTTTGGGGCTGGGAATTATGTGTTGTCATTTATAGCTGTAAGCTCACATCCATATTATTGTTTTCAGATTATACAACAAACATACTGACATTTGCCTCTTTGCATTTATAATATACAACCCCCCTTTCTTCTGGTCCTGCTATTTTATCCTCCTGATTCTGAGACAATGAGACCTCCTATGATACTACTCCAACAAGTCTCCAAACCAGCAATATTCTTCTAAACCTACATATTATTTTTGCATTAACTTTTAAGGCCACAGATCAGTCAAGTTGAGGCAGTAACACTTGTTTTCACATCAAATTCTTGCTTTGGTTGATTCCTAATTTACACCTCTGTCACAAACTATTTAAATAGTATATTCATCACATCTGCATATTCTATTCACTGTGTTCATCCTTATGGTGTCCGGACTTTTACGTCAGTATCACCCTAAAATGAAATTAATGACCTTCAGTAGAATTTGACTACTTTAATGACTTCGTGAAATATGCTCTGACATCTCATTTTGTCTCCCCAATATCTAGTTCAGTTAAGAGCTGAATACATTCATGGTTGACAGGTAGAATTCAATAGCCAAATGAAACATCACTGTTACTTTCATTATTTTAGTTATTAAAGGTTATAGAAATAAAATAGTAATCTTTGTCATAAGTTTTTATTTAGATCTACATTTGTATAATCATTTGATATGAAATATTCCCACTGTACTGGGTGTACGTGGCAAGTTTTGAGTGTATAACTAAAAATAATATATCCTATGATCATGTTTGTTACTCTCAATGAATATTCAGGAATGATTTTCAGTACAGAGCTAACACTGTTTGCTGAGTATTTAAAAAAATCTCTCTGAAATGAAAAAATGTGATTTTAGTTTGAACTACGGAACACACAGGACAGTCTGAAGAGCAGGCCAGCATTCCAGGCTCAGAAGATCAAAAGCAGGGTGAGTAATGTTTCACATCCCATTACTAGATATGCTTGAAATTTTTTGAGTGAAAAACACAGATTTTTTGGTGATACAAACTCTAATGGAATCTTTGGTTTTACACCATATTCTGTGGCCAGGAGAATGGGATGGATTAGGTTTGTAGTTTATAAGTTTAGGCCTGTGGACCTTTAACAATTCACAAGGAAATAGTCAAGGAGCAACCAGAGAGTGGCTACTCCAGTAGGGAAGTCAAACTAGAAGCCAGGGGTGATAAAAGCACAGGCAATGCCCACACCATCCAGGAAGTAGGTTACAGTACCTGCACAGGGCAAGGCAAAGCTGGTGGCAGTAGTGACAGGCTCTGCTGGCTGCCAGTCATCCTTACACAAAGCAATGAAACATGAGGTCTGGGGTGCACCCAGGAAGACCAGTCAGGAAACAATGCTACAATGCAGGTACATGCTGGAAGTCCAGTAAGGACAGCAGCATACTGAACTGGAGAGACAACAAGGAGCAGAATTACCTCCAGTGTAACAGGAAAGCACTGACGACCGGACCTGAGCTTAAGTGGGGATCCTGAACTAGTGGGCAGAGGGTCTGAGTGAAGGTGCTAGGTTCCCTCAGAACACTTAGAGGTAAGTTGTCCACAGTTGCAGAATGAAACCATATTGCTTTAACCGTGTTTTCAATTCCAAGTGGAGAAGTTTATATATAAAATGATGATGATTAAGAATAGCCCACAGGGAGAAAATAATTGTGAACTAAGGATTTAAGAACTCATCACGGTGACAGAAGAATCTTATATCTATGAATCACTGTTTCAAAATGAGACCCTAAAGAATAATGAGCACTGACTCTGGATAACGACTGCCTGATATGCAATATACAGTCCATCTGGTTATTTATCTTCTGCCCTTTATACACATACTCAGGTCATAAAATCCACTCAACTGCATGTTTCTCTGCTGGGATTTGCAAGGTTCAGAGAATTGTAAATATGGAAAATTTGTTCCACTCTTTGTTGTATAATACATGAAAACTCACACTGCTATCTCTGCAACAATTATGCTACAGATAATCTTCAGTCTTACATCCTTCAATGTCACCTTTCATTTAAATTCAAATCCAGAATAGTTTAATGTAGAAGTTGTGCTTTTATTGTCACCTCAAAAACCTTGTGAGCAGATCTACCTACTTTTCAAAACTGTATTTAGATACAGTTCTTGCAGTCTTTGGGAAATCTGGTTCCCTGCTCAGAGGACTGGGCTTCTCGTAAAAATTTCTAAGGAATATCTGGCATCTATCACATACTGAAGTTATCTTTAACAACAGTATCAGCGACTCAATCTGCTTACTAACAATCTAAGACCATATACATTACAGGAAAACAGTCACATCCCAATTCCTTCTGCCCTCAAAAGAAAAAAAAGTCAGGAAACACCTACACAGTTAACCCAAACACAGGACCTGTAATTATGTGAACTTGGTTCAGGACTATGTATATTGCACCTTCTTTTCTCATAATTGAAAATATTGAAACCTAAGTGCAGACTCGGGAAAGTCAAGCCATCTACCTAAATTGCGTAAAGAAAAGGTGGATCTGGCATCTTACTCTATTGATCAGGGATATTTCTAACACCTTCTAGTGTCTTCTCTGGAAGCGCAGTCAGTTTTATCTCATCTAAACACATTTGCCATTAAAGTTAGTTAGATTATATTCAAGAAGCTGCTATAACTTTTGAGACAGGCATATTGTTACTGACTTTCAAAATACTCCTTTTGCCTTCCTATCCGTGCAGCTCTGTGAGAATCACAGAGAAAGGTTTATCCATTATGTGTTATAAAGAATATAATCTATCCTCAAATGAATGACATCACATAATGTTTTAACCAACTATTATGTTCTTTTCCTCTTTTTAGAACACTCACCGTATGTTAAATAAATTTTTTCAGTTCTAGCAAGCACACTTATTATGTGCACCAACAATTATTTCTGATTGCCGTTACAAAATCTCTATTCATCTTTTTCACTGCAAGAGTGAGACAGTACAAATGCATCATCACTGTCTCAATCTGCTTCTTGCTCATTTCTGGCCTTGTTCTTTCCGAATGTACTGGTTTTGGTGAGCTACCGTGTGTTTATTAGTTGGTCATAGTGTATGCAATCTTTTTCCATAAGGCTTACAGTCTACATTTTGCCAGATTTTTTCAATTTTCTCATCTTGAAAAAGGGAAAGTATCTCACAACAGAAGGGGAATGAGAAAAATCCACAAATTCCTTGATACTACGTGAAACAGAAGAATCTTTCCAGTTGTTTTACTTATGCCTGTCTTTACGTATCTTGGAAGTTCTAGTAATTTTGACTATATGGGCTTCATTCATACTTCTGTTAATCATGAGTATCTGAAGTTAAAATTATTTCCATAATCAGTCTTAACGCAGTTCTCTAGCTCCATTTTACTTAGTAAATACAGAACATGAAATCTGTATATACAGGTAATTGCCAAATATATGGACATTTCCACATATGTCAGAGAAAATGTCTACTCTACGCCAGCATAGGGTATAATACAGGGTGGAGGGGGAATGTCAAGAGGAAATGTCAGTGTGATGCAGAAGACATTGAAAAAGGCTGATAAATGGACTAAAAGGAAGGATATCATTAGGCCTTGAGAAGAATAAGTATTAGTGAGTCAAACAAAATTGGATTCTTCTCCTAAATTCTTTGAGTTATCATCATTTTGCCCATAAGTAAGCAAGTAGTTAATTTTTGGCCATTAAAATGTGCCATCTGTGAGGAAAACTTGGTAATTCTACTTAGTGAATTTCCAGGTGATAGCATACATTCATTATCCTCAACCTGCCTAATTAGTATCAATTATAAAATATCCATTTTCCAGTTAACTTACACATTTCAGGAGACTACAGTACATACAATATTTGCAGGATATAGCTTGAGTGATTCTGTGCATCTGTTTGTCAGCTTCTCATTAAGCTGTTAATTTGGAGTTTAAATATGTTTGGATATTAAGCAAAGATTTTTTTTCTGGAGTTAGGTCAAATTTGTCATGACTAAACTTTGTTTTCTGTAGGAATGATCCCAGTTCTTATCCTGTCTGCCCCGCTTTGCCTTGGTTCTGATCAGGTCTAATTATATGCATTTGCAAAGGTGCTATATTTTGTTGTCTGAACAGTCTGCATATGCAAGGAGTACTTTTAACTGGCAAAGAGATTGTTCCCTTCCTCATGCAGCATTTAGAGATTGTCTGGGAGTTAGTCCTAAGGCAATACTCTGAAGAACTACAAAGCAGCCTCAGGATCTGGTCCAAGTTGTAACGTAAAGACTGAGTCACTGAGAACTTTGCTTCCAGGATCTAGAAAATGGGTATGGCAATTGGTAATGCCAGTTGTTTTAGAAATATTTTGAAGTTAAAATAGTGATTATTTGCAAAAAAAACACAAACTTTTGAGACCTTCATGTAAGAGGTACTGCTCGTGATTTATTTTAATGTTTTTGGCTAATTTACCTTCCCGCAGAGACAGGCACTCAAAATATTTTATTCTGGAAACAGTTTATTTCCTTTGTCCAAACCAGATGGAATCCATGCACACTATGAACATGAGCACTGAACAAATGAAAGGAAGTGAACACATTCTAAGGGATTTGACATGGTCCAAGAGTGATTACAAATTTATAATCCACTTGGGGGACTTTGCTGATTTCTTAAGCAGCTTGAGTGGTTTATGAACAGCATGCAATTTCATTGTGAATGTCAGATTAATGCTAGATTAATGCTTTAAACAAAATTTATGCTGTCTTGGGTCGATTTATTTAACCCATTGAAATGTTTTTATACTGTTTTATGGTTTACATTACTAACGATAGTATATACATTCCCTCTCCTGACAGATCGACAATATACCTATTAAATTAAATGCAGCAGCTATTTTGAGAGAGGGTGCCCTCTATCAGCGAAAAATGGAACAAGAGCTCCAGAGGTATGATCACATATCAGGTTATTTTTCACACCTCTTGATAAAGAATAATTGACAACATTACAATAATTAAGTTAACTCCAGGTAAACTAATATAAAGGACCTTTTTAAGGCATTAAGAAGCTATTCTGTAAGTATTGCTGGCAAACAGAAAAGTGGACTAAAATGGAAGCTTACACTGAGTCATTATTTTATTATAGATGATGTGCAGTGTGACTGTGTTCTGATTTTGCACTCCGGGTAGTGTCCATTTGTGAAGTCCAATAAAGATCGCTTGTTACATTTGTTCCAATTCTGCAGAATAAATAATGACCCAAATGCACATCTACCTCTGTGTCCATTATAAAAGGAGCATATACGTTAAGCATATATATTAAGCATTTCATACACCTTCTTTTTTTTTGTTTGGGGAAAACTACATGCAAAGTTGATACCTGAACTTGTTTATCTGTGCATAGAAATACCTGTCCCTTTCTATCACAGTAAGGTATATGGGAGGACTAAGGCCATGCTGCTCCACATGCTGGATGAGCAGGAGTGCAGGTGACAGCAAGGCATGCAAGGACAGTGTCCTTACTGACATGACACTCAGTCCCATAGTACCCAGGCAAGGCAGCAGAGCAGGTCCAATGAGGGGAAGCAGGGTCAGACAGCAATCCAGCAATTGCTAGGCGAGACCATACGGACGAGTCAGACCAAGGCCAAGCCTAGAGACAAGTCAACAAGATGGGGTTAGCAGGTGCAAGGCTGGGCACAGGCATACCTGCAACATAGCCAAGGACAAAGGCTTCTACCACAAGATTAAATGCAGCTTCCAGGAAGAAGCTCCACAGACACAATTTTCTCAGCAGTTTTTCTCACAGCTCTTCTCACTGCAGTCAGATCCAGTGGTGCACAGCTGCACTATAACACAGCTGCCTTTGAATACAGGCAATTAAATCCTAGGGGTGGGGAATAAAATGTTGCAGGTCCATTTTGTGCACACAGAGCTCTCACATAAAGAAGCCTGACTATGCAGCACAGATTTGCAGCTGATATTATTAGGCTTCTAAATGTCCACTGCAGACTATATTCTATAACTGGAAATACAGAACATTTTCACTAATAATTTTAACATAGATAAAACCTATATCGTTGTCATCTTGATTTAGTATTATTACTAATCGCCCGACTTAACAAGCTAAGGACTAAATGCTGTTATTATTTTAAGTCCTGGAATGACTGTCTGAAGTTGAATTTGGTTTTTGTACGTAGGAAATTTTGATAGATGGATCCGAATTTCAGCAATAAGATTTTACATGTCACTCAGGTTGTGCTGTCACCTATCGTTAACAGCTGTGTATGCATAGTGAAGTTTTTTCATACAATTATACATGATACTCTTCACTTTATCTGGCAGAATTTTATTGCATTAAGCAAAGGAATAATGTTCCCCTTAACACTATTTTTTATTCATGAGATGTAATCTTCAGCTGCATTTAACACACAACAAATACATATATATGCATTGGGGGGCAACAGTAAGGCACAACTCACTGCATTTTTGTGTCTGTGTTCATTCAGTCCTTTGCTGCTGGACTTTGAGAGGCCTGCTGCCGGGCTTGGCTTTGCTTTTCTCTCTTGACCAAACATAAAAAATAAGAATGTGGTTTTACTTGATAGCTGAATACTTCTTTGCCTCATTACAACAAAATTACAGGATTGTTTAATTGATGAAATACAAAACAGGAACAGAAATAAGCAGGAAAGCTTTTATTTTTCTATGGTAAAGTTGGCAAGAAAGCTGCCAAAGAGAAAACTTATTTGTTCTTTCTACCTCTAAGCAAAATAATCCTCTGAGAAAATTTACATGCCTTTGGCCTGATTCTCTTTGCTCCTTATAAGAATATACAGGTAAGTAAAGTGAGCCCTCTCTTTGGGCTTTACTGTGCTGAAAACTTTCACGTTCATGCTTTCACACACTTTCTTACTGCCCTATTTTCCCAGGCTTTCTACCTAGTAGGAACACCTCTTAGACTGGAATTAAAATACATCTATCAGATGACTTCACATTGACTACCTTTTTTTCTCTGCAGAGATCAAGCACTTTATGTCACGAAAAACTTCTAGAAATGTTTTACAAACCAAAGCAGGGCTGGAGAGCCAGAGGATGATATACTCTTCCTTCATTCTTGCAGAATTGAAAATTTGCTACGAGGGACTGGAGACCCATCTGAATTCTTGGAATGGCAAAAACAGATGCGTGGAAAAGATTTGGAAGAGCAGCTGGCTGAAATAGAGTGTAGAAGGCTTCAAGGGAAACTGAGTCATGAAGAGGCAGTTCTAGCCCATCAGAATGTAATTCAAGAAAATAAGAAGAAAGCTGATCTAATCAGAGAAGAGGTAATACAGCTTTGTTCAGATTTTGCCTGCATTCAATTACTGCAAAATTTACCACAGATGATGCCTATCACAAGTAGTTATAAAAGTTCTGTACAGTGTCTTTACTCACTGGAGTCTGTAAACAATGGATAAATAATGTTATAACTTCCAGACACTGCAGTGTTTCTACATTCAAGTAGTTTTCACAAGTGTTTGATTTGATTGATAGCACTTTTGAATTCAATTGAATAAAAATAGAAAATAAAGCATCCTTCCCAAATTCATGTCATTATTAGTATTCTTTTTGTACAGATACTGAGATATTAAGCACTGTTTGCAATGAAATCACCAATATGTGACTAATTTCATTATCTTGATAAAATGAGAGCCGTGAATATAAACAAATTTGTTTCCTTAAACTGATATGATTCAATTTATTTCTTATTATCTGACATGGCTGTATGTCTCCTAGGGGAAAATTCAGACAGGAACCCTCTTTAGATCTACAGATATGGAAAATGGAATAATTATGCCACGAAGTACCTTTTCACATATTTTCCAACATGGCAAATCACATTTTCCCCAAAACATTGCTAAATCTTTTTTTCAAACTCACATTTTTCTGGTACTTTTCTTATAAACTAAGCAAATGCTCAAGAAATAATCAAGTACTATAGAATTAGTAGTTTCAAAAGTGACTATCACAGGCTGTGTCCACTGTTTTTCTTCTCTATTAACTTGGTTTGTTGCTATGCCCTGTAGGCTGACCATTATTTTTCTCTTGATCACCTCTCGCAGATGTCAGTAGTGACTCAGCAATTTAGGATAGACCCACAAAGATTTTCAAAAAGGGCATCATACAATGTGCTTAATGGGGTCCTTTTCTGTCCTTAAAAAAATACCTTTCAGCTGTTTTGGCATTATGTCTATCTAGACAGACTGTCAAGCAACTACTTGAAGTGAACCCTAACATGTACAACTGAGCATAGCGTGGTTGCTTTCACCCATTCAAAGATGACTGTAGCCATTATATTCATCTCAATTTCAGGGATGATACAGTCCAATGAATGCAGTTGTTATTTCTATTATTTGAAGCACTCATATCATTGGTTATCAGGAATTCTATTAACTTGTTTATTTGGGATTCAGAAAGCAGAACTGATGCACGAGTATGCAGAGAGATGTCTACAGGAACAGAAGGAAATGAGAGAGCTGGTGGAGAAGGTCGTGGAAGGACACAAGAATGCAAAGCAAGCAAAACTAAAGCTTCAGAAATACAAACAGCAGATAGGTACTTATATATTGCCAGAAAAATTCAATATGATGCCAAATGTCCTCAGATTACTTTATCTTAGAGGGGCAATTATAATTTTTCTGAAAGAAAGAGGAAGTTGTGGGAAATATCCAGGGTATAAATTCCCATAAATGTAAGAATATGAATTTTAGGACTAAGTTGGTAGCAGGTAGATCAGAAATTCTAACCTACTGCTTATGGGAATTAAACTTTGTTTAAAAAAAGGGAAGAATACAATGCTAATGTTCTGCAACTGGTTTCCCTTCCATCTAAAAGCAGCATACTTGAATGGCTGTACTTTTTGTCAAATCAATTTAGGAAGCTCGGATTCTTGTGATTCATGCCATTAAGAGAGGGTTTGCCTAGCAACCTCTCTGAAAGAATCATAGCTCAAGATTATTGTCTTCTTTAGGGAAGACAGTCTGGAGGAGATGATTGTAGCTGAGGAAAGAAAAGACATCTGCCAAAAGAGCAGTACCTCAAAGGAGAAGGATTAGCACAAGTCAGACCAGTCATTAGAATGAAGAGAAATTGTGTTACACATCCTCCACAATTCTTAAATAAAATTCCTAGTTAATGTATTGGCAAATGAAGTCCAGACAGAAGACTGTACATATTCCAGTGCAATACCATGTTAACAAATGTTAACACACGTTAATGTTAACAGTGTACAAATGGGCTCCCTTAAATTGTGCATATTTTGGTGAGCAGAATACTTTTCACTGCTTATCTATCTCCATGCTTGTATTGAGGGTGGCAGAAAGTGTTAGCTGATTTGAAATGGCGTAGCAAAGCCTACCAACCTTTGTGGGTCACTGATTTCTAGAATATATATAGCTTGATAAACTACAACTGTTTGATGTTGTATAATATCCTTTTATTAAAAAATGAAACAATATACATTAATTAGAACAGAAATTAAGAAGAAATAATTCAAACTGTCTACTTTATGTACGTATACAGTATGCTTTTATGTTGAATAGAATGATAGATAGTGGAGGTGGGAAGTACTCATTTGTTTCATTAATTGTTCCTCCCACCAATGACAGATTGTTCCTTCAAGTACCTTCAGATATGTATTATTATCATTATTCACAAATGCATATGAGTTTTCCTCCAGATGGACGACTTGTTAAAATATGCAACCAGCTAACAGAGATTAGTTCTTTTCCTTCAGTTCAGGAAGTTTGTGAAGAAAATCGAGAACTACTTCGGCAAGCTTTAGAAGAAGAGGAAGAGAAGCTTAAGAAAAAATATGAATTAATTCAACAAATACGAGCCATTGAATCTTTACCAATCCTTAAACACAAGTTTGTTGACTTAACTGAGGTAAGCTCAAAAGAAAAAAACTACTGCTTTTACATTAATGTGTATTGAATGTGTTTCACACATTCAGAGGAATTATGTACTGCATACAGATGCATAGTGTTAAGCACAAAGTGACCCCAAAGATTAGATCTGGAGCTTTCACAGAGTTTATAAAATGAAAATTTTATCATGGAGAATATTCTGATGATAAGTGAGAACTTACTTACCATTCATGATAGTAAGTGAAATCATAGGCCCTTTGAACTTCCTTTGAATTTTGCTGACAGTATCTAGGTTTCCGGACATCTTTCAAAAAGAGACTGCCAACTGATTACAACATGTGCCATCCACCTTCACAAAGTCACAGATTTGTCAGTCTTCAGCGAAGACTGACACAAAGTGCAAAATGATGTATAGTTGTTCATATTGCAGTGGTGATTGCCATGGTAATTGGCAAAAGTAATTTCCTGTGCTTTCAAAACTTTCAACATTCAGGTATATGACAGAGATTGTCTGGAGAACCCAAAATCTGCTTACCTGTTGTGCACGTACTGTGCAAATGACTTGTGTGTATGTGGCTAAGTCCTTGTAAATGCATCCCAAACTTCCTGAACTTGCTACTGATTCACACCAGCTGATACGCCTGACACTGGGCTTGGCAGTGGTCACTTCTGCAGAATTTCCAGATTTACACAGCATCCAGAAATCTCTTATCTTACCTCTAAATCAGAAGCAGAATAGCTAAAATATACTCCTGCATTTTCCTTCTCCAAACTGAAAAGAAGGATAATGTAGAGTAATACAAAATGACCTCGCCAATTTTAAATGTGATCATTTTGGTTTTTTTTTATCTGGATTCAGTCACAAGATGTAGGCTGCAAAGTTGTAAGACATAGTCTGCAAAGACAAAGCAGTTTAAAATAGTTGCTTGTGGAAATGTCATTACTTTTATAATCACAGCAACTTGTATAAAATGATGCAGGCTCTCACTGAGGAAAATGAGGGTGACTGGAATGTCAGTACTTTCTTACTTTTGAACACAGTTCATTTCACTGTACAGTGGCTGTCAAACCAACACAGAGCTTCCACTGGAATTCTGTTTGTTACTTAGTACAGAATATGGCTTTCAAGTAAATTTCCCATCTAGCTCTTCTCAAAAGACAAAGTAGAAAAACACAATAGGTTTCAAGGCATGTATAAAAAAACTCAACTGAAATCAAGGTTATGCTATATCTAAGGTAACTGAAGTGTAAGGTTGCTGGAAGTAGGATGGCTGTACAGGTCATTCTGCAGGTGCAAGAGAGTCAACCTGAATGATATCTCAGCTTATTTCGCAGTTCCCTAATACCCACTATTACAATGGTTCTCAGAGTAATTTAGCATTCTTTTGGTGATGGCTTCCCCTATTATTTCTTCCAACAGAAGACTTTTATGGGCTCAGTGAAATTAAGTATGTATTCATAACATTCACACTACTTCTCAAAATTGTTCAAGTACCCAGTTCTTCCCTTGATGGCACTTCAGTTTCTCTAGTAGCAGCATTACCTACTGCACAAGTGTAGAACTTCTCTTATTCTAGGAATCATTTCACTGTCTTCACTGAATATTTTTGAAATGCATGTGCTCAAAGTATTCATCCCTGCCATTCCACGCTTCTCTTTCCTACATCTTTTTGGTGTCTGCTTACCATGCCCACATACAACCACTGGTAGATAATGCCCTGTTGCAAAACAGTTTCCTTTCACCTTCCTTGAATACAGTTCAGCAGTCACTGAGTAGCTTAGATTAGAGGCAAGGTACTATAGTACTTGCCATTTGCAAGGAGATAAATAATCATTTACTTTTTCATTTAGCTGTGGTGGTACACATCTATGAAGAATATGCAAAGAGAAGATTGTTTAATATTGAATTCTTCTATCGCTCTTCTTCTGATGCTACTGGTGACCAGTGTTTAGGACATGTTTGGTAAACATGAGGAGTGTAGAAGCAGAAAGCACTGAGCCAAAATTGAAGAGTCAAACTTTAGGTGAAAAACAGTGAGGTGATGATTTCTTCCTACTGACTCAACTTTTGAAGCTTTAGAAAGAGAAGCTTTGGGAACCAAAACCACAGGAGAGATTCTGATAATGTGATAATTCCTGCACAAGACTCATTCTCCTTCACTGATGAGCTTCTATCATTAGGCTCTCCAGACTAACTCAATAATAATCCCTCTTAAGCACTACTGTAGCAGCAGATAGTTAAGTCTGTTTCTTTGTCATACTTGGTGTCTTGCAGCCAAACTGACAATCTGAGCATGTTTCTATAACAGAACATCCTTCTCTCTTCCAGGTTGTTTTTTTCCCTTCCCATTCATGTTCTATTTTGTGAAAGGCAAGTAGTATTCTGTCAACAAGCAACTTGGTATTCAATACAAGGGATTTTTTCTCTGCTAGAAAGGATTACTTGAAAACACATCAGCTCTTGAACTGAATAATTTCTCTCCATTAAAATGACTGTAATGAGTTTTACTTACATATATTTATAATTACCACTTAAGTTCAGTCTTAGAAATAACATTCGGAGGAGTGGTTGTTCTTTTGTTTTGCCTTCCTCAAATTCAGCCTTTCCAAACGTTGTCATTCATTTTCTTTGGAACTAAGTAGACCAACATCTTTGTGATTAAAATCTTAACCAGTATTTCACTCTTAATATTATACAACTGTATAGAAAGAGTCTGGTAAGCATCTTGACTTCCTGCACCCATGTCTTCCATTATAACATGCCATGGTACCAGATCCTCAAGAAAGATGTGTACCCAAGCTATGTTGGTAAACAAAAGAATATTAATTGCTGTGAAAGAGATGAAATTTTGCAAAGATAGATACAGAGAAGCTCAGTATTCATGTACATTTGTGCAATTTTTCCCTATATGCAGATGTGTTTATGTGTAGATACAGGGAAAGGGAGAGTATATGTAAGGGCTGAAAACTTCAAGTGCACACAAATCTGTTTAGAAACTATCTGTCTTCATATGAAGCTAAGGTGCAGAAGTCTCATTACATCTCATAACCAGGCTCATTGTGACCTTAATTACAAAGTGGATTTTAAAAATCCTTCAATAAAGATTCAGATTTGAATATCTTAAATTTGGGCATTAAGTTTTCAATGTGCTGGGTACAGAGTGTTGTTTATTCCTAGTCTTTTTAGATAAAAATGATAGATGTCATAGTTCAGATCCGTAATTTGGATATAGATAAATACAAAAAATGTATATTTTTGAGTGTAAAGTCAGTTCTGGTTTTACCAAAATAGAAAAAATGCAGTTGTACAGATTTCAAAACTTTAAAAGGTTTATTAAAACTAAAAGATAAGTCAAATAGATTTGTTATTGGACAGCAAATATGTTGTGTTTGTGACTATTCTATATTTCAATATTTTTTCATGAAATGTGTTGCGAGCCTTGTGTTTTTACACATACAAAAGATGATCTCTACACTTCAAAACCAGCTTGTAAATAGCAGTTAGGTTAGAGTCATCCCTGTCTTTTTTGAAGTCAAAAAATATTCAGCATGATTTGGAACACAATCAAAATACTCGGATTGTACTCATTTTCTCTCTCCTTGCCATTTACAGTGTTATTTAAATCTATACTTCTTATTTCCTAGACTGGGGGCCATGGTTTAATTTGTGAAATGTCAATAGTGGAACTACGTGAACGCCTCGCTCTACTTAGAGAAGCACAGAAGGCAGCAGAGGAAGAGAAGAGAGACCAGATAATTCATGATAAACAAGCTAAGGAACAACTTCTTCTAGATAAACTGGACCAGATTTCCATTTTCAGAGCAGAACTTGGACGAGCAGCTGCATTAAAGTCAGTATAAAGAGTATATGACATTTAACACAATGAAACTGTGTTAATATTTTGCTAGTTCCATGAGAAGAAAAACAAGTAGAGAACAAAATACTGCCCTTTTGTAAAGCAATGTAGCTTTTGTCAAAGGTTACACTGGGACCAAGATTTCTTTTTACTCCTGAAAATAATTTGCATCAAATTTAACAAATCGTTTTCACCAATTTGAATTTATGGTTCAAGACACGTTATAGGCTACTGTTGAGAATACTGTGGCACGATTCAGAGCCAAAACTGTGTATTGAGTAAGAAGCTCTTTCTTCTGCTCCTTTTCAGTTAATCAGAACTAATTTCATTTTATTATAATCATTCTTACTCGCTACTTAAAGTGGTTTCTCATTTTCATCTAAACCAATACATAAGGCTGTAGTGTTCTTCTTTGAACTTCATTTGTTATGTGAAAGGGCAGGCATTATTTTAGAAGTTAAAGATACTTTAAGGAGATTTCCTGATAATAATAATAGATTATAAATTAAGTATACTATAGGTGTAGATCAAAGAGAAGAATCTTTGCTTACAGGCTCTCTGATCAAAGTTTGTATTCATTATGCATATTTATTATTATTATCATATTTATTATTCATTGTCACAAAGGATCCATAACCATCATAGATGGTTACATATGCAGAAGACAGATCCCATCCGCAAGGAATGTAAAATCTCAGTTTAAATTATTTACAAATAAATCTGAGCGAGAAGAAAGCCTGTGTAAGTGTGTAAAATATGGATCACCTCTTGCTCTTATGCCATTTTTACTGCATCTTGACTCTGCCTTTTTTTATCAAGTGTTCTTTCACCTTTTTTCTTTTGTGACTTTGATAGTTCTTGTCTTGCCATATTTATTTTGCAAATAGATGTTCAGGCTGACATTCTGAAGACATATTCTATCAGGCTAAAGCCATGCGTCTTTAGACATGTTTTAGATTTGTGTTTATCACTTCGATACCGAAGGTGGCTTCTTAGGAGTTCAATTCATGTTATTGATTTATCTTCCAGTTCTAAATCTCAATTACAGAAGGCAGTATTGATGTATTCATTTAACTAGTTTTCACTGGTCCCAGCTCTGATTTGGTTTGTAGCTGATAGTTAATCTCCAAAAAGTGAGGTTTTACTGTGCTAGTACTTAAGAACTTATTTTAATGAGGTTAGTGAATCAATAAGTGCAGTTACAGTGGATTGACTGCATAGATCAGTGACCTTCTCTTCTGTGTCATCTATGGAGAGAAGACTAAAGGACCTAAAATAGACTTTGAGCTGGAAACAAATTCCCATCTCTAAGCATTTGGTGTTGTGTGAAATCCTGTGGGAGCAATTCACGTCACTGCTTACCACTAGAGATTCAAACCAGGCATTAAGAACTTGTATACTACATAAAATCTATTTCTATAGTAAGTATTCTAAAGATCATTTGTTATGGTAGATATGCAGTGTGTACATACTGTATAGAGCTGGGTTTCTTTAAAATAGGCTCTTTATCTTAATTCAGATCTAAAACCGTTCTTATCCTGAAATAAGCTATGCTGGAATGTGAAGTTAACATGGATTTGTTCTGACATATTTGAGATGTTATTTAGAACAGATGACCATGCCAGTGATGGTAGAATACAAAAAAAAATCTAAACATTGAATTTGCAAGCTTCTATTCAGACTCGTGATAAGGAATACAGAAATATACTTTATTGTAATGGAGTCCCATTTGTTCTCCAAATGAAGGAAATATAAATTTTCAGTATCCATTTTACAAGACATTTCTTTTCACACCTCCCAGGCACTCTATGTCACAACTTGGGAGTATTTATTACAAAGAAGCATCATCAAAGTGTACTAGAAATGTTCTTCAGGAATGTCATTAATGCTTGATCATCTAGAATGCAAATCTGTGGTGGTATTTCTGTTAATACACAGCGTGCTGGCATATTTACAAGTGTTAGACTTTTTGCTGCAGCTTTCATTTTTCTCTAAACAAAGTATAGGCTTTGTGTGTTAAACCTATTTACAGATCTAGACTCCCAGAATGTCTATCAAGTCAGTGTGATTAATTGCTTGAATTGTATTGGTATACTGCACAGGAGATATAAAGATCAAATTATGCTCACAGAATTAATTCATAATTATAGGCATAGAATAGCAAATCTTACTAATGGTGCTCATAAGATACCACTGTGCATCAACACAAAATTACATGTTATACCTGCAGTCATATTATGTTGAAGGCTCTTACTAATCAGCCAAAGTGTGATGGCTAAGCTTTGCTAAACAAATGTGCTTTAGTTAGTGTCAGCTGGAGTTTAATTGGGTCCCTACCAAGCAAATTCTTTTCAATATCATTTACAAACAGACATACATTGACACAAAAGAAGCACATTGGGCAAGCATATAATGAACTATATTAAACAAAATAGGCAATGGAACATGAAAAATCACAGAAACATCAGCCTTTAATAGATTGAAAGCCCTTACATCGTCACAGCAGTAGCTTTGTGAGTGCTTGCAGAACATTTAAGAATCAATTCAGTATATATGCAGGACTTCTCTTTGCTAGAATTTCACACAGTTTGAAAATTAGCACTGGCATATGAAGTGGACAAACATTTGAGTTCTCAGCTTTCAAACATGAACTCTAAAAGATTTTTGACTGTTGGAATACATGCTAATGTACTATCGGTATGTGCCCATATACTTCAGTTGCAGTTCTCTTCCTGCTTTCATAGTGAGGCTGTGTCTATAATGCAATAAAAATCAAGCAACAGATAAAACCAGTCAGTGCTGAGGCTCCAAATCTGTGTTTTGGCGGGGTTACTCTGGATTAGACCTAGGTTGGTCTTGGGTCTGCACGTTCTCACCACTCGCCTGGTACACTACTAGCAGTACAAGCTGGGGGATGAAAGGATTGAGCACAGTACTGCCGAAAAAGGACCAGGGGTACTGGTGGATGGGAAGCTGGACATGAGCCAGCACTGTGCCCTCGCAGCCCAGAAAGCCAACCATACCCTGTGCAGTATCAAAAGAAGTGCGGCCAGCAGGGCGAGGGAGGTGATCCTGCCCCTTTGCACTGGTGAGGTCTCACCTGGAGAACTGCATCCAGATGTGGAGTCCTCAGTACAGGAGAAACATAGACCTATAGAGGGCCACAAAAGTGATCCAAGGGATGGAACACCACTCCTAAGAGGACAGGCTGTGAGAGCTGGGGCTGTTCAGCCTGGAGAAGACAGCCTCTTCTCCAGGTGAGGTGACCTAGTAGTGGCCTTTCAGTATCTAAAAGGGAGCTACTGGAAAGAAGGGGACAGACTCTTTAGTGGTGCCTGCGGTAACAGAACAAGGGGAAACAGTTTCCAGCCTAAAGAGGGGAGATTTAGGTTGGATAAAAGGAAGAAGTCTTTTACAGTGAGGGTGGTGAGGCACTGGCACAGGTTGCCCAGAGATGTGGTTGATGCCCCATCCCTGGAGACTTTCAAGGTGAGGCTGGATCAGGCCCTGGGCAGCCTGATCTAGCTGTGGTGTCCCTGTTCATTGCAGGAGGGTTAGACTGGATGGCCTTCAGAGGTCCCTTCCAACACTTAGGATTCTATGATTCTAATGAGATCTGAATTGTGTTGCAATCTGTACTGGCTTCTTGAAATTAATGGAATCAAAAAGCAGGAAAACACT
>JANHGO010000001.1:12368119-12384139 GCA_024606505.1 Aquila spilogaster
ATTCTTCTCATACTGAACTCAAAACATAGCACCGTACCAGCTACTAGGAAGACAGTTAACTCCATCCCAGCTGAAACTAGGACAGGGTTTTTTAGCCTGGAGAAGAGAAGGCTCTGGGGAGACCTTGCAGCAGCCTTCTAGTACCTAAAGGGGGCCTACAAGAAAGCTGGAGAGGGACTTTTTACAAGGGCATGTAGTGATAGGACAAGGGGCAATGGTTTGAAACTGATTTAGATTGGATATAAGGAAGACATTTTTTACAACAAGGGTGACGAGCCACTGGAGCAGGTTACCCAGAGAGGTTGTGGATGCCTCCTCCCTGGAAGTGTTCAAGGCCAGGTTGGATGGGGCTTTGAGCAACCTGGTCTAGTGAAAGTTGTCCCTACCCATGGCAGGAACTAGATGACCTTTAAAGGTTCCTTCCAACCCAAACCATTCTATGATTCTATATGTCAACTTCACAGTTCCCTTATACTCAGTGTAACAATAGCACTCTGAGTGAATTAGCACACTTTTGGTGATAGCTTGCCCTGTTTCTTCCTTTCTACAAAAGGCTTTTTCAGGCTTAGTGAAATTAAGTATGTGTCCATAAAATTCTCATTCATTCTCATAATTTTAAAGTACCAGTTCTTTCCTTGATGGCACTTAAGGTGCTTGAACACCAGCATTATCTACTGCATGAGTACAGCACTTTTCATATTTTAGGAACCACTTCACTGTCTTCACTGAGTATTTTTGAAATGCAGACACTCAAAATACTCAGCCTCTACTATTCTATGCTTCTAGGAAATTCTCTTTCCTAGACCTTTTTGGTGTCTGCTTGCCATGCTCATACACTACTGCTGGTATATATGCCCTGTTGCAAAACATTTTCCTTTCACTTCTTGTGAATACAACTTGATGGCCATTGATTAGTTTAAATTAGAGGCAAGGTATTATAGCACTTGCTATTTGCAAATTCACTCTAAATTGAAATCTGAGAAGGAGATAAATGATCATTTGCTGTTTCAGTAACCATGGTAGTACACATTTTTCAGAGATGCAAAAACAAAGACTGCTTAATATTGATCTGATTGCTGATGCTACTTCTGCTGATGCTACTTCTACTGATGCTACTGGTGACCATTGTTTAGGTCATGTTTGGTACACATGAGGAGCATGGAAGCAGAAACCACTGAGCCAAAATTGAAGAGACAGACTTTAGGTGAAAAAACAGTGATGATCTCTGGTTACTGGCTCAACTTCTGGAGCTTTAGAAAGAGAAGCTATGGGGACCAAAACTGCGGGAGAGACTCTCGGAAATCTTGGAGGATTCCCCACGGATGGCGACCCAAGACACGTTCTCCTTCACTGACAAGCTTGTATCATTGGATTCTCCAAACTAACTTTTAATAAGCCCTCTTAAGCACCAATGGTGTAGCAGCAGAGAGACAAGTCTGGTTATTTGTCGTACTGTACTTTGTGGTTTTACTGCCCCTGCCCCGCCGCCCTATGGTTTTCTTCATCTCTCATGGCTTTCCGTCTGTTTCACGGACACACTGCTCTGAACAGCCAGAGAATGATCACTGGAGCATGAGTACCATGCTAGATTGCTTAGATGGCATCCCAGACCAGAGAAGAGGGACTGGACCCAGGTCAATTCGTGCAGCCAAACTGACAATCTAAGCATCTATCTATGACAGAGCATCCTTCTCTTTTCCTGTTTTTTTTTCCTTCCCCTTCATGTTCTGTTTTGTGAAAAGCTGAAAAGCAGAAAGGTGGCTACTTTTCTGTCAACAACCTGCTCAGTATTCAATACAAGGGCTTTTTTTTCCTGTTAAAAAGGATTGCTTGAAAAAATGAAGGCTTTTTAACTGAATAATTTCTCTCCATTAAAAGGATTATAATGAGTTTTACTTCCATATGTTTATCTTTACCACTTAATTTCAGTCTGAGAAATACAATTTGGAGGAGTTGTTGTTTTGGATTACACACACACACCCTTCATCCTTTCCAAACTTTGTCATTAATTTTCCGTCACTAGTTCTATGCAACTAAGTAGACCAAGGTCTTTGTGATTAATCCTAACCAGTGTTTCACTCTTAATGTAATACAACTGTATAGTAAGAGTCAGGTTAGCATCTTGACTTCCTGCACCCATATATTCTGTTATAACATGCCATGGTACAAGATAGGCACCAAAGACGAGTACCAAAACTGTTAAAATAGACAAAAGAGTATTGGTTGGGCTGAAATGGATTAAATTTTGCAAAGAAGGCTACACAGAAGCTTGGTATTTGTGTGGGTTTATGCAAGTTTTCGATATATGCAGATACATATATGTGTAGACATAGAGAAAGTGAGAGTATATGTTAAGACCAAGGGCCAAAAACTTCAAGTGTTGACAAATCTGTATGGAAATGATCTGTCTTTGTATGCAAACTAAGGTGCAGAAGTCTCTCATTATATCTCAGAATCAGGCTCGTTATCACTCTCATTGCAAAGTGGATATTAAAAAGCCTTCATTAAACATTCAGGTTTTAATATTTTAACTTTGGGCATTAAGATCTGAATTTCCTATGTACAAAGCATTGTTTAGCCCTAGTCTTTTCAGATAAAAATAGTAGATACCATCATAGATCAAATCCATACTTTGGAAATAGATAAATACAAAAAATGTGTATTTTTTAGTGTAAAGTCTGTTCTGGTTTTACAAACTAAAAAAAAATGCAGTTTTACACATTTTAAAACTTCAAAAGTCTAATTAAAACTGGAAGATAAGTCAACATGAATTTTTTTTGACAGCAAATATGTTGTATTTATGATTCATCTACTGTATATCTCAATGCTTTTTCATTAATTGTTTTATGAGCCTTGTGTTTTTACACATACAAAAGATAAGCTCTACACCTTAAAAACAGCTTGTAAATAACAGGCTAGGGTATCCCTGTATTTCTTGAAGTCAAATTATATTCACCATGATTTGGAACACAATCACAACATTCTGGTTTTACTCATTTTCTGTCCCCTTGGTATTTACAGTGTTATGTAAACCTGTATTTCATGTTCTCTAGACTGGTGGCCATGGTTTAATTTGTGAAATGTCAATAGTGGAACTACGTGAACGCCTCGCTCTACTCAGAGAGGCACAGAAGGCAGCAGAGGAAGAGAAGAGAGACCAGATAATTCATGAAAAACAAGCTAAGGAACAACTTCTTCTAGACAAACTGGACCAGATTTCCCTGTTCAGAGCAGAACTTGGACGAGCAGCTGCTTTAAAGTCAGTATAAAACAGCATGTGACATTTAAGACATTGCAACTTTGTTAATATTTTGCTAGCCCCTTGAGGAGAAAAACAAGCTGAGAGCAAAATACTGCCCTTTTATAAATCAGTATGACTTTTGTCGATGATTATGCTGGGGCCAGGATTTCTTTTGTTCTTGAAAATAATTTGCATCAGATTTAACAAATCTTTTTCATCATTTATGGTTGAAGACACTCCATAGGCTAGTGTTGACAGTATTGCCCTAGGATTCAGAGCCATTATTATATATTGAGAAAGAAGTTCTGCCTTTCTTCTGTTCCTTTTCAGCTAATCAGAACTAATTTGATGTTATTAGAATCATTCTAGCTTGCCACTTAAAGTGATTTCTCACTTTCATCTAAACCAATACATTAGGGCTATAGTTTCCTTCCTTGAACATTTGTTATGTGAAAAGGCAGGCCTTATTCTAGAGGTTAATATTTTAGGAAGGAGATTTTCTGATAACAATAGTAACTTATAAATTAAATATACTATAGCAGTAGATCAAAGAGAAAATTCTTTGCTTACAGGCTCTCCGATCAAATTCTGTATTCATTATTCATATTTATTATTCATTATCATATTTATTATTCATTGTCATAAAGGATCCATAACGATCATAGATGCTTCACATATGCAGAAGACAGGTCCTTTCCACAGTTTAAAATCTAAGTTAAAGCTATTTACAAATGAAACTGAGCAGGAAGAAAGCCTGTGTAAAAGTGTAAAATATGGCATACCTCTTGATCTTATGCCATTTTGACTGCATCTTGACTATTTGCCATTGTTTTCTTGCAAGTTGTCTTTCACCTCTTCCCCATTGTGGGTTTGAGAGGTTAGTCCTTGTCTTGCCATATTTATTTTGCAAATAGATGTTCAGGCTGACATTCTGAAGACATATTCTATCAGGCTAAAAACACATCTTTAGACATGTCTTAGATTCATGTTTATTGCTGAGATACCAAAGGTGGCTTCTTAGAGTTCAACTCATGTTACTGATTTATCATCCAGTTCTAAATCTCAGTTACAGAAGGCAGTAGTTTTCACTAGTCCCAGCTCTAATTTGCTTTTGTTGCTGATAGTTAATCTCCACAGACTGAGGTTTTACTATGTTAGTACTTAAGAAGATAGTTTAATGAATTTAATGAATCAGTAACTGCAGCTGCAGTGGATTGACTGCATAGATCGGTGACCCTCTCTTCTATGGCATATATTGAGAAAAGATTTTAAGACTAAAGAACCTGAAATGGCGTTGTAGCTGGAAAGATATTCTCAATGCTAAACATTCAGTGTTGTGAAAGCCTGTGGCAGCAACTCAAGCCACCACTTTCCACTAGAGATGCAAACTACGCATTAAGAATTTGTGCACTACGTAAAACCTGTTTCACTAGTAACTACTTAAATAATCATTTGTTATGCTAGATGTGCAGTCTGTGAATTTTGTATACTGATGCGTTCCTTGAAAATAGACTCTTTGGCTTAATTCAGTTCTAAAACTGTTCTGATCCTGAAATAAGCTACTCTTGAATGAGAAGCTAACTTTGATTCACTTTTTGTCCTGACATTTGAAATGTTTTTTAGAACAGACCAGCATGCCAAAGACAGTAGAATCCAAATTAAATGAAACACTTAATTTGCAAGCTTCTAGTCAGACTCATGATAAGCAATACAGTAATTTTAATGGAACCCTGTTTGCTCTCCAAATAAAGAAAATATAGTTTCATTATAGATGTGATAAGACATTCCTTTCATGGCTCCCAGGCAATCTATGTGTGTAACTTGGAAGCACCTACTATAAAGAGGCATCATCAAAGTATACCAGAAATGTTGAGTATATTGCATGCATTTTCATCTAGAATCCAAATCTATGGTATTATTTCTGTTAATACAGGAATACAGCATGCTGGCCTATTTACAAATGCTAGACACTTTGCTACTGCAAACTATAGGCTTTGTGTGTTAAACCCAATTTACAGATCTTGAATCCTGAAATATCTATCAAGCCAGTGTGAGTGATTAATTGCTTGGGTTGTATTATTGATACGCTGCACAGGAGATGCAAAAGGCAAATTTTTATGTTTACAGAATTATAATATGTTTATAATTATAAATGAATTATAATATGTTTACAGAATTATAATTATAGGGATAGAATAGCAAATCTTACCAATAGTCCTCATAAGATCAATATAAAATTACGTATCTTAAATTGCATTATGTTGAAGGCTGCTGCTAATCAGCTGAAGTATAGAGGCTAAGCTTTGCTAAACAAATGTGCTTTAGTTGGTGTCAGCTGGCATTTAATTGGGTCCCTACCAAGCAGGTTCCTTTCAATATCATTTACAAACAGACACACATCAACACAAAATAAGCACATTGAGCAAGCATGTAATGAGCTATATTAAACAAAATAGGAAACGGAACATGAAAAATTACAGAGACATCAGCCTTTAATAGACTGCAAGCCATGACATCCATCACAGCAGTGGCTTTGTGAGTGCTTGCAGAACACTTAAGAATCAATTCAGTATATATGCAGGATGTCCCTTTAATTGCTAGAATTTCACACAGTTTGAAAATCAGCACTGGCGTATGAAGTGGACAAACATTTGAGTTGTTGGCTTTCAAACATGAGCACCAAAAGATTTATGAGTGTTTGAATACTTGCTAATGTACTAAAGTTATGTGCCTGTATGCTTCAGGTACAATTCCCTTTCATTCCAGTGAGGCTACATCTATTACTGCAAGTAATTTAATGCAGTAAGAACCAAGCAACAGATCAAACCAGTTGGTGCTGAGGCTCCCTCCACCCACATTATCTGTGGTTTGCGGGGGTTTTACTTTGAGTTGGATTTAGTGTGGTCTTGGGACTGCATGCTCTCACCATTCATGTAATTTAAAGCTGTCCAGAGGAAAGTTCTCACAAAACTTCACATACTCAATTCCTGGCTCCTCTGCAAGCCCGTCTAGTGAACACCACGCTATCCTTTTGTTTGTCTCACAGAGATGACATAGTACCATAAGGTACACAGAAGCCAGCCTTACTTCTGTTTCTGCTCATGTTCCTGCCTTGTTTGTTTTCCTGCTCATTTTCAAGTGACGTGACAATGCCTGCTGCCCAAGCCTCCTCCCCTCTCCAAGTCAGGGCAAAGTCTGGATGGAGGAAGCAGCTGCAGTTCCAGGGTGACACTCTGAACTGACACTTGCATATTGAAGAAGATGCACAGACTCCCACCAACATAAAAGTTTACCACATCCCCATCTCACGCAGTGGTAATTGTGTAGCATGCTGGGGGCTCAGCACTGGATTACAAACGATGGTGTGTTTGCCAAGGTGGCAAAGCACTCCTTTCTCTCCCTGCCACTGCCAGTGCTCAAACCCCTCCTTGACGAGGGGCACTGACCACACACCAGTGTAACTCCTCTCTCTTGGCCTGAACTGGGGAGGGGTGGAAGTAGCATGAGGGCAGCCATGGCAGGAGGACAAGGGGGA
The DNA here is from genome assembly GCA_024606505.1 of Aquila spilogaster. Classification (NCBI taxonomy): domain Eukaryota; kingdom Metazoa; phylum Chordata; class Aves; order Accipitriformes; family Accipitridae; genus Aquila; species Aquila spilogaster. The sequence goes on from JANHGO010000001.1 coordinate 12,374,896, forward strand.
AAGCTGGTTATGAGGAGGAAGAGAAGAACAAGCAGAAGGGAGGGTTATGGATGAATGACTGTGACAGTCGTTTCCAAGTAGAACAAGCTCCCTAAAGCAGGTGTTCCCTGCAGTGTCCATGTCTGACTTAGGGGGTCAAAGGCCTCCTGGGTGAGGAGGTGAGAATGGAGCCCCATCCTCCAAAACCTGTAAGACACCCTGGCAGCACAACCCTGTGATGTAGCACACAACTGAGGGAAAGGGCAGACAGCACACGGAGGTGGAAAAATACAACAGGGGACCACGTGCCATGCTATCCCTATGTGTGGCTGTTGCTTCAGGTCTTCAAAAACATAGCCTAGAATAATGAAAAAAGGTGAATAATTAGCAATACAAGGGACTTTGGTTTGGTACTTCATAATATTTGTGATTTCATTAATTTCGTAAATTTCATAAATACTTAAGAGTTCTGTATGTGTTTGCAATAAGGAAGTAAGATTTAGTTTCTCAGTCCCTACTGCTGGTAGTGAGTTCTTCACTAGCACTGAAACAGAAGGAGGAAATATATCAGCAATGATGGATCAGAAATATAAATATGTGAAGGGAGGCTGTAAAGAAGACAGAACCAGGCTCGTCTCTGTGATGACCAATGAGAGGACAAGAGGTACAAGAGAAAACACAGGAGGTTCCCTCTGAACATCAGGAAATACTTTTTTACTGTGATGGTGACTGAGCACTGGCACAGGTTGCCCAGAGGGGCTGTGGAGTCTCCATCCTTGGAGATATTCAAAAGCCGTCTGGACATGGTCCTGGGCTCTAGGTGGCTCTGAGCAGGGGGGTTGGACCAGATGACCTCCAGAGGTTCTTTTCAACCTCAGCCATTCTGTGATTCTGTGAATGAACTTTGATTATACAGCTTTGTAATCTTTATTTTACATGAAGAAAACACTGTTATGAATAACAATCACTTCCCCACCTAAAATTAGGTGCTTAGTAAGTTAATTGTTTTGGAAGGGAGTCAGCTTTTGAGTGCTAAAATCCCTCACATTAGTACAAAATAGTAATCAATCTAATAGTGCAGTGTTCTTACACGTCAAAATAATGACTCCCTTAACAGTGAACTGTTAACAGTTAAGATACATTCATTTTCTTCACTGCAGTAATTAAGAATTACATAGTGCAGGACAGAAAAAAGGCAAGGTACTGTGAAATACAGACAGCCCTAGTCACTGAGACTGAGAGTATGAGGGGAAAAAAAAAATGTTTATTGCACTATAAGGCAATCCTACTTCTGCTTTTAAAAATATATTTGTGTTTATTGCGCAAGACTCCATTTTGTAAGGTGAGCTTATAAATACAGTCCTAGCTGCTTAAATTGATATTTTGGTGCCTAGAATGGTCAAGTAGCCATTTTTACTCTATGTCCTACAAGTATTGAGTCAGTTAAGAGCTGTCATACATCTATCTCCTTATACTTTTGATGTACAGCTGGAGTTTGAAAATGTAAATGAAGAGCAAAATGTAGTTTTCAAGAGGAATGCTCTGTGCAAATCTTCCAATTCCCCATTTTTTAAACACAGCTGAGAAGACCTAATCCAACGGTTCCAAGTGTTTTAATTTCCTGCAGGAAAACCTTTAATGCTGAATTGCTGCTTCTTCAGTTAGAGGTCGGATGACCTACTGGACCTACAGTCCATTTGGCCAGATGCTTAAATTGCAGGGCAGATAGTTAAATAATTACAAGGGATATGTAAGTAAGAAGACACTGGACTGCCAAACTCCATGACAAGTTTGTAAAATGTGAAGTAAAAAAACCAAACTTATATATTTTTAAAATTCATTATATTTACTAAGGAAATGATTGAGACAACAAATATGGGGTGTCAACTGCAGTTTAAGATGCCTGGAATATTATTTTAAATAGAAAGACACATTTTACCCATAACTGATAGAATTGTTTTGTACTTCATCATAGTGAGCCAAAATCTTGCTGCTGTTGACTGTACACATAGCTTACATGGCAAGTGAATAGAGAAGAAAATCAATGGTAGATAAAGAAATTTTCACTGCTTGCTTTTATATCCATGTTCTGTTGAATCTGTCATTAATCCCTTATTTTTCCTCCTCTGAGTAGTTTATACATACACCCCACACGACTACAAACTTCCACAAGCACATTCAGGAATCTCATCTCATTCTTAACACTAAAAGGTACTTTCTGACAAGGTCACTAAGTAAAAACTAGAGTTTGTTAAACCATTTCAAATACATACAGACTTAAAAAATATTACAAATTTTTTCAAAGTCTTTGGTAGGGAAATATTTTTTTAATTATGGCAGACTCACAAAGGGACAGAAGACTCGTCTGAGAACAAAAGAAAAGAAAATTAGCAAATTCTCCTTTGGACCAAAGATTTGACATTACATTTTAGGAACTAGTACAATTCTTAAAGATTGATTTTCATTCAGGGGGCTTATTCAATACCAGTAGCTGGTAAATAAATGTAAAAGTAAAATTAAAATGGTTTCTGCATATTTTTTTCATAAATTATCACATAATTTTCTATTGAATCTGGAGAGGATTTTTCTAACTATATACTACCCCATTCTGCCTGGCTGTTACTTTAATTCCTTAGGAAATATGTGATATGGGGTGACAGAGATCATATGAGCTTTTTCTATCTTGAGTCCTGAAAGTTCTCAACTGACCATCACAGAAAAACAGAATTTTAAAATTTCTTTTTTCATTCCTTCCCCTCTTTGAGCTTCTGTTATGATGTGGTGTGACATCTGAAAATCTATGGGACTGGCAGCTTTTTGGAATAGTGTAGATGACTGGCACATGACTTCATGTAGAAGAGGACTGAATATTACTCTGAGGATAGGCAACTATTTTCAATGTTAATTCAGAAGCAGCTGCTGCTGCTTCATGATGTTAAACCTCTTGCTGTATTTCCTGTAGTTGTATTTACAAGAATTGGGATTTGCATGTAAGGCAAGGTTTTGTTGCTTACTCCCACTGATAATATTTAATCATCAAGTATTTACATGAAACTTTATTGTTATATTCTCCTATATCCCTTGGAACGCAATGCCTTGTTACAATGCAAATAGAAATAATCCATGCTCTCAGTTAGATTCAGTGATAGTACATAATTTTTACATTTACAGAATAGTGTTAAAAATTAATCTCAGTGTAGCAGAGTATATCACAGTATTAAGGAGTATAAGGAAGTGTTATCCTAACTAGATAGGATGACACAAACAGCAGAGAGGTTCAGGAAGCATCTCAAGAAAGCAACTGGAAATGAGAAGCCAAGCTAAACTGTGCCCCTTATTTAGAGTGCAGAGTCACATTTCAGAATGTTAACACAGGTCAAATCTCCCCTTCATCCAGTTCCTGAGGATTTTGGGAACTCTAGGAATGGCTGCTCTGAAGAATACCTGCTCTTATGGAGAGTTTCCTATTAGCAAAGATGAAGCTAGCAAGGCAGACAAAAGCCATCTCTCCCAAATGAAAGAAGTGTTTGGATCCCTGGAGTCTTGATACAGACACTTTTTAAGGCAAATTGGTGGTTTTAGCATCAGAAGGAACTTCTTCCTTCTTCCCCTTCCTCCAGCTCTTTGAGAAGAGTGTGCCTTATACTGCAAACACTGTGGTATAAGACCCGAGAGATAAGGGAAGAGTTCTGTCATAAAACATTTCCAAAGGGCAACCTGTCTGTGAAATTAGTCCTGCCACTGACAAAATAATAGTTACAGTATTGGCTGAACAATGCCCCAGTGCACTCTGCTCTTGGTCATTTGGAGTCTTAATCTGGTTTCCAATAAAAGCAATTGTAATGTTGTACCACAGCAATATAAAAGGCCCTTTTATAAAACTATCCTTGCCAGCTGAAAGAAGGCATCAGATCTAACCTGGTTATACATTATACAGTTATGTATATTCTTTGGTAGATCTGACACTTCAGCTTTGAATTTGGCCAGAGAATCACAGCTGCTCAAGACATAATATTAATACTACAGCTTAATCATACTGAGCCAAATTCAAGGGCAATGTTGAATGAAAGAAGTTGGATGTTAAGTGAATCACTATGTAATGTGGTGTAACCTTCCTGAAGGAGTTGTGAGTAAATTGTGCCAGTTGGGTGAAAGTAAGCAAAAACAGATAAAATGTGAACTCCAGAGGACAGAAAAGTAGCTACAATATAAGGAAAAAAAAGGAAAACTATCCAGTAACCTCTCTCTTACGCCTTACTTTTATGCTGCACATGGTGCTATCAATTTATGCTCACCTAGACCAACTAACCTTAATTAATACATCACCATCCCATAGATTCTGAATCTGGACATTGAGATTACACAGAAAAGAATATCTTTCATTTGCCAAGGAATACAGCAATCAAGATGAATACTAATGATGATATAAGGAAAACTGCATAGTTCTCACAAGCAAAAAGCTGCAGTATTATCACAAGGTTTGCACATGCTTTTTCTAAAGAATGTCATGTCAGGCTTGAAATACTTCAGATATTGTCATCATGGCATCCTGTGGGAAGAAATTATTCTATACTGTTTAGTAATGCTGTTCCGTAAACAACAAGAAGCAAGTTGTGAATACCACATTCAAGCTATATGATTTAAACCTGTTTTGAGTCTAGCTGGTTCCCAGAAGCAAAAGCAAATTCATTATTTTCAAGGTAATATATGCTCAGAAGGATTTATTCTGTGGGTTGACATTATTTTGCCTTCTCATTGCTTCTTTTTGATTTTGCAGGCAAGAAGAAAAGAAAAGAAAGTCCCAGTCTGGTGAAAGGCCTGTGAAAGATGAACGCATTTTAAGCCTGCAGAAAAAGATTGTAGAAAAAACAATGGAGCGTAAAAAGCAAGCAGGACTCTTAAAGATTACCCCCCAGAAAACCAGCATCACATCAAGGAAGGTCTGGAAGTTACATAAGGAGAAAAGCTGTGCAATAGACCTGCTGTTCACAGACCTTTGTTCAACTGCCAGCACTGGCAAGGGGGGCAGAGGCAGATGGTGACATACATGACTGGCAATAACAACACCCTGCTTCCTGCATAGGCAACGTTTTCTGCAAACCATGGCCTTGACCTCACCTTCTTGTCACACATTCTGCTGCCACAGAGCAGGGCTCATCCGTACGACGCCTAGCTTCCCACTCTAATTACCACACACTCTCATCCCATCAAAACAGCATCTTACCCTGTCTCTTAACTCTGGTCCTTCTCAGCTTCCTATCGCACACATCCCATTATACCACACTGGGATGCTCACCCCCTCTCTCACCCAAGGCATGTTACAGTTTATCATTCCCATGGTTTTTACCTTGCCTTTCCTCAGCCTGGTCCCACAACATCGCATGGAAGCAGCAATAGGCCTGTAGGCTTTATGCCAGTTCACACTGGTTGTGTTTCCTTGGCAAGTGTCTAAAGACAAGCAGTGAGGAACTGCTGCTCCTGCCACCTCTCCATTGCCTCATGCATACCTAACATTTAGAAGTGGTTGATGTACCAATAATAGTACATGTACCACAGAATATGCAACACTGCAGTGAACAGTCATCACTTTTTAAAAGCTGTACTAGCCCAATGTAAAATTAGAACTAAATCTCCCAATCCATTAAAATAATAATAATACTTTACCTGTTTTGTGAGAAAGTTAGATGAAGCTGAATTCAATGAAGAGGAAAACTTTATTTTTCAAGTGTGTATAGTTTAAAAACCAAAATAGTGCAATCTTTCAGAGTATCAATGTTTGCTGCCTTCAGAATCCCCTTTCAGGCAAGCAAAACATATAGGTGCTTATATAGACAACTAGGTCTACCCCTTTTAGCAAAGAAAACATTGAAGACCTATTTGAAGAAAGCATCTAAATTGGGATGCCTTTCTGAATTGAAGTTTTGAACACATGCTTAAACACTTTGCTGAATGGAGTCCAGAGTAAAGTAGAAGTAATAAATGCAGACTTCAAAGGAAAGCAGCCAAATAATTACAAACATGAGACATTTTTAAAATAAACAAAGAGAAATAATAAATTCACACCTGGAACTTTTGACTACCTGATGTGGGTCTGTATGAGTGCTCTGGTGTCACATGAATGAGCAAAAAAGCCAGTGTTTGAAAGTTGTTTTGAAGTTAGATTTTATCTTTTTCTTGAGTTTAGCTTTAAACAGTAAGTCTCTTAAGATGTCACAGTGGTATTGTTTATGTTCTGCTCAAATGTTAAGAAGACATCTGTTAAAAAAAAAAGAAAAAAAACAATAGAAAAAATTCAAGGTTACTATAAAGTATTTAGCTGGTTTGGTGTGTTTTCCATCAGTGCTGTTCAGCTCTGTGTGACCCTATCCAAATGTTACTACAGGAGAGTGGCTCAATTCTGGTCAGATATGTTCAGCAGCATCTGTATTGTAGTTGAACTGCATATTGCTGAAAATGGTGTTAGGGTGACTATAGAAGAAAATTCCTCCCTTAGTTATAACGCAACAGTTATCTGGCATTCAGTTAGTACTGCTACCTTTTAGGTTCCTCAATAAGCAGAAAAAAAGTGACACTAACCCCTTGTCTTAAAGTTCCAGATTGTGGCTGCAGTTACATTTGTGGTGGCCCTTTGGGCCCAATGGGTTTGTGCTGATATAAGTCAAGGTAACATGTATTTATAAATCACTATTACATTCTTGATAAAACAGAATTTATATTGCAATTTAGAAAACTAACCATAAGAAAAACTACCATTAATGAAAAAAATTTTCTACCATTTTACGCAAAGAATCAGATGAAAAAGTAGCATTTTTCTGTTTGTTCTGAGCTTTTGGGGGAATGCTCCCTTGTGAACCCACCTTTTGAATGAGCAAACCACTAGAGTCTGATAGGATTTGTGCAACTGTTCATTTATGGCTTCAAGAATAAACTGTTGGCAAAGAAAGAACATAAGGTAGCAGCACTGGCACAAACCATCCAGATGTAGTTTTATCTTGACTTAACATTTTGAGGAGTGTTGCAGCCATGTTTAATTCCTCTTAAACTGGCAAACCACTCAAATTACCTTTCTATTTATCATGCCCAGTTTGATGTTGACAACTTTCCCAATCATGTTAGCAAATAAACTGTGTTGCCAGCCAGCCAGATTATCAAATAGAAGTTCAGTGTATCCTCTAAGAGAACCAATGTATTATCTGCTGTCTGATCATCTGTGTGTCTTTTCTGCAGGATTCTTTGCAATGGAACCATTGGAAAGAACTGGAAGAGAGTCGGGAAAGACAGTTCAAGATCCTTCAACATGGCTTCATGGCAAGAGAAACAGCTCAGAAAATGGCTGCCTATGAGGCAGCAAGAAGTGGAGCCACAGTCTGCATGTTGCGCTCTGAAGTAAAATAAAATACATTTGGAACAAATTCAGGCCTGCTGGAAATCTCCCAGTGTGCCTATTTCCTACAAGGTTGAATTTTAATCTTTATTTCACCTTTACAGTGTGGTTAGAAACATCTGGGTCATACAGGCACAATAGAATAAAAATGCGTTAATTTTTTTGTCATAGAATTTTATTTTTACACTATAATGATACTTTTTTTTTTGTTAGAATCAAAAGCTTTAAGAAACCCAAACCTTACCATCAAAGTTCCTACAGCAGAATGGCAAATATCTGCGTAAGAATGTTGAGATCTGTATGTCTGTTATCGTTGTATACTATGTCATGGTTTGCTATGATCATCTTCCAAGAGAGTAAAAATGAGGGCAAAAACCAAGCAGCATTTGTTTACATATGCATCTTTTCAGAAGGCATGGTCAGCCCAAGCTCCTAACATGTCTTCTAACATGACAGTAACTGTGTGAAACCCTTGGATCACCAGTTTCAACACCGGTTTTAGAGGATGAGGGAAAAACTGTTTAGAAAGTTTAGATGAGGTGATAGCCTTCAGGAGCCAGAGTCTAGATTCAGTGACCCAGAGAGACCATCCGTCTACTCACAGATGTGAATCTCTTCAGTCTTTAAACAGTGGAAGGAGAACAATTTCTATACTGTGTAAAACAGCCTTTAAATCACAAGACTTATTCTAGGCACAAAGCCAAGGAGGATATAAATCTGAATTAAAATCTGCAGAGCAGTAAGACTTTGTAATGTATTTCTACTTTAACTTGATGCCAGTTACTAAGTGTTTAATTATGGCTATTGCAAATATTTAAATTGAAGGAGACTGTCGCTGACACTAGAGTCAGGCAGCTGCTTTTAATGCTCTCACAACATTACATTTCTCACTTTTTACTAAGAAAGTCTAATGGAATTCTTTTGTTGCCATCTAGCTGTGAAGATCACTTCCACAATCAGCAAGCTGATAAAATGTGCTGTATTTTTCATTCAAAGTAAATGCTACAGTAATCCACAAAATCAACATAGGGCTCATGCTCCATAGAAAGAGTTAAGGAACATAGGAGAGTGAAAAGAAGAAATCATAGCAGGAGAACTACAGAGAAGAGGGAACTATGACGCTATGTGTAGTAGGGGATTGTAATGGCTTAAAACGACAAACCCTTGGCGGCAGGGAGCTTATCATCTTCCTTTGCAGTTGTTCAGCATTCTGTTGCATTGTATTCCAAACAACAAAACCAAGTGGTGACTCTAACACCTTATCGTTTTCCAGAAGCTAGCAATTAACAGGGCTGACAGTCATGGTCCGTGATATTGCATAGCTGAATAGTTCCTTTTAAACTTTTTGATGTGTCTTGCATTTTGAGAATTAAAAAAAGAAATTAAATCATCATTAAGCAAATAGATAGGCAGGTGTATTTAGGTAGGTAATATGGAAATTTCAAAACCCCATCATACTGCATGCTTCTTCCCCTGTGATGTTGGGCCCAGTTTTCAAAATTCTTACTGAATTGCAATCAAGCTGATTCATAACTATTTCCTTCTCCATATTTTCCCTGCTCTCAAATGAAAGGACTGAGGAATAGAGGAATCTCAATAGTCCAGCTGTGGAATTTTTTCCTTCAGAAGTCACAAATAGCCCTATTGCTACTTTAGGATCTGATGCATAAAGTCATCTTCAGAATCAATGTTTTGAGGAATGTAGAAGAATGTGAGTCTTTGTCGTGGTTTAACCCCAGCCAGCAACTAAGCACCACGCAGCCGCTCACTCACTTCCCCCCCCAGTGGGATGGGGGAGGAAATTGGGAAAAAGAAGCAAAACCCACAGGTTGAGATAAGAACAGTTTAATAGAACAGAAAAGAAGAAACTAATAATGATAA
>JANHGO010000001.1:12400291-12433315 GCA_024606505.1 Aquila spilogaster
CTGCGGGCCGGCCTGCGTCCTGCGTCCTGCGTCCCGCGCCGTGACGCAACGCTGCGGGGCGGCTCCGGCGGCCCCGCGACCCCGTCCTGCGCTGCCTCTGGGTCTTCCTGAGAGCGAGCTGCGGCCTTCCTCTGGGAGGAGCCTGTCCCGGGGGCCGCGGGGAGCTCGGCGCTTGAGCAGACCTCGTCGCTTTCTGTCGGTGCTTACAAAATAGGTCAGGCGGCCAAATGGCAGTTCTGGCCGCGTTTCCGCGGCCGTGCCTTTATCGCCTGCTGCCGAACGTGTGTGCGCTGCCTGGGGGGCGACAGGGCCGTCTCTGCAGACCCCGAAATGCACGGCTGCGGTTTGCACGGACCTCGGGCCCAGCCCTGCCCAAGCAGGGTGCGCAGGCCCGCGTCCAGGCAGCTTTTGGAGCACCGCCCTGCCAAAAAGGACCAGCTGGTACTGGTGGGTGGCAAACTGGACGTGAGCCAGCACTGTGCCCTCGCGCCCCAGTAAGTCAATGTGGCCTGGGCTGCATTGTGGCCCGCAGGGCGAGGGAGGTGATCCTGCCCCTCTGCGCTGGTGAGGCCTCAGCAGTACTGCGTTCAGATGTGGAGTCCTTAGTACAGGAAAGACATGGACCTGTTGGAGCGCTTCCAGAGGAGGGTCGCAAAAGTGATCCAGGGGATGGAACACCACTCCTACATGGACAGGCTGAGAGAGATGGGGCTGTTCAGCCTGGGGAACAGAAGGCTCTGAAGTGACCTGATAGCGGCCTTTCAGTATCTGAAGGGGAACTACAGGAAGGAAGGAGACAGACTCTTTAGCAGGGTCAGCTGTGATAGAACAGGGGGAAATGGCTTCAAGCTGAAAGAGTGGAGACTTATACTGGATATTAGGAAGAAGTTTTTTACAGTAAAATTGGTGAGATGCTAGCACAGGTTGCTGGTCAGGCTGGATGGGGCTCTGAGCACCTGATGAAGCTGTAGGTATCCCTGTTTATTGCTGGAGAGTTGAACCAAACAGCCTTGAAAGGGTCCCTTCCAACTCAAACAATTCTATAATTTTCTTTTCCCCAAGGAGAAGACCCCACACCTCTCTGGTCCCTGTGCCAGCGCTCCTGTACCACCCACCACAGCGGTGCAGCCTGGTGGGTGGGGGAGCTCCTGGGCTTCAGGTCGTGCTTGGGCCTGGCCCTGGGCACTGCTGCAAAGAGAGCCGCAGAGCTTTTTTTTCTATAGACTTGTGTCTTTATTACTGCTTCATGCTGTTAGCTGTGCATTGAGAGGTCTGAAGAGAGGAAGTGAGAAGCAAAATTTAAAGGCATGGCCTGTCCTGCTCTGACAAATCCCACCTGTGCTTTTGTTTGGGTGATTCAGTGTGGAGCCAGGAGTTGGATTTGATGATCCTTGTGGGTCCCTTCCAGCTTGGGATTTTCTGATTCTGCAGTTGTATCATTCATGACTTGCACATACCAAGTCTGACGTTGTTGCTGTTTTCAAACACTGCCTTCAGCGCATTGGTAATGTTTAGAATGTTTATGAAGTTAAGTCTTGTTTGTGTTAGTGAGACATGGTGAAATGATCTGCTGCTTGCTGAAGCTGATTTGCTTCAGGTCGTTCTGAGCATGTGAGAGGTCAAAACTTAGTTCTTAGAGTTGTGCAAGAAAAGCTTTTGGTTCGTACTGCATAGAGAGTGCAGTTTTTAGGAATGTAATTGAGGCATTAAATGAGGTCAGCATGAACTCAATGGAAATACTAACTTATTTTAGAAAGAAGTATTAATGGGAGACTGAAGCCATAGGTATTATGGGATACGATGTTACTCTACTCCTGCTATCAATGTCCTTATTCAGATGACTTCTCCTTTGTTTTTCTCCAGTATCTCGCTGTCTAGAGTGGCTGGTGGCTGTAGTACCAAAAACATCTGTAGGCTGGCTAGAATAGGCCTTGAGCTTCACTGTAAGGACAATAACACTTAAGATTTGGGAGATGTGAATGACAGAACAGTAACTGCACATGGAGAGCTCTGTAGATGAGCAAGGGCGAGCAGTTCATTCCAGGAATGTATCATCCTGCAGTGATGCAATACAAGTTCTCTGCCAGATGGAAATATTTATGGGCTTGCTGAGTTGATCTGCAAACTTTTTGCATTTAAAAAGAACAGAATCTTGAACTTCATTTAAAAAAAAATCTTCATTATTTTAAACTATATCCTCATTCTAGAATCTGGAACTGATTTCTGAGTGTCTTGCTACAAACATAATAGATGACTTTGTTAATAGCTGCAGCTGGAGTGATTTGATGCTGCTGGTTTGGGGTTGCACCCCCAATGCCTGTAAGTTTGTTGGGTGCTGGGTTGAGTGGTGTGTGCTGGAGGAGATGCTCGCAGACCTTAGGGTTGATGTGGCTATCTGGGCCTGTGTGGCAGTGCTGCTGAGTGGTCCTGGGGAGTTAAAACCTTTAAGAAGTGCTAATTAGTGAGCAGGTGCCTAAATGAGCAGGATTTGCAGCTGTTGAGTTTACTTTTGTTCTTATATAATGGTAACTTGATCTGTGTTGTACAAAAAAAGTAAACTTGGCTTGTTTTTCCTCCTGTTCCTGTGGTTCAGATAGTTACTATTGGGAGAAGCTTCCAGAGTAAGCCAAGAACCTACTGTAGAAATCTGCAGCCGCACAGAAGAGATTTGTTCTTACAAGAAAATAACATTGCTGGATCAGGAGATGTCTTCCACAGTCATAACAAGTTCCAGCAGTCTGGTTTTCTTCACTTGTGACACTTGTGAATGCTGGTGGATCTTCCCTCCACGGGTTGTTGTAAGGTGGTTTTACAGTGGTGAGCTCCCTGTGGATATCCGTCCTCAATTTTCTTCTTTAAAGAAGCTCCCAGAGAAAGTAAGATTTGAGCCCTTAGCAACTGGAACAGGGCAGGAGCATGGGGGCTTTGTGTAGGCTCCGTATGAAGTGTAGATACATCAGTGTATCAGGTTGTTTTAAGAGATTCCAACAAAAACAGTTCCAGCTGTTGGTAATTTGAAAGTAAGCTTGTATGAAGTTTAATTCCTTATGATCCTCGGATCTATGTGTTGGTATTCCCCAGCGTTTTATTCTCAAAGTATTTTTCCAGCCCTGTATCAGAGGAGAGCTGAGAAAGATGTCACTTGGCTTTCTGGGTGAAGTTGGCATACGGAGCGCAGTGGCACAGTGAGTTAATATACATCATCTGATGCTCAGCCCCGTTACCTTCCTGCTGCATGGGGCATGCTTTGGCAATGTTCTTTTTGGTTTTGGCAGTAGCTATCAGATGAAGGTGGTATCTTGTCTTTGGGTGACTGCAGTTTGAAGGAACACAGGTGTGCCAGGGCTGGGTTCAGGGGGTGTGCTCTTTTTTTCACATCCCTCATCCCTTGTGCTGCTTGCCTTCCTTGCTTCAACCCCCTCTTCCCCTTGTCTCCAAAAGCTCCAGAATAAAACCTGTGAGTAATGATAATACAGAGCAGGCAAGTTGTACAGCATCTAAAGGTTATGATCATAGAACAGGGCATCTGCTTTAGTAAAACAGGATCTCCCCAAGCCTTGGTAAGGCTGAGAGGTGGTGGAAAAGCTTCATTCATTGGAAGGTGAAAAGAAATTTCAACCTGTAACCTGTAAGGGTGAGGTGTATGTGCTCCACCCAGATACGGAATGGCATGGTACTGAGAGGGGTTGCGTGGTTGAGTTCTGTATGCAGGGAGCATCTTCTGGGTTGACTTTGCAGCTGCCTGGGATATGCAGCTAGCTGAAATCTGACCTCCATGGGAGTGTTCTCCACCTTTTTCGAGTCATTTCTGCTTTGGGAACAGGTGGTGAAGTGTGTGAGAGCCGGAGTCGGTTCAGCAGTGCTCAGGCGTGCACTCATCTTTGTATCCAGAAGAACAAGGAACTTGCTGGGGTGCAGTTTGCGCAGAGACACGGGCCTGTACAGTGAGCCACAGTTTTGGCACCTTTCGAACTGTGGCCCTGAGCCAGAGCTGTGACCAGAGCAGTGAGCTCAGCCCTGCAGGGACAGTGGGGCTGGGTCATCCGGCAGCTAACTGCCTGCTGAGTGGGGCACGACCCCTGCCATTGCGACGTAGTGTTTCTCAGAGCATTTCCACGCAGTGATTTCTGTTTTTCACTTGCTTTAGGTTCCTTTCGAGCTGCTTAGCTCCCACGTGTTTTAATCTGGCCGTGGTTTGGAGAAAAGAGAACTGTTTATCTGTAATTTTTGTTCTCTAAGGATGGCTTCTTATGACACGATTCCCAGTTATTTCTGCCCCCACACAAACACTGCCTTCAGATAATCAGTTGTTTTTTTCAGATAAAGCTTAACTGGGACTCCTTAGTATCTTTCTGGTTTGCTGACTTACTCTGGTGTTTAGCTAGGAAATGAGTGAGCCTAAGTGAGGCTTCACGTCCTGCTCTAGGGGTCTGTGGCTGTGATACTAAACTTTTGGGACTTCCATTCCAGCTCTGGTCAGAAGCTCATGGCTCAGAAACGACATCCTTAAGTTCAGGTGTATTTGAGAGAACAAGAATTACAGACAGGTAATCTTCTCTCTTCTTTTCTTATAGGTTTGGAAGAACGTCATTCTAAGATACTGAGAAATCTGGACTTTTTAACAGTGTACTACCTAAAGAAATATAAGGAATTGAAAGTTGTAGCTTCCTTGCATTTAATTTTATGGTATTTGTGCCTCTTATTTTTTCTGTAACTTTAGATCAAGAAACACCATGAGTACAGTAAGTATTCTACTGATCAATGAAAAATGATTCTTAAAATATATTGTTTATCGTATTTGTATAAATCTTTTCAACAGTTTATTGTTTTTACAGTTTATTGTTACAGTTTATGCTGTAACACTAATTTTCCATTTAACTTCATGTTCTGTGATACTTAAAAATTTCTCATCTCTAGGTGCTAGCAGTGTTTCAGAGATACTTGCAGCATGAAAACTTTAGGTCAGACTGATTCAAATGGTTGGCTGGAAGCTAGCACGTGATGTAATTGTGAGCCCATCTTCACATGTAGACCTTCAGAATGTGGGGTGGCTCTTTTCTCTGTGACTTAACTGGTGAGAGAACCTGGCGTGATGTCTGCTCCTTGATGTGATCAGTTCAGATAGGAGTCACCCATACCACTGTTATATTTATGCTACAGACCTCTAGTGGTGTGTTTTGTCTACCTTGATATGCTGACCTTGATGTTGCAAAAATGAGGTCCATGTTAGTGTTACTCCTGAAGAGCATGCTAAGGCTTTCCTCTCTCTTAGACTCCAAGAAAGCGCCGTGGAGGATCAGCTAACTCTAGGCAAGCTCAGAAACGAAGCAGGCTGATAGCTTCTACCACAGAGATGGCTTCTGAAGGAGAGCCAATAGAACTGGAAGAAAGTGGTAAGCTGTCTTTTTTCCTTTGTAAGAAAACAGACTGCTCCTGGAGTGTTGGGAATCCGCTTAACACATTTTTTGCCAATTTCAAGGCCCTTTGAAGGAGAGGGGAAAGCTGCTAATTTAAGAAAGGACGTAGTATGGAAGCAGTAAACAACAAGCCTACTGACAGCAGTTTAAGATTGTTACTGAGGTGCAATGCTTTCACTTCCAGAGATAGATGAATTAGGTAAGAAAGGTGCACACGTGCTGCTCAGACATCCAGTTATCTCGTCTGATGCATTTGGAGTTACTGCAGCTGCCACTTCAGATAACAGCAGACTAAATTTGGGAACTTGCAAATGTTTAAAAGATATTTAAAATTCTGTCGTCAGTCCCTTGAGGGGAGGGGCCCTGAGCCAGTGTGTTTCACAAAAGGATCAGAATTTTTAGACAGCCTCTTTAACCTTCTAAATAGATGCTTAGACCGTATTCTGAAATTTTAAGGAAGGATTAGAAGTAACTGTTGATCTCCAGGTAAATAAACAGCTTCTTCCTGTTCTGCTGTGTGTTTGGCTTTTGAAAGTTAGGTGAGACATGAGGCTGAAGCACAACACTGGGAAAGACTCTTAAATCCTGTTTGATTCATGTTTTACATTCTCCTATATTAGGTGAATGATGTGTTACTGCGTACCTCTCGCAAGCTATTGATATATCAGAAAGTATGTGAGATCAGTTACTCATGCACTGCAACTTGCAGAAGTTGTTATTACTGTATATGGACTGTTAAGAGCAAAGCTTGAGTGAGAAGCTGGGTATGTTACCAAAGAGAAGAGGGATGGGGCATTGTTGAATGATACTTCAGCCTGTTATACACTGATGGGTAACTTTACTCCTGTGATCTCTGATTTGTGTTCTAACATTGTTTTTAAGCTGGTGAAGAAGTAGTAGATCTGACATGTGAATCTTCTGATCCTGTAGTAGTTGATCTAACTCACAATGATTCTGTTGTGGTAAGTAGTGGCACGCTTATCTAAATGTTGTAGTCAAAGGAGTTCTGTGTTGTGCCTGCTGCTCATAGAGTGTGAGTTCGAAGTTCAAAGTTGAGTTTTCCATATGTGAATTCCATTGAAATATGTATTAACCTACATTAGATCTGTCCAGTACAAGTAAACGGATGTACTCGCTGCAGAAGTAAACTTAGTCTTTACAAGACTGGGGCTTGGGTCATAGCTTACCAAGGCCTTAGTTTTTCAGAAGATGAGCTTCTAACTTTGTCTTCTGGCATCTAAGTAAGTAGCCTACCTTAAGGGGTTAAAGCGTGGCTCTTATTTAGCATTTCAGAGTTCACATCCAATCCCAGATGGACCTGTTAATGTATCTGCATCTATGAATATCACCTGCAGGTAATGAGCACAGTCTAAAATAGCTTGTTGCTCCCGATCTTGGGGTTATATACCCATCATGGATCATGTAAGTAAATGCCCTTTAAAGTTGAAGCTGTGATAAATATTTCAAAGAAAAAAGCCAGTGATTTAAACAGAAAGTCAAAGACGTAGCAATAAGTCTTCAGCTCAACAAATGTGAAGTGTTCAGGCATCTACAAGGTCCACAATGTAGTTAACGCCCATTTTGGGATGCTCCTACTTCCTTGCAGAACCAAAAACAAGCAGCAGGAATAGCAGGGTTTGTTGCTGAGCCTGTACAAGGGGATGCCACGATCTCTATAGCATGATTTGCATTGCCCTGGCTTTGGTTCCACTGAATATAATAGCGGGTTGGTTTTCTGTTTTATTATTTAGCAGTTGCTAGTGTAATATGAAGCATTCATGGGTATCACACCTGAACTACTATTTTGGGGAGAGAAAGAGATAAAGCTGCCTCCAGCCTCAGTCAAGTTAGGATACTGAAACTGGGGGGCAGAGAGGAGATTGCTAAAATGGTTCCTAAGCTGCCTCCATTTCTGTCTCTTAGCAGCAGTGAAAGCAAAACTAGAAGTAATCACTTAATAAATTAGCCATTGCTCTGCAACTATTTAAATGGAAATAACTTAGTGATATCCTAAAATTCTCAGCTTGCTTTGTTAATTGCTTAGCTTTTCTGGTACGTGTACGTAAAACTTTGGTGCATACCAAAATCTAATTTCATTTTTCTTTTCCCTCCTGTGCCGTGTGTATTTGCCTCAAGATTGTTGAAGGTGAGTTTCCATTTTACAAGTGATAAAGGAATTGTCCTGATCTTACTTTTTGCTTTCCAACAAACTTGAGCAGCTTGAATTGAAACTGCTTTCAGGAAAAGACAAAGAACAATGCTGTGGTATCTGGCCAGTGTCTTAGAGAATGGATTCAATCTGTGTTTCATAGTCTGTATGAAAGCTGATGTAAAGTATCTGAAATAAAATCCATCAAATGTTCTCAAAATACATCTTTCTTCTCCAATGCAGAAGTTCTGTAAGTATGAAGCCAGTAGTCAATTGGGTTAGCATTTGTAGCAGTGGAATATCTGCTTTGAATAAGATAATGTTCAAAGACATTATTAGCCTGTATTGCACTGAAGGAAATGAAGTAGAAAGGTATCGGAGGTCGGAATACTTTCATTATGTGGTCTGACACTCCTCAAATATAGTACTGATTAATGCTAACAAGTTGAGTATTTTCTGCTTCAGATGTAACTAATTGTAGACAAGATATAAAAAAATAATCCTTTATACCTTTCAAACCTTGTTCCGATTACAGTACCTGAGGCGTGTTAATAAGTTGTTAGCTGCTTACTTAGAATGTAATCCATTTGGGGCTCTAAAAGAAGCAAGTAAAAAAGCAACAGAACAGAAACCCCACATGCAGTAGAGGTTATAGCTCAATATTTATGCAAGAATATTTTAAGTGTTGTGTTTATGTAATCATAATTAGGGCTCCATGATTGGTGTTAATGATGGAATTGCAAAGAAATAATTCTTGTATGCAGTTTCTCATGGTTATAGAGCAAACAGCAGTTCTGTAACCTCTGGGTTTTACAGGCTCGGTAACGTTTTTCTGTTCTTGAATCTGTGAGAAACCAAAGCAACTACATAATTTAAATGTGCCACTTAAGCACCTCTTCTATCGCTTGTGAAAAATGATTTCTTTTAACTTTGTTATCAGAAGAATGTTTTGAGGCATGCGTGTGTTTGTACATATGGTCAGTGATCCCCTGAAGCAGCAACTGGCTGCTGGCGATGATATCACTGCTCTAAGCAGTTTAGGTAATTGTGGGGGATGGTGCTCCCTTCTAATCTCGAGCATTATACCGTTCCGAACAAAGTGCTCACTGTTACCAAACCTTTTTGCTTTGCTACCTGGCTGTGCTACTCAGAAACTTGAGTCTTCTCTGCCCTTTTTATTTATTTTGAAGAATCAAATAGAGATGTTTTGAATTCCTCAAAGTAGCGGAACAGTGTTGTAGGATTCTCTGCATGTATTTTATGGTTTATCTGACTTAATAAATTACAGAGAATCAACAACGGAGGAGAAACCTCAGACTAAGAGGCCAGCGGCAGTCAGACAGCTGTGTGCTAAGTAGTGATGATGAAGATGAAACAAGAGATAATGATGTATACGTAACAGATAAAGTGTCTCGAGAACTGGGACCACTGGAGGATGAAACTGCAAGTTCCAAGTATGTATGCTTGATGACCTAACAAACATTGAGTTTTGCTGTTCTGTACTTGCAGGACTAATTCAGATTGCTAAGATATGGCTCATCTTTGAAATCATAACTTAGTTTTCACTTTAAATTAGTACAGCATAACATTTCACATAGTGACAAAATGATATTGTTTGCCCTTCTTGACTGGAAAGCCAATGCAAGGTGGATGTACAACTTTGCATACAACTTTAACTTATAAGAGATGTGGCAAGGAAGGAGGATTAGTGACAATTTATAGCTCATAATGTATTGCATTTACTTCTCGTGCAAAGCTCTTGTAGTGCTGTTAAGATGTGGAAATCTTTTCTATTGGTGTGGATGATTTGGTATCTACTAGGCTATGAACAGCTTCCTTGTCTGCCCTTGCCACAAGAGAACTGTGGTATAAATATCTTTGAAAATGTGTTTTTGGGGAAAAAAATGCAGTTTCTAATAGGGGCTGTAGTGTAGGCTTTTGTTTAGAACGCTGACAGTAGTGCTGTGTGCTTAGGCCATACTGTCCAGGCTCTGTAATCATTAAGTGATTGCCTCTGACAAGGAAATAGATTAAACCAAACTGCAACTGAAGTGCAATGGATAATAAACTAAAGAAAAAGATCTGTTTCTCTTTGCGTTATATATATTTCCTAAGCACCTACTACATACTTAAAATATAGTCAAACTTAACAACTGACTTAGAGCAGTTACTGAGGAGGGACAGTTGTTGTTATCTCTCTGACAATTTTATTACTTTGAATAGAGTATCCTCATCTGACCTTATGGCATAAGGTACTGGATCTGAGCCAAGTAAATGGCATTTACAGTGCAGCTGATCTGCCTGCTCTAGTTATCAGGGAGTAAAGGGTAAGAAGTTAGCAAAAGATGTGCTGATAATCTTCAAGCTGAAGAGCAGTGGTGGGGAATTTTGTTTTGAATTTGAAGTGGTCTGTCACGTTTACAAAGACAACTCAGTGTAATGGTGAGGATGTGCTAAATTACCTTCTTTGCATCCCAATGTCTGCAGGTATTTATATGTGGCCTTTAACACTCAGATTTTGTTAATCCTTTGGTTTTTTTGGTACCTTCAACTGAGATCCAGCTGTGTGGCCCAGCAGTCCTATAAGTTAACACTTGCATTGTGATTTAAAAACAAACCAACAAAAAAAACCAAACTCATGAGTGTATCAATGCTAGCAATAACTTCTTTCCTCTACAACTCAGACATTTTAAGGTGGACTCCATAACAGCCTATTTGAGCACGTTCTGGGAAGCAGCTCGTTGCACTGATCTTACCTTTTTGGTGTGCTTTGAACCTTTTGGTTTACTGGAGGGCAATATGGGAGAAAACGTGGATACAGAAACTTTGGTTTTCAGGTTATTAAATGTGCATTGTGAAGTTGCTTGTAGCATATGAAAACGCAGTGCTCTTTGTCATTGAATTTTCAGACTTGTTATTTTGGGCCTATTTTTGGTTCATGTAAAAATGTAATGTTTGGACACTTCAAGCTCATACTTCTGTTAGAGATGGGCCTTCCTGCTCTGTGTAGACAAGGCTAAGATAACTCGGTGCTGCAACTTTTATCATTGACAAGAAGGTGAGGTTATAGTTTTGCACTGTAAATGGCTCTGTGGCAGACTACACAGTTCAGTTAGTCTTGCTCATGTGAAGGTTATCATCAGTTGTAATTAATTATTGAGTTGGTATTATAGCCTCTGCTTAAAGAATTTGAGTAGTAAAAAATGGAGAAATTAATAGAATTTAATTATGTATGTGAAACCAGGGGTAGGCTTCAGCATTACTTGCTGCTTGAATTTAAGATTATGGGATGAAGGATATCTCATGCTTACTATCCTTGTCATTAATGAATTATATAAACTGTTGCTTAACATGGGAGATGACAGAATCACGGAATAACAGGGGTTGGAAGAGGCCTCTAGAAATCATCTGGCCCAACCCCCTGCTAAAGCAGGCTCCCTACAGTGGCACAGATCAGTGTCCAGACAGGTCTTGAATCTCTCCAGAGGAGACTCTACAGCCTCTGTGGGCAGCCTGTTCCAGTGCTGTGTCACCCTCACTGTGAAGGAAGTTTTTCTGCATGCGCAGTAAAGCCAAGAGTTTATGGTATAGAGTTACTAAAGCTGCTTACTGTGATCACTTAAAATGAAGATTAATCTGTCAATGGAATTGTCAGGAAGCTCTTACTCCTTCTAATAGCAAACATTAGTCAGCACATGAAATATGACATATTCCCTTATGCAGAATTGTCTGGTGTGTAGTGCTTGCAGCACTGCTGTTCTGGCAAGCAGAGGCAGGAGGAGGTATATCTGTGACCTCAGCTTAGGAACAGCCACTAAGCTGACCTTCTGAAAAAAGGGTTCCTGGGGAATATTTCCTTCTGTTAGTGCGTGTTGTTACCCAGACCTACACGCTGCAAGAACTGAATGCTGTTCCCCAAGGCAGTCGTATCATGAGGGCTTCCCTTGCCCGAGAACCCTAAACATAACGTGGTGTTATGTGTAGTGGTGGAACTGCCATGACTCCGTAGAGCTTTTAGTCCAGTGTTGGCCATGAATTGATGGAAATTGTCGTCAGCAGTTGTGGTATTGAAGTCATTTGCTTGTAAGGTAGCCTCCAAATTTTACCTCTCAAAAACAAAGAAAACACATTAAAAAATACAAATAAAAAATCATCAACCAAGCACTGCAAGTCTTTGAAATCATTAACTAGTGTATCTTGCACAATGAATTAAGAGACATGGAAACAGTTGCAGTATGTAAAAGAGAGCCAGTCTGAAAATATGCCCTATGTAATCAATCATTTTATAAGGAAGGAGTTCATGGTACGTATATGTTACTGGGTTTGGATGCTGCTAAATTAGAGTATGGGATATGTTGATTTGTCAGCCTATTTCATTTCTAGAATGAATAGTTAATAAAGGACAGCTACATGGTTTTGTAACAAAACTGATATGAAGTCTTGATGATATTGCTGTACGTGTACTGCACAGCATGTAAGCTGCTGTTAATTCCAGTGAAGCAGTGGGATGAATGAAAACCAAGAAGCTGTTTTCCTCAGGTGACAGAGACCCGAACTGCTTACTAAATGCAACAGATTGACATAGTTGAAGTTACGCAGGGATCTTCAGATGAAATGTCATGGCTCATCAGTGCAGTCAGATGATGGTGACATTTTATGTTTCAGTAACTCTCAGTGTACCATGAAACTGATGGTGTTTTGTTTTTTTATTCCCTTTACCACAAGGCCTTCTGGTACTGTTAGCTGTCCAATTTGCATGGATGGCTACTCAGAGGTAAGGATGCACGTTGTCATTTCTTGTTGTTTTCTTTTCAGTGGGAGAGAGAATGGGGAAGAGGGTGAGCTACACTACTCCATTAGGACATGCGGGATGGTACAGACAGCTAGCTTGAAGTGCAGACTTGGGTTCTAAGGTAAAGCTAAGTAGTAGCATATGCAGAGGGAGAGATAGATGATGAGAAGACACTGCAAGTGAGGTTTGTTGTTACAGTAGTAATGTACTGATTGTGGGTACCAGAGTGCTTTTTGTCTGATGCCAGTAGACCAGCGGAGCCGAATTGCTTGTTCGCCTGCTGTAGGGATCCTGCTCTAGCAGGGGGATGGACTCAGTGATCTCTAGAGGTCCCTTCCACCCCTGCAGTTCTGTGAGACACCTGTTGTGGTTTCTTTTCTTCCAGATTGTGCAAAGTGGACGACTTATTGTGTCAACCAAATGCGGCCATGTCTTCTGTAGTCAGTGCCTCCGCGATTCTCTTAGGAACGCCAACTCCTGCCCAACTTGTAGGAAAAAACTCACTCACAGACAATACCATCCGATTTATATATGAGTACTTGCATTTCTCAGGACAGATTCAACTGGATTTTGGGGGAAAATGTCATGTTTTCAATGCTCTGAAGACTTGAGGAGCAGCAGGTTATGCACACATCCAAATAAAACTGATTTTTGGAGAATAACTCGAGGAAATACCTTTCCTTCTACTTTTTTAATGCGTGAATAAGAGGGGTCTGAATATTTTGTTATTTCTTATTTTTGAAATTGTTCCCACCATTGCATACAGATATGAAGTAGTTACCTTTCAAAGTACAGATGAACAATTTGCCGTTTCATTACGCTTTTGTGTTTATCCTGAAACATGCTCATTATGTATAGCTTTCTGCTAAATCATCTTTGCCCAAGTAGGATAAGTTCTGTAACAATGGATCATTTCATCATTAGCTAAATTGACATCCAGGGCAACGCAATAAATTAACCTGCTGTTAACCAGCAATCAGATGTTTCTTAAGCAGACGGCTTGAACGTGTAGATGTCTTTCTGGACTCCATGAGATCTCAAATGCATAGCCCAATTTGCAGCATGTGCGATGTGAAAATACTGCCGAGAATTCCTGCATTTGGATCACAACACTGAATTTATTTTCTGTTTTCTGACGTGATGAGATGGTCTCTTGGGTTTACTGCTGTTCTATAGAGCTCTGTCTCCTTGTGGCTGAGAAGAAGGTAGTATCCTCTAGGCTTGCTAGTGATGAATAAGAAGCAAATTGTACGCTTTGCTCTTGTCAGCCGAATACCAAACTACCCAGGCAGATCTTCTTACTGTATCAAGTGTACCCAATGCAATGCTTCAAGTTCAGTGTGTTCACTTCATTGCTCTCTTCAGTTGCTGTACTGACACACCTGACTGGTTTTAGCCTGGTGCATAGGATTAAAGTTTAAGTAATTGTAATGCTATAAATTGAGAGGGACAAGGAACTTTATTTAATCTGTCTGCCATAAAGGCCATGCATCTTTCTTTGTGTGCATGATGCTAAGAGATGTCAGGTACCTGTCCTAGGAGAGAGTTCTGTTTGAACAAGGCAGGAATGCACAGGTTTAGGCACTGTCTGGTTACTTTTTTTTTTTGCAGAACCAAGTTAAAAATGTCTACTTGAAACCGGCTGAAATCTGCAGGCTGATGTGAAGTCCCAGATGAGCTGATGCAAACAGGATAATAACTGAGATAATTAAAATTGGTATTTGATAGTCCACATATGCCGTAGCTGCAGCTATGAAGGCTGAAATTCGGTATGTAAAAATGGTCTAAAATGAAACTGTCAGATACCCTTTGGAAAATTGTTGATTATGGAAAAAACTTAGAAGTAGCATTCTGGGCTCTGGGCACAACGTGGCAGTGGATCTGATGCTTCTTTGCTGACTTGTCCTGGGGATCGGTAGGAAGCCTTTAATTAAAGCAGCTTTTAATTAGCCATCTCAAGTTCTCAATTGACGATTGCATCCCAAGAGCAAAGTTTCTTATTTGGGTGTTGGGAGGTGTTACTGGGTGTAATAAAGCATCCCAAATTGTGTTGGGTGAAGGCCAGCTGCAGAACAGCAACACCTTCCCCAGCATGGTTTGGGGGAGCTTAGGTTTGGTGCCGTTACCAGGAAAACACAGGTTCTGCACTGTGGCAATACTGTAACAACCAAGAAGTTACACATTTCTGGTTCCTGTGTGCTCCATTGGCAATATGAACTTAGAAGTGAAGGAATACAGCAGTCTCGGGGCAGCGCAGCGGCAGCGAGGGCTGGAAGTTTTGTTCCAAAAAAAGATGAGATGATGAAAGAGTCCTAAAGGTGACTTAATGTGAATGAAGAGAAGAAGCAGCCCAACATTAAACTGTGAAAATATTTAAAGGCCATGAGGGGGGAAGAACCTGGGGCCAGTTTTACCTGGGTGGCTGCTGCGTCAGAAGGATGGTACTGAGAGGGTTTAGTGGATTACCTCTGGATGAGGCTGCGTCACATCCACGCAGCTTCCATAGTTACTAGCTATAGCCTGGAATGACTTTGCACAACTCCCTCCGTGTAAATACCACTTCATAGTTTGTGCTTCAGTAGCCCTAATTGGAATCTAGATACCCAAACTATAAAATATGTAACAAAAAAAGGTTTTTTTTAGCGTTTGTGTACCCTGTGAAGTGCCACAGATCTGTGCATCTTAAACTTTAAGTTCTCAGTATGTGGAAAAATGCGAACTTGCATTTTCCTTTTTGTGTTAAGAAGAAAAAGGAAACCCCAATATATTTGCGTTCCAGTGATGTTTCACATTGGCAAGAGCTGATAGTTAATATAAAGACTTTTTCCATTCTGTAAATGTATGTCTCGTTGTATATAGTTCAATTTCTCCTGTATTTAATTGTATTCATGTCTGTATGTCACATCTGTGTTGGACTCTGCTGGTAAGCAAACAGCTCTTTCAACAGGTGGAAATAAAAATAATTTGCTCAATTAAGTATTCTTCCTTTGAATCGCCGGTGCCATTTCCAAGGATTCCAAAGGACCGCCGTGTGCTGAGGCTGCTGCTGAGTGTTGGCAGAGCTCCTGGTGCTGCTTGTGAGTACCACGGGTGTGTGCGGTGTGAAACGTGCTGGGGAGGGTGGCAGGGAGAGGTCACTGCATCATTTCATTTGTACTCCAAACAAGTCAGGAAGATGCCATTGCCTTCTGGTTCTTTCCTTGTGCCTCTGATTTGCCTTCCGTATTCTTAAATGAAGCTTCTGCACTGTAAGGAGAGGAGAAGCAACATTTCTGTTCGGGCTGGCCGGTTGTGTCTGTGTAAGCCGTGTATAGAGCATGTGAGCTAGTGTCACGTCTGTATACGAATGCACCACATCAGAGGTCCGCTTGTAATCTTGTTTATTCCATTGGTCTGAAAGCCAATGTGTTAGGAGGGACCTGATGTATTACTCTGAACTATGATGCTGCTAATAAAACTCCCTAAGTGTGTATGTTTTCTGCTGACCTTTGTTGCTGTGACTGATGTTCCAACACAATTTCCCTAAATCATTTATTAACGGGGAAAAGGATCACAGCTTTTAATTCAGCTATCAGCATTTCAGACGCTGATCATGCATGCGTTTGTGCCTCCCTCCTGCCTCACTGCTGTGCAGGCAGATGCATTCTAAAGCAGCCTGGAGTGAAGGTTTAGTCATTCATTGAACAAGGCTCTTTAAAAGCTTTGTTTCTAACCTGCCAAATTATAGCATGGGTATAATGCAAGTCTTCTGGTGTTGAAGAAAATGCCTTCTGTCTGCTGCAGTGTGATGGGGGCTTGGGACTACTAGGAAAGGGGATCTGTGGGGAAGGGGCTGTGGAGCACTGATGAGAGAAGTGCTTGCCGAGGGCTGGCTTCCCACCACTTCTGCCTGAAGTACATTTGAGGGGCTTCTGTAGGGGTGAGGGCTCTCTGCTGGTGGATGTAGCTCATCAGCTTTGCCATCTTTTCATGTTTGCCTTCTCCAGCTGCCCACATTGAGTGCTGCTGCCACGCTGCCCAGTGGGGCCTGACCGGCTCTGTTGCTGTTCCAGCTCTGCTAGGATGCCTGGGACAGCTCATTGCAAAATGATTTTGAAAGCAAGTGTTTCATATCTCTACATCTGTGCTCTCCTATGAACTGATTTTACACCAAACATTAACTTCTGCCACCTGGCTGGATGTCAGACTGCCATGTGATCTTGCTCATACCTCCATGCTTCCACATCTGCAGCCACAACATCCACAGTGTCCTTCTGCACACCCACAGCTCTGAGAGAGCCCTGGGCCGTGTTGCTGCTCTGCTGGGCCCGGGAGATGCCGCCCTGGGAGTGTGTGCTGCTGTGAGTGCCCCATTTCACCTCGTGTTGATGCTGAGTACTGCAGTTCACCAAACCAGGATGCAGCGCGAGGCACAAGCAGAGAAAGCGGTGTCTGCTTTGGCTTGGGTCCAAAGCTTGTGATCCAGGCTCAGCTCTTCCTTGCACCTTGCTGGTAATCTTCCTCGCAGTAAGCACAAGGCAGTGCAGTGCGTCCCTTACGTGTGTGCTGTGCAACCCTTAACCGCCTTAGGGACACCAGGAGAAGAACAATGGGGATGGCTGGGGATCCTGGTGGGGCATAGGGAGGGGGCTGGGTTTTATTCCAAGCGATCTCAGTGCCAACAGAGAGATTAACAGGCAGTGCTGGGACGGTGCTGTCTCACAGATCTCCCCCTAATGGCTCCAGGTAGGCAGTAATCTTTTCTTTCTACTGTTACAACGGAGCTGAAACTCTGCTAGAGGAAAATAATGGGTATTAATTTGGGAAGGGGTGATTTGGTCAGAAATAAAATTCCTGTGCTTGACAACATGCTGGAGTGATAAGATAAAGCAGAGAATTACTTAAAGTGTTGCTGCAGGGAGGGCTGTGAGGTGGGGTGAAGCGTGCCATCATCTGTTTAGCAACCGATAATGCAAATTGCAGAAAGAAAGAGGAGAGGGAAATAAATTAACTTCTGAAAACGCTATTGAGGTAATGGGGAGGTAATGGTTTTCCTGACATTTGTTATAAGAATGTGGTTGTTAATCCCACAGCCCTGGAGGGACGCCAGGTCGGGTAGGTGCTGCCTGCCAGTGGAGGGGATGGGGTGGGTCAGGGATTGGGAGCTCAAGGCTGAGCTTAGTGGGGTGGAGGGCGGTGGTGGATGAGTTGCACATCTGAATAGAAAGACTCCAGCAACGCCCCTGCTTTGTTAACGTTACATGGAAATCCAATCAGTTTTACATCGCCGTACAGCAGACTGATGTATCATTTCAGGACCGGGTATGATTAATTAAATAGAAACTTGGCTCCTGAAAGCTGCGTCACATATCTGCCCTCATCTGCCTCGTGCCTGTTCCAAGCCCTGTGTGAGCTTTGAAGAATTGCAAGTCAGTAAAAGTGAGTGTGTTGCAGAATTTCAGTGTGCTGAAGACAAGACTAAAAGGCTGCAATGTTCATGAGCGGATGTAAACATCAAGAGAGACTTATTCTGGAACAGCATTGGTGTTCCCTGGTGCTCCCTGCACCGTTAGAGCTGACGGATAAATGTGTAACCTGCCAGTATACACCACATGCTGTTGAACTGGTGCTCTACCCTAATGTATATTGTGCCCTCTGGATGTACCGTGGTGCTATTGGAAACTCCAGCCCACGTAGCAAAGACAACACGTGCTGATGGGCCAATGGCTGCTCTCTGGATGCCCGTGCTGTATTGCAGCTCATTATCTCCCAGTGTTTAATTTGATCGTGAACTCTAGGAGACTGGGCAAAACTTCCCTGCAAAGAGGTGACCTACCAACTGAGTGTGGGGCTGCTCTTATTAATTCGCCTTTACAACGTCCGGCATCGGTTGCTGGAGGCGGGTGACACAGGTGGTCTCTTACTGGAAACCACTGTCCACCCTGTGAGACTGGATGCTCACATGATGCTAGCAAGAAATGTGGGCTGGCTACATCCAAGTGTGTGCAGGATACACTTACGGTTTCCCCACAGATTGATCAGAAGGAAAACTGAAAGGAGACAAACATCTTCTGGGGTGAGCTTCTGTTTGTTTTCATAGGGAACCGACTGAGATGTATCTATTAAGCAAGCATCCATTGCCTGCAAAACCACAGGGTGTTGTGAAATTCTGAGCTCAAGGAGGTCAGTAGGAAGACTCCAGTGGGGCTAAATCAAAATAAATGTGGTTTTGGTTTGTGGCAAACCTCTGGACGAGGAATTGCAGAAATGTTATTCCGGAAGAATTTCTCTGGGACCTCAGGAGGTCCCAGGGGCGGTGAGGGGCCGTGTGCTGCGTGGAAAGGAGCACGCACCTTGATCCATGCAGCAAGGTGCCTTAAAAGCAACGCCTTCCTCCCGTAACCTCAACCTCAGTGGGAGGCACCAACTGCATTTGTATCCATTGCATTAGAGGACAGTGCTAAATGAGGATTAAATGATTAAATTTGTTGTTTACAATGGAGTTGCAGTGCTTATTCCCAGGTGTAAAGGCTCGAGCTGCATTAGAGAACACTCACCATCTCACAAAACAAATGCCCTAATTTGCCTTTATTTCTTACCGGTCTTTAAGAAATAATTACAAACAGATCTTTTCTTTCTGCCCTTTCCCTATCTCCTTGCAAACAATGGCCCGTCCAAGGGCATCTCTCAGCTACAGCTGCTGCTACCTGCAAGGGAATATGTAGCAGCCTTCACCCCAGGATCACCTTGGAAACGGCAGAGCAGCTTCCAGAGGAGAGCTGGGTATTGCGCAGAGCAATGAGAAGGGCGCTGCTCCAGAGCGCTCTCTGTCTACTCAGCCATAGCACCCAGATGGAGGCATCCTGGCTCAGGCTGATGCCTCACATCCAGCCTTGACTACTCAGCTGTGGGTATGGTGGGGTGAGTATTTCCTGCACGTTCTGGGGTTGGGAAGCGGGTTCAAGTCTTGTATTGATATCAGAGATGGAGGTTTCCAAGCTCTCTGCACTGCAGCCCTTGGCATCTCATTTGTTATCACAAGGAGTTTTGGCACTGTGTCACAGAGGGAGCTCGCTGCTACTGCAGCCAGGAAACAGCACTGACTGTGCAGCCATAACCACATGGGGCTGGGACACATCACAGCCTTCACTGCCCGATGTCAGTGTGGGAAGGAATGGCCTCACCAGCCTGGGGGGAGTGGTGCACAAAATGGCAATGTATACATTCTGCCTCTTGTGGAGAGGGCTCAAGTATTAATGATGCAGCAGAAAGGAATCGTAGAATCACAGAATTGAGCTGAAGAATCCTTTAGAGGTCATCTAGTCCAACTCCTCTGTAATGAACAGGGAAACCTACAGCTCCATTAGGTGCTCAGAGCCCCGAACATCCTTACCTTGATTGTCTCCAGGGCAACCACCTCTCTGGGCAACCTGTGTCAGTACTTCACCACCCTTAGCATAAAAAACTTTTTCCATATATCCAATCTAAATTTCCCCTCTTTTAGTTTGAAACAATTTCCCTTTGTCCTATCCCTATGTCTGTTAAAGAGTCTGTCCCCTTCTATCTTATAGCCTCCCTTTAGATACTGGAAGGCCCCTACCCAGCCACAGGCATAGCATTTGTCTTGCTAAGAACCAAGGGAGTGCCCTTTGTTTTGTCCCATCACTGGGGAATTATTCAAGAGCTGTGCTATTGATGTGGCCTTGAGAAGTGGTGAGAAGGGACTGTATGTGACAACCAGAATGAAGTGAAAAGCGTTAATTAACATCATTATTTGGCGGAGCAGAACTCTTTTGTCAGAACAAGCTGAGTTCATTGGGAAGATAACCCTATTTGTATTGTTTTCTTTTTGTTTATAGGATCAGAGACCAGCACTGGGCACCAGGAACACCCCTGGTGCTGTGGGGCCATGGCCAACTTCCCCCACTGCGATGTCAATGGGGAAATAAGAGAAAATGGGCATTGGCGATGCCACAGTGACTCTGAGGCTGGGCTTGTGAAGGAGGAAAAAGTTACAGGAATCCAGGTATATCCAAACTGTTCATTTTTAATAAAACACTTCAATTGATACTATTTTTTTGTTTGTTTTTTAGAGATTCCTTCACTTGTACGTAGAGGCATGGATGACTTCAAGTGCGTTGTGTAGGGCATTTGGAGACCACCTCTGTGCTGAACTGTAGGACACAGGACCCACAAAGGTGCACTGCCCTTGCACATGGTCCTCATGATGTAAAAGGAATAGGTCAAAAACCTGACGTATTTCCCATCCCCTTTGCCTTTTGTCACTACTTTCCTAACCAAACTTGTGCTTTCCACTCGTGTCCTCCTGGCATCTGCCCTTTTTCCTTCCTCAGATCGCTGAGCTTATTCATGGGATACAGCAAGCAAATGCAACCAGTCCATGCCCTGGGCCATGGCTGAACCCAAGTACACTCACATTTCCCCACAAAACCCCGAGATCTCCACAGCTGGCACCTATCCAACAGGGGGTCCCCAGTGTCACAGACTGCAAAGTGCCCTCAGGAATGCCCGTCTCATATCTCCTCTGCTTTCCCTCTTCCTTCTGCTCTTACCAATAATTATGGCTGAGAGTGACACAAAGCTGACATTGACCCAGTCCTCCAAGGACAACACGAGGGAGATGCTGTACAAACTCATGAGAAGTAACCAGTTGGAACAGAGACTCATTTCCACAGTTCAGCAGCAAAAGGGAGAGCTTTTGCTAGTTTTACACAGAGCTAAAAATGGTCAAGATTCTTAGGAAAATAGTCACTTTAAAACCTGGGAGGGGAAGAAGATTTGACTTCAGCATTTAAGAACATGAATAGGGTGAAATCAAACAGAGTTATAGGCAGGCAGCATCCTACTGATGCCCCATGCGTGGACATGCTCAAGGCTGGGTTGGATGGGCCCTGGGCAGCCTGGTGTGGTGGGGGGCATCCAGCCCATGGCAGTGGTTGGGGCTGGGTGGGCTGTAACATCTGTTCCAACCCAAACCATTCTGTGATTCTATTGAGTGGGAAGTACTGCAGCTCCATTGGCTCACTACAACAGTCTTTGAATTGCAGCATCTCACCCTGTGATGAGAAGCTGTACGGTAACTGGTACCGTACCTTTTTGTAAGGCTTTAAACACTAACGTTGCTATGGGTTTGTAACTGGTAGAACTCGAGCATTTATTAAACTGCTACAAGGTACTGTTTTAGTATTTTACTGCCATTTGAAAAAAAAAGCTCTTAAACTGATTTAATAAATGCTTGAAGGATGATGCTTCAGCAAATCATCACAAATACTGTCACAAGGCAGTGGATATGTATCTGTTTGCTGCAGGAGTGCTGAGCCATCTTTGCTCATGATAACCAAAGAATGAGTATAGCTTTTAAAGTGTTGTCAATATTAGATACCACTTCTTAAGTTGTTTTACGGAGATTTGATTTGTGCTTCATTTATTTTCCACTAGATAATTCCGCTGACTTCTTACATGATGCTACTGCTATGTTTTGCTGGAGAGAACCATCGTTCCATTTGGCTGAGGCAGCTTTTTGACAGACCGACCTACTCTGTAGATAATGATCCTTTCCAGTTGTTCATGATTTATTCTGAAAACAAGATACTGGATAGCGTGATGGAGAAGCTCAGAAGGAAAACTTGCAGAGTGTTTGTATTTCCATGTTATACAAGGGAACCCGAGGCCAAGGAGGTTAAATAAATGCTCGGAGTCAGCGGGGCACTGGGCAAAAGAGGAAAGCCAGGAAAACCAGGCCCCGAACTAGAGCAGCAGCAGCAGGTGCTGTCGGATGGCTAACCTGGGTTAGACAGATTTCAAAAGGATATTTTCAACAGAAGTCTTTCAGGAAACAAATGTCAGGCAGCCCCCTGCCAGCTTCCTAAGCTTTCACACTGCCAGAAAGGAATTGCTCTCTTTGACAAAGCTTTCAAATCCATTCAGGCTGAATCTGCTTTCCCTTCTGGATTTCAGTTATTAACCATTATTTTTATCTCTGGTGCACCCAACCACCATATGTTCTTAACTAAAGCCACTTTCCACTTCTTTTTGTGCTTTGAGGCAAACAGAATTGCTGGAAATGTAGACACACAGAAGGGTGCCCCTCCTTTGGGAAGTGCAGGATTTCCAGGTAAATCTTCAGCACAGAGTACTTCTCACAGCAGCATGCAGTTTTGCTGAAGCGCATGACGTACTATGGAGTGTTTTTATGTATCACTTACTTGCAGGCATGTAATGAAATATCCCTTCTTTGTCCCAGCCTGGTTCCAATTTTGTCACCAAGAAATAAAAGAATTCTGATAATACACCCATCTCTTATCTGGCACAACAGCAAGGTCGTATTTTTAATTTTGAATGAGATGACTAAAAGTGCTTCATTAGCCAAAGGAGAGAGCTGTTATATGGCCTGGAGAAGCTGAAATGGGATGGAATATTCTTACGGCATGAAATAAGCATTTATAAATCTATCATAACCAAACACAGCTCCTGTCTGCTTCCTTCAACTTCGGCTGGCAAGAACTAGCTGCAATAATGGGGATGTTTTAAAAGTGGGAAGAAAAAGAAATCTCATTTTTCAGTTTCCCTTGGTTCAGGCACCATTGCGCCACCCCAGAACGGGCTGCTCAGAGAGAGTCTCCTTCTCTGGAAATATTCAAAACCCACCTGGATGCTTTCCTGCATAACCTACAGCAGGGAACCTGCTTCGACAGGGGGCTGGACTGCAAGATCTCCAGAGATCCCTTTCAACCCCTGTGATTCTATGGGGAAAACTGAGCCTTGAAAACACAATTTCTGAGTATTTAATGTTGTGGCACTGTCTCAGTCCTGTTCAAAATCCTTTGGAAACCATTCTAGAGAGACCTGGGAGTAAGTGAGAGGAAGACTGGCACAAAAGGCAGAAAGCTGCTGCTTTTGTGGCCGAGCTTGCCACTATTTACCAATCAAAAGGGCAGAAATCTATGGGGTGATGCACCCAAGCACTTGACTTTGAGACTGCATTTACAGGGTCTCTCTCAGTCTCTCAATAGCATTGAGACCATCAAAACCCAGGAGCCACAGCCCTGTGCCCAGAAACTGTATATGTTAAGAAGCCCACAGCCCTGCTGAAGCTTTTCAGACTGCCATTACGCATGACAATTCAGACACTGAAGTGGTGCAGGAAATGTCTCTGCCGGCCTCACTAATGCACAAACTGCCTCCTTGCACTTACAGAAATGCCTCTTGCAAGCACATACTGTGCAAACACGTCAGTGTTTATTAACTCAGGGCCTGAGATGTGCAGCAGCCTCAGCATACTCCGACAGCAAGGAAGATGATGTTCCATCCCCTGCAGGGTCAGCTCTTAGCCTGTAAATCAAGCTATACTCTCATTCTTCATCAAGTAAATTCCCTTTCTCTGGCAACTGCATGCCCTTGGAGTAGTGCCAGCCTTATCTGAATGTGGCTTGTCCCCTGGGAAACCTCCTTGAATATTTTCTCTCATGGGAATGAGAAAGCTCAGGATGATGACACACTGTATTCATACAAATACCATACAATTGTTAACAGTGAACTGTACACCAATCCAGGGAAAAGCCCCACTGCGCAGTGGGTGGGAAATGGTTGGAATAGCAGTAGCTCTGAGAGGGCCTGCAGCCAGAAGTTTCTGGTGCTCAGCATCATGTCAACTGGCACAGGTTGCCCAGAAAGGTGGTGGATGCGCCATCCCTGGAGACACCCAAGATCAGGCTAGATGGGGCTCTGAGCACCTGGTGGAGCTCTAGGTGTCCCTGTTCACTGCAGGACTAGATGGCCTCTAATGGTCCCTTCCAACTCAAATGACTCTGTGATTCTGTGACTGTATTAGCTGCTCAAGTGTTCTGAGGAATAAAAGACACAGTTTGGACATTAGGACAAAACATAGAAATAAGCTGACAATCCAGGGGCAAGCAAATAGTCTCATCAAGCCAACAAAATATCTAAGTTGAAGTACAGACACTCATTGCAGTAAGGATCTTGGTTTGGACTGGAATTTCTCAGCTGCTTTTGCTATCTTTGGTCTTGTACCACACACCAGCCCCTAGTGATCCAGGCTTTTGGGAACGTCAGAGAAGCTGTTCCAAATCTCAGTCCTCACTGAAATACGCCACTGTATGAGCAGTGAAAGTTTCCCATTGGATTGGACTCTCCATCTCCACATTCCACTTCCAGCTCTCCCATTCCCTCCTGCCTGGCCAGGATAGCAGCAGCATCTTCTGTGCTGCATTGAAGTTACACCTGGGCAGGCTGGCCAGCAGTTCTTGCCTCTTGTTACTCATAAGAAACTGAAAGCAGTATTCCCCTTTGTGAGGCTGCCCTGGGGACATGGAAGATAACAGCTGCTTATACCTGTAAGATGACATATCTGGGAGATCTCTGTGTCTGTCAAGCAGAATTGAAAGCAATCATTAGGGTAAAATTGCTCTTAGCAGGTCACTGAGACAAACTGACTGAGTAGGTGTTGGTTTTCTTGGAAAGCTACTGTGTTATAGAAATCAGCTGGACCAGCTTACCTCTTTGTTTAGTGCTTTAACAGGTATGTTTTGCATCCAAGACCTTCACTCTGAACACAGGATGTGACTACTGAATACTGTTGGGTTGTTCACATTACCCTTCTGACAGAAGCAAAAGCAGCAAAACTTTGGGAGCTTTGCCTTATGCTGTCATGTCGCCAAGCATCACAGTTTGGTGCTAGATGTCTGCACACAGGCTGGAGTGCAAAGAAGAGAGGCTCGTGGGCTTTTGCTGGAGTTCTTCTCCATGGCTCTGCTCAAGCTAGGGATGGAAATAAGGGCTGGCCCACTGTGGAAGAGCTGGGAAAGAGAGAGGCAGGAAACCAGAACTTGAAACAACCCATGATTATTGGCTTCTGCCAGTGTGAGGTTGGAACATGTTCCAGGTGCACACAGGGCCGTGAGCTTCCTGAAGGCAGCAGCAGGTATCGTTCTTGGTGTGGCTGTCCCAGCCTGCCTGGCCTCACACCACTGGCATTGCCATTCCCATCAGCCAGGCAATGCCATGTCCAGCAAAGTCTGAGCTGCAGGAGTTGCTGACACTTTAACAAGGAGGGTAATTTTCTTCCCAGTTAATCTTTTCCAAAGAATCATAGAATGGCTTGGGTTGGAAGGGACCCCAAGGATCACCAAGTTCCAACCCCCTGCCATAGGCAGGGCCACCAACCTCCAGACCTGGTATTAAGACCAGGTTGCCCAGGGCCCCATCCATGACAATATGTTCTGTTACCCAGTATTTTTAAGGCTATCCAGAAACATTCTGGAACTAATTTGGGGATATCCTGATAATAAAGAAAATTTTGAGAAGACAGACAGAAAAACTGGGCTTTCCTTAGGAATAAATCCTATGACCATAACATCCTAAGGCATAAGTTCTCCGCCTCCTTTTGTCCAAACAGGATGGACAAAGAAGCTCTCTGGGACTGCTGCTAATTCCCTGTTTAATGCTGGGGGGACACAGTCCCATCCAGTGTTCCTTCTCTTCCACCATCAAAGAAAGGTGGAGAGAGCACAGGAAACCCCTCATTCAGTTACTCTGGGTCCAAGTGCTCTATGAATGACAATTAAAATTCAGGAAATTCATCACTCAGAAACAGCAACAGTTCAGAGAAGACAAGAAGAGAGACAAGAAAATTCCATCCCTTCTCTCTGATGAATTTCTCTGACACAGAGTGCAAACCTGGGTGATCTGTGCACTCTGTTGAGCATCCTCATATTATGAAGAGATCTACTATCGCAACCACAACTCCACTGTATCACATCACAGTGAGAAGAAAAGTAAATTCTCTGGGACATTTTGAGGAAACAGATGATAGAAGAGCAATGAGATATTGTTTTTTCTCCTGTGGTGATAGATTTAAAAGCCAAAGAAGCAGAAAGATAAGCTGTAAGAAAGGTTCACAAGCTGCAATGTTCATTCAGATAACATTAAAAAGCTCTGGATCAATGGGTGCAAAAATGTGCTTCTATCGGCAAAACTTGCAATGAAATTACGTCTGCTTTACGTGGTAATGGCTGCCAGGAAGCAGGCTCTGATCTTTTAGCTGTCATATTCTTGCCTGAAACTGGTGGATGGATTCAGCATCTTCTAAAAGGCAAAAAGAAAGTGTAAAAAGAGCACCAACACCTTTTTTACAGGAAGAGGAGCTGGCACCAGGTGAAACAGCACTGAACAATTCTGACCCAGCAGGGACCAGCACCCAAACCAACCCCAAAGGCTGGCACTGCTCTCAGGCACTGGCTGCCAGTGCTTCATTTCAAGGATTACTGGCAATCTGTGAATGACAGAGGCAGAAGGCAGAGGAGGTGGGCAGCCTCACAGATCACAGCTTTCAGCTGCATAGAGAACCTGGGCACAGGGCACAAAGCTGCCAGGACAAGCAGGGTTGGAGACCACGAGCAAGGAAACTGCTGTTTGTGTTTTTCCACTGCATTAGGGCTCTGTGGATAAAATAAATCACACGCTGGAAATATTCTTTTCACTCCATCAGCTCACCAGCAAAGCTCTGTCTATGTAGCTTAACACCTGTGATGAAAGGTGGAAATTGGATTTTCTTTTGAAACTCCAGCTGTGATAGTACACTTCATCCCTCATACACATCATTATCAGTGATAAAAGGAAGGTCAGGGAAGATGTGGGCCCTCTCCAGAAGGAAACTAGAGACCTGGTCACTAGGGATACGGAGAAAGCTGAGATGCTCAATGATTGGAAGTGTAGGAGTGAGTTCAGCAGGACATGAAGATGATCAGAGTGCTGGAGCACCTCCTCTGCAAGGGCAGGCTGAGAGAGTTGGGCTCTTCAGCCTGGAGAAGAGAAGGCTCCAGAGGGACAATATAGCAGCCTTCCAGTACTTGAAGGGGGCCTATGGGAAAGCTGGAGAGGGACTTTTTATAATGACACGTAGCGACAGGATGAGGGGAAATGGTTTTAAACTGGGAAAGGGCAGATTTAGACTAGACAACAGGAAGAAATTCTTTATTGTGAGTAGTGAGACACAGGAACAGGTTGCCCAGAGAGGCTGTGGATGCCCCCTCCTGGAGGCATTCAAGGCCAGGCTGGATGGGGCTTTGAGCAACCTGGTCTAGAAGGAGGTTGGAAGGAGGGTTGGAACTAGGCGATCTCAAAAGACTCTTCCAACCCAAACTGTTCTATCATTTTATGATTAAAGGTTTAGAAGTTGGCTTGTCAAAGCTGCTCCACTTCATCCTGAGCTGCTGAGGGTTCTGCTGGGGGGCTCCTCCCTGGCTGTGTGCCAGCAATGTGCAGGGACATCCTTTCTGCATGCTGGTATATCTCACGCTCATAGGATAAACCAAATTGTACAGAGTCTTCATCTGCTTACTTAGTACCAGTGTGCAGAGTGTTTCTTTGTAACTCTTCTAAGAGGCAACAATATATTTCAATGCAAAAATGTAACACAGCTTGAACAGCACAGCATTACTTGTTGTATTTCAATAGCCAGAATTACTCAATGTCTCAAAAATGCAGGAGATGCTTCAAAAGTCATCCTTCAGAACAGGCTGGAAGAGCTTACTCTGAGGAAGAAAAAAAAGTTGGGAATCAAAGGAATATTGTGGAAAAGTTGCTGAATGCAGTAGACATAGATGCTGTAGTATTCCTGTGGTAAGAAACAGACTTCTGTTCAGTTTATTTACTGAGGTATTCCAGAAAAGATAACTGTCTTAATCTGTGTTACTATATTCATTGTTGGTAAGTTCAGCATAGCACAGAAGTGCTCCAGCACTGGCACTGTGAACAAGCACCCAGAAATCACACATTTTCGTGGCCACATTGGATTTGAAATCCAGGTTTCCTGAGATATTGTTTTCCACAGCAGATCCTCTGAAATAAGTCCCTCTGCAAGACCTCTGTGCTTACAGCTTTACCAAACCCATTGTTTAAGGACCAGAGAAAACTGTGCAGAAAAAAAGCCAATAACCATAAAGCTGTAAAGGTCGTTAAGCTAATGAAATATAGTTTTATTATACAGCAGGTGAGACTGCTTTTATTCCGCTCTAACTTTCCCTGCATTAGATAAAGTTTATTTCAGCTGAAACATCTGGCTGTGAAACAAATTCAAGAGGAGGTGAGATGAAACTGAATTTGGCTATCTGAAGCCCACAGTCCTTTGCTTTACAGGTAGCCCTGCTAGCAGAATGCTTTGCTCGTATCATTCTTCAGTTCAGTCTCACCATGCAACCAAAAAACTCCCTCAATGATCAGCAGCCTTATCCCAAGAAGGCTTTGGAAAGGAGGCAGTGTCTAGGACCCCATGAAGGCCATCCAGGAATTTGATTTCAGTGCCCCCTGCATGCAGAAGGAGCTCAGATGTTACTGTGTGTGAGAACACACGCTGATGAGAAGGTACTCAGTTTGCCATAGTGCTGCTTCAGTGGTCTGCGTGCTGGTTTGTAATCATGGTGCTTCTGCTGTGAGACCACAGGCAGAGCTCTTCCGTGAGTCCTCAGTGGCTCCCAGATGCTTTCTCAGACAGCGCTGGGATGTGAGTTCAACGTGTTGACCATGGAGGGGGGCTCTCACCTGAAGATCTTTGTGATCAGACAGTGTCTGCATGCCATATCATCCAGCTGTTTTTTACTTCTCTGTAAGCACATAGTTCCCTATGCCCATACATGTGCACGTTCATTCTCTTGTAGAGGAGGCTTTTAGAGAAATGAAATTGCTATTAAAATGACAGATTGTTGGACAGCAAAGACAAATTAGTGCTAGCTGCAGAATAATTATGTTGACAAATTCCTTAAGTTGTATAATGTTGATTTCAAAGCAAAGCCCCAGGTCCTCTGTACAACTGTAACCATGTGGGGGAAACAGAGAAAATGAGGACCCAAAAGTAATCTTTGTAAATGTAAATAAAACAATAGTTTGGTAAATGGGGACAGTTAAAGAATGGTGGAGAACAGAAGGATGGATTTAAGTTTTGTCAGGGCTGCCGTGCAGGTGAGCTGCTCCTCGGACTTCAGTGTATTGCTAATAATACTAAGCAGTATTTGCAGAATTGGGAATGAAATGCATAATTAAGAACCTCTTGAAATCAAAGAAACCATAAATTGTAACCTCCCTGACTCAGAGTCAACTTTTTCAAGAACAGTAACAACTAGTTACTGTTATTTTATTACTGCTTATTTTTTAATTGCAGTTTAATTCTAGCAACTGTTCAGTACTGTGTTAGTTTCAGCTGGGGCAGAATCATTTTCTTCAGTGTCTGATGCTCTGTTTTGGTTTTAGGAGAAAAACAATGCTGATAACACACCACTGTTTATAGTTGCTCCTAAGCAGTGTTGTACAGAGCCAAGGCCATTCACAGCAAAGGGCCCAAGGAGCTGGGGGAAGACAGAATTAGGATAACTGACTTAAATTGGCCAAAGGGATACTCCATAGGGGATATTCCAAAGGGATATTCCTAGCTGGGCATTGGTTGAGAGGTGGAGAGCAATTGCTTGTGCATCACTTGTTAAAAGCATTCATATATATATATATGTATATATTTGTCATAATTGTTATCCTTTTCTCTATCTTAGTAAATGGTTTTTATCTCAACCCACAAGTTCTGCTTTTGTTTCCTGGTTCTTTCCCCCATCAAACTGGGAAGGGAAAGAGTGAGCAAAAGACTGTGTGCTGCTCAGCCACCTGCCAGGTTAAACTACAACAAGTAATGCAGATTCCTTAGATCACTGTGTACACAAGAGGAGACCAGCACAAATATTCCAGTGAGAGGGTAAAACCATATTGAGTTTTCCCAGACATTGTGAAGGCAGAACTTAAAGGTGACTGTGACAGTAGGACTGACTGTCCTCACAGATTTTTATTGACTCAATGCTTCACAGAGAAAACTGCAAAACTACTGAAACACAGCTGGTTCAAAGGAAGTCCATGTGAGTGCAGCACTCTGTACTGTTTATGCAGTGAGTTTTCATAAATGTTGTTCCTGGAAAATTTGAAAAATTTTAGTAGTGAAAATAATTTTTCTCCCTAAAGAACACTGAAGTGTGATGCCATGCTTTAAGTTAACAATGAGGTAAATTAACGTTAGTTTGCTCAAATGTCTGCCTGTATTCTCTTAGGGAT
This sequence comes from Aquila spilogaster, assembly GCA_024606505.1. Taxonomy (NCBI): domain Eukaryota; kingdom Metazoa; phylum Chordata; class Aves; order Accipitriformes; family Accipitridae; genus Aquila; species Aquila spilogaster. Next base: position 12,430,752 of record JANHGO010000001.1, read on the forward strand.
GAGGTTGAGCATTTTAATAATTTGATTCAAGTAAAGGCAAGAAATTTGGTTGCAGTCAAATTAATTTCCTCTCTCTTTTGCTCCAGTTTATACAAACATTCAAATCCACCACCAAGCTGGCAAGTTCATTTCTAAAACAACCTTCTGGCTCAGCAGCTAATTGCAAGTTAAAAAGAAGGTGTGGTAGCAGTGTGCTGTTCAAAATCATAAAAGTACTTCATTTTCCTGTATTTATTTGCAAAATTTAAAGAAGACCCTGACATCAACAGTTCTTAGAATTGTCTGTCCTTCACTGCCAACTGTCTTTAATGCTGAAAACTGAATTTTAAACATTGTATGGATGACCCTTATTTTCTGAAGAGTGAAAGAAAACTGTATGTGTTTCTATGATGAGAGCACTGGAATTAAATGTTGTGGTGACAGACTAAGCTGACTTATCTGCTGTGCAGTTGAGTGATTTAACTATAATAGTTTCTCGTAATAATGCTTTTTATCTGTAACATAGGGGATAGAGACACTGACAGCTGGGACCATGCGAAAACATAATTCTGAAGGGAAGATAAAGCTGGCTCTATGTAGGGCTGAAATAAGACATGTCAACCTTTCAAACCAAAGATACGCACCCTGAGAATAATGCTGTGTACTGAGATGTTAAGAAGTCAAATTTGAGTTCATACTACAGGACCTAGAATTTATTTGTTCATGGCAAAAGGCCACATACAACTGTGTGAGCTTTGTGTGACCCTACGGTTGGTTGTCCTGCAATCTGCTGCTCATACAGCATTGTGTGCACTGAGTGCATTTATGAAGAGCCCGGCTCCTCCAAAACTCACCATTTACCAGACCACAACACAAACAAACATGTTCTCCTGGTTTCACCGCTGCCTGCACATACCTGCAAAGCTCCTTCATGTGTAACAGGGCAAACGGAGCCTGGAACGCCTTTGGTGCAGATGGGGGCTACCTCTGCAGCTGCCAGCGCCTTAGCAGAACATGTTGCAATCAGAGCTTTCTTCAGTTTTCCTTCCCAAAGTCCTGAGATGTCTTTTCTGTGACCTTTCAGATGTTTTACCATCTTTGTGGCCTTTGGTTGCCCAGCTGCGCTGTGTGCTTGCAGCGAAGGAAAGGACAGCACTCTGGTGACAGATCCACACCATGACCCCTCAGGCCATCCACATTTTAACACTGCAGTGAGATTTTAGAATGCAGTACATTATCACCAGGTTTATGGACTTGTCTATAGTGTTACGTCACACCACCAAACTGCATCAAAGCAGAGTGCTGGAGCAATTGACCTTTTCCGGGTCTGTCCATGCAGCAGCATGTTGTGCCACAAAGGGAAAACAATCTCAGGAAGTGATGCTGACCGCCACTCCGGATGGAGGTTTGCAATCCAGAGAGAGATGGCTATGGCAAATCTGGGTGGCCGTGTGTGCAGCCTGTGTGGTTTGGCGGTGGTGTGGAAGGAGAGCTTGGACAACACTCTCAGACACAGGGTCTGATCTTTGGGTGGTCCTGTGTGCAGCCCGGAGTTGGACTCGACGATCCATGTGGGCCCTTGCAGTCGGTTGGGTTGGGTCGGCCGAACCCTGCTGGCAGCCTGCTCACCGCCCAACCTGGCCGGGGCAGCAGTGTGCGAGGAGCAGGGCCTTCTGCCTCCAGACCACCGTGCCTAGCCTCCATTTTAAGCCTTCCGTGCAGGGGCTCGGTGCCTCCTCACGCCCTACTCCTGCAGCCTGCACCCACGGGGGACAAAACGCGGTTCCCGCACAGCTGAAGGAACTTGGCCGGTGCTGCCGCTTAAACTCGGCTTCACGGTGCTTATGTGAAAGAGGGGAGAGGGAGGCGGCCGCCATTCCCTGCGTTAGCCCGAGGCCTCCGCCCTGCTCGCCTCAGGGAAAGGCGGCCCCTCGCGCCTCAGCTTCAGCGGGAGCGCCCAGCCGCTGCGGCCCCTTTAAGACGCGGGGGCGCGCGTCACGTGGTGCTGCCGACTGCTGGGCGGCGGTGTAGTCCCTTGACCGGGGTGGCGACGTCGGCCGGCGGGGCTAACGGCGGCGGGCGGGACTACCGCTCCCAGGCGGCCTCGCGGCGGCGGGTGACGTCAACGGCCGCGCCCAGCGAGGTCTCGCGATGCACGCCGGGAGCTGTAGTCCCCGGCCCCACGCGCAGCGCGGCAGCGGGGCACGAGAGAACTACGCTTCCCGGCGCGCTCCGCGGGGCGGGTTCCCGTCAGCGCGAGGGGGAGCCCCCCGACGTAAGGGGGGATCACTTTCCCCTTGTGTCCGCCATATTGGACGGTAACTCTGGTCAGCGGCGCTGGGGCCGAGGGAGTCCCCGTTGCCGTGACAGTCGGTGCGCTCCGCTCCTCGGCGCCCGGGGTGGCCCGTGCCCCGGCCCTGCCCGTCCCCTCCGCTCCCGGGCGCTCGCCGCGGCCCCGCGCTCCTTCCCCTCCTTCTCCTCCTCTTCCTCCTCCTCCTCCTCCTCCCCGTCTTATTCAACAATCGTTTTTTTTCTTCCGTGTCATCAAGATAAATTATGTCTGCCACCTACAATGTTTTGCCTTC
>JANHGO010000001.1:12433373-12450444 GCA_024606505.1 Aquila spilogaster
TCCAAACGCACCCCAAACTGCCTGGTTTTGACATGGAATTCCTCAGTCACACACCCAAGGTTTGCAGCAGCTGACCAAACCCAGGCGGCCGCCGCCTCGCCGAACGCGGTGGGCGGCCTGCTGACAGCGCCGGCGACGGCCGCCGGCAACGGAGCCCTGGGCGGCGGCGGGGCCGCGGCGGGACACGGCGAGGTGAGGCGGGAGGTGGAGGCGGGGGGGGCTAAGGCGGGCGGCGGTGACATCCCGCTGCGGCGGGCCCGGCACACACCCACCCACCCGGGCGGGCGGGCGGTGCTGGCAACCGGGGAGGGCGGCGGGGGCTGCCGCCGCGCCATCCGCCCTCTCCTCCTGCCCTTTTGGTCGGGTGCGGGCCCCGGGGCCTCCGCGGGGCGGGGGAAGGGAGAGCTGGGCCCCTCGCAGCGGCGGGGGGCCGCGGCGCTGCCCTGCCCGGCGGGGCTGTGGGGCTGGGCAGTGTCCCCGGCTCCCCACCCTTTGTGGGGGAAGGGCAGCGCAGGCTGCTCGGGGCCGTGTCGTCCTGGGGTTTCTCCTGAAATCCCGGCAGGAGCCAGCTCCGGGGTCCCCATCCTCCGGGGTCTTCGGGCTCGGGCCCCACCTTAATGGAGGAGCTGTAAGAAATAGGTGGGCGGGCCTTGAAAAAGCAAAAATATACCTTTGTGTATGTTTCTTTCCACGGATGTTGGAGCCCTTTTTGCAGTGGACAACTTCGTTAAGCGCAGGAGGTTCATTCTAGCTTGGGCTGTGGTTTGTGCTCGTGCCTCGGAATAATTTAGATCTGTTACATTATTTCATAATACGGTGAAATTTATTGGGAGCAGATTGTGTGGTTTAATTGGTCTTTTTTTTTTTTTTTTTCAAGAAAAACTGCTCAGGGATTATTGGGCCTTTAGAAAGGTATCCTGCTGGCTGAAGTGACAAAAGACTAAGTTTATGTTCCTTTCTCTCATAAAGGTTACCCCAATTTTTTTGTTATCTACACAAAGCTTGCGTTTAGGTATCATATTTACAAAAGCGTTTCCTGCTGACAGCATCTTCAGACTTTCATGTGTGTGTCATACAGCCTGGTCTGTTTCCTCTCTTGCTCTCATAAACTTGTTGTACATGTGAGGGGGAAATAGAAGAAATGGCTTTTGTGATGTAGAGTATGTGAAATACTATGATGTAACAAATGTTTTTTTTTTTGTTTTCCGTGTAATTTTGTGCCCATCTATTTTGCTAGGTCAGCAAGCAATTTGATGATTGTAGATTAACTTCCTCCCCTTGAAACTTGTCTTTCTACACTCTCATACTTGGTTACCCAAAATCCACAGTGCTTTAGATTAGCCATTTCTGTATGTCTGTTCTAATCTGACACTTATTTCGGGAATAATTTCCTTTTGGGACAGTAGCCCTTGTGTGATTTAGATATCCAGAAGAATGATGTGCAAAATGGCAAAGAGGTGTGTGAGTTTTTATTTGTAACTTTGCAAGTCATCACTAAACTCTGTTCCAGTTAAACCTCTAGCAGGAAGATGCATCTTGTTTTGTTTTCCATCTCTAAATTGCAAGCTCTTACAGGCACAGGTTCCTAGGTATTCTTGGAATAAACATGATAATGATAAGGGAAATAAGAAAAAGTAGTGGAGTGGGAATGTCCCAGCAGAATGGGACATTGATGTGATTAAAATAGTGAAGGCTCCGCTATCGCTGATACTTTGATCTGTTTGTATCTTGTGGTTATGTGTAGTCTAGGACTTTGGTTCTAACCTAATCGCTCTGTATCAGATATTTTTCTGAAATTCATCTTAAAAGGGCAACATCACTGCTAGTCTTCCTACTTCATGTTTCTTCTTTCTTTCAGACCAGGTAGTTGCTAATAAAATTTCTCAGTCTTCAGGAGTCTTCACTTGGAAAGTATAAGTAATATCTTCAAAATTAAATACAGTACTTCAGCACTAAATTTCTGGGAAAATACTTCTGTATATTACATGTACTTATATATTATTCATACTCTTATAAGTATGCACAACATGTTATTTTGAATGCATTTGTAACTTTGTCTTAATTGATCTTTTTTGCCTGTACTCTTAGATGTGTATGCAATTTGTCAAATGTTTCCATTTCACTTAACAGTGTGGTACAAGTGGTTCTGAAGACTGACGGACAAACGGGGAATTAAGAAGTTGGTTAAATAGATCAGTTAGTTAAGCTAGAATAAACCTGCAACACAGACCTTAGTTAATCAAACAGTAAGCATATTAGAACTAGATTTTGAGGATAGATAACCCCTGTGCTCAGTTTCTGAAAAGTAAATGCTTAAACTCTATAATACTCCTTTAAAGTTGGTGTTACTTCTTCCATGATGGTTTCAGTGTCCTTTTTCTTGACGTTTTCGATACCTTTCCAACATATGACATATGGTGGTGGTGGTGACATATGAAAGTTGCCACTACTTAAAAGTTAACTGATAATCTTGTTTCAAAGATGAAATCTTAAAGCATCATTACATGACTATTACTTGCATGAAAATGCAATTTCCTTAATGGTTAATAATGTGCTAGTTAAGGGTACATGGTCAAAACAAGACTTCGTTCTTTGAGTGAAAGACTAGCATATGTTGTTTCTGGATGAAGTTGAGAAAGAAAACTGTGTATTTTACATGACTGATCACTTCTAAATTAGGTGCAATATTTATTTTGGCTAGGTGGAGAGTAAGCAACAACTAATAGCTGTAAAGCAGTAAATTGAGTTGCTTTACTTTCATCTTACACAGAATATTGTGAAGTTCCCATTAGTGGGTAAGAGAAATCATCAGCCAGTTCTCTGCTGGACACACTTGAATGTTTAATCTCTGTAAGTATATAAAATATAAAAAACCCCAGAATTTCATATTTGCTGCACAGCATAATGTTTTCTACTTCTTAACGTGCTTTCTGTTTCCGTCTTTCCTCGCTCCCCTGGTTTTAGGGCATCCATTCTGGATGTGGCGGGCACATCCTTCTACTAATGTTCTATTAGATGCTTATTCCAAAATTTCTCTAAAATATAGAGTGAAACAAGATGTTTAAGGAATGATCCCGTGTGTGCTCCGTCTTCTTGTGTGTCAATAATTGTTCAGAATGAGGTATACTTTCAACATACTTTATAAAACAGGTTGAACAGAGTTTTAAATTGGATATATTTATGGTTGAAACTAAAAGCACATGTGCCAGTATTGAAATTCTAGCTAAGCCTGTTAGAGCTAACAAATACATTTTAATTGAGGTTTTTGTACATCTTATCTGGAGGTTTTTTTAAGACTGTAGGCTAAATTCTGCATTAGAGTACATGCTAAGTCTTGTTCTGGGATGCAAGTGGGCAACTCCTAATGGAATCTTCCTGGAAGCTATGTTGCCCCATGCACATGCTTTGTAGCATCCAAATTCATCCTCTTTAGCACTGTCAGATGTTTTAGAACCATAGTGAAATTAAGGATGCTTTGGCAGTGTTTCAGTATCTCAGTTTTGGAAACCTGTAACTGTGTCAACTTTAACTGGAATTGGAAACAAAGTCATTTAGTTGTGTGGTGCTGTTGGAGGACTTCCCTAGGACTTGTATTTTTTTCCTTACAGAACTATTTACAGCAATGTTGTGAAGAGTCAAGTATCCTATAAATAACAGTAATTTGTAACCAGCAAATAAAATAAATATTTTGAAGTTTAATGTATATATTTAAAGAAATAGATCTTGCTTTCTGTTGTTGGTTGTTTTTGTGTTTTTTTTTTTTTAAATTCAGTAATGCATTGGATCAGGCCTTCATAATTTGATCCTATAAATTTTTCACTGACAGCTGGATTATTGATGCTGTGAGATGCATTGATTATCTTTATCAACCACTGCATAACTCGTAGATACACTGTAGTAAAATTGGCTGTTCCTCAATATGTTCAGGTACTTCAGGGTGAAGAGTTGTATGTTAGTGGCTGATCAGCCACAGGAGTAGTTTTTGTTATAGGCCTGACTGATCTTGTGTTAAGGGGAATAATTTAGTAGCCATTTTACAATTCTCTCGCATTTTTCAAAGTATTGTTTGTCTGTCAAGGGTAGTAATGTATTAAATCTTTTTACATTTGAGAGCTGTCTGTTTTAGAGTTTTCATAAAATATTTCATTGGACTGTTCCTTTATTATGAGATACTGCTTTTAAAATAGAGATTCTATACATAGCAGACCATACATTGCCATTTTCTAGACCCATTTTTTTCCGCAGCTTTGTAGTTCATTGCATTTTACTGATATCTGTGCTTGATTTGTTGTTTGAGATTTTCCCTTTTCTCCCCCCCCCCCCAACCCCCATGATTCAAACATTCAAAAGAAATAGTATACAAAAGAGGAGCTTTGTCAGGAACTCAGAAGTTCAGCAAATAGCTAGCTTTTGTACTTTTATGTAGGGCCTCCTCCTCTCCAAAAGCAAACTTATTCTGGCCAATTTTTGTCAAGGCTCAGGTAAACTAGATACATTTCAATAAATAAAATAGTATTGTAACCTCTGCTGTTCAGGCTGAGGAAGCAGGTAGTTCTCTAAACGCTCATAACGCTTACTCCATGAAAAATAAGTCTTTTTGACAGTCTGGTAGCACATTTGTTCCTCTGACAAAATGCAGTTCTCTCTCTCTCTCTCTCTCTCTCTTTCTTTTTTTAAAATAGACATGCAATCCCTGCCCTGAAAAGCTTATGCTCTGCTTGTTTTTTTTTTTAATAAAAGGGGTTGTAACAGAACGGGATGAAACTACCAGGATTTGGTTTAGGTGGTGTGGTTGAGTTAACTTGCTAATTTAGAAAGAGAATCTATTGTGACTTAAATGAATCTAACTAGAACATTTCAAACTTTAAAACAAGCTTAATGGTTGCATAACATTCACATTAATAGCTCTTTCTTAGCTTCTTCCCGTGATCAGTTAAGGCATTTTTCAGCTAATAGATCTGAGACCACAGGCACACATATTAGTGGTTTGTTCAGATCTTGTAATACTGCTCCTGGGAAGTGTGTGCCTGTGTGTACTCATGACCTTGACGTAGATTGAATCTCCGAGCGCTCCATTTCTCCCCCACCTCCTGCACCTGCTATATCATGGTCAATTGATAACAAGAATAATCGGTTTTGAATTGTTAAATGAAACATGTGGGAAGTGTGGCCAAAAAAATGGCATCTGGTTCAGTGGTGTCTGATCTGTACTAGCTAAGTATCCTCCTATGGCTTTGTTATGAGACATTTAATTCTGGGTGTGAAGGTGAAGTTTGGTTTTTTGTGTGGTTCGTTTTTTGTTTTTTTTTTCCTCCCTTGCTGTATTGGTTGCAAAATGGTTGAGAGAGATTGAGAGAGAGAAATCTTTTACTCCAGAAAACATAGTGAATCCCTTCCTCTCCAGACTTTTGTTTCCTGACTGTGAAAACAAAACCTTGTTGATTTAATTTGGATCTAGATTAATATGAAAAGTTAGTTCTGAAATAGATGCATATTGATGAGAATATTCAGGATTCTTGTCCTGCAATTGATCCCAAACAGTATCTGAAGCTTCATTTAGGTATTTAGTATCACGTTCTTTTCTTGGTTATGGCATTTATCCTTTTGCAGCGGTATCCCATCTTGAGGGGACCCCTCAGATCCTTTCTCCTTTACAGTCTGTGGAAGGAAGGGATCCAGGCTTACTCTCTTCTCTTGCCTGGCAAGGAGAGCTGAGTGGATGTAGAAATTCAATTTGATGCAGTTTGGTGCCTACAAGACTAATGTTTAGTCCCTGATGTATGTGTAGCGAGGGTGGTCCTTATTAAATACAGGTCTGCTGAAGATGTGTTGTGGAAAAGTTATTAGGAGAAATAACCAGAAAATAAACTTGCTTTGCTTAGGATGTATAGGGCTTCATGGATGTGTTAGGCAGTGTTCCAGGTTTATATGGATCTGGGTAATCAAAGAAGATTTAATATTTGTGGGGGCTCTTTCACTGGTGGGAAAGGAGGTCATATATCCTCTTTTATTAAGGTAATGAAAACAGTTCCTACATTTTCCTTTCTTGTGCTAACTTTTTTATTTTAATAGTGACTGAGGCAGCTTTGGACTGGTCTGCTTTGAGAAAGCATATTCCATATGTGAAATTTTCCTAGGATAATTAAACAGAAGGAAAAATTTGAGTTAAGTGGATAAAAGAATGCTGTAGTTCAGTTCTCTTTCTCCGCTAATATCTTAATCTACAAGTTCCAGATTTCTTGTGCTGCAAATGAAGAGTTCAACTGGGAAATGACATTTATGATGCCACTCTTAATGTTATTATGGAAACTACCCAAATTGAGGCTTGTCTGAGAAGGCAATAAAATAAATATGCCATTATTTTTTTGACATAAGAATTACTTAATTTTATATTGTAAAAATTCAAGGCAGCCTATGACATAAGTGACCTTCACCTCCTAGCCATGTGAGGAAACACACCAGAAATAGTATTAAAGATAGGTCTGAGCAACATAGTAATTTTCCTGAAGTATATATTTTCTTTTTTATATCTTTTCTATTTATTTTCTTATATGGAATGTACAGCTGCTTTAGTGGTGCAGAAGTTAGTCTGAGCACTGCTTTATGAAGTGGATTTTAAGGGAAAAAATCAATGGGGTCGCCTGCAAGCCTCTTTGAGGCTGTTGAACTGAAGTTGTTCATGTTAGACTGGTGATAGTGCTGGAGAAAAAACTTTCTTAGTGTGTGAACTTTAACCATGTTCTTAAATAATCAACTTGCAATCTGTTGCACAAGCCACAAGTGTAGTTCTCCCCATCTCAAAATTCCTAGTAATGATAGAACACACTCAGGTGTCTGAGAGGGAGGCACTCCTGTTCTGCATCACTCTGTAGAGTGGCCATCTCTCTCCATTCTTTATTAGAGGAAGCCTTGAGGGACTTTGGTACAAGCTGGGTGCCCAAAGTTGGATAGTATGAAAAATCTCTGTAGGGAGGCCATGCTTAGCCTCTACTTGCCTATTCAGTTATGGCTTCTTCGTTGTTGGGTTTTTTTTGGGTTTTTTTTGTTTGTTTGTTTTTGTTTTTTGTTTTTTGTTTTTTTTTTTGAAAGTTGGAGCTCAGAAGGGTTGAGATGAACTTTGCTCATTTACAGGGAGGAAACAGAAGATTGACTCCGCTGTGCATTTCTCAGAAGAAAAGCTCTGGGCGCTTCCATGAAAAATTGCTATGCATAGTCTCTTCTCAGGCCTAGAGAAACAAAACAGAATAGATTGCAGATGCATCTGTAGTGTTACTTATGGTGGAATGTCACAAAGTTAGGTCCTCATGCACAGTAGATCTTTACAGTAGTCCTCCTTTAACACATTGATCTGTTGAACTGGTTTGTAGTAGCTTTGTCAAGCATCTGCTTCTGAAGGAACTTCAAAAACATGAGACCACAATCATCCAGGTAAATAACTAAGTTTTTACAGGGTTAGAGAAGTCATTATTTTGAAGTCCAGAGCTTTGGACTCCCTTGGTCTAGAGCAGACTTGTCAGCCATGTCATCTGGGCTTTAGGGCTTCTCTTCTGGTCTCATCTTCTACTTGTCTTAGAATGTGGCTGTGGGAGGTGAATTGCTGGTGGTGCAGGAGCGGCCAGGAGCTTTGCACTGCAATAGGCAGCAAGGACTAGTTTTTCGGAGTGTGCATGGATGGCAGTTGCTCCTAGAAAAAGCTGCTGGATTTTTTTTTTTTTTAAAACTGCTTTGGCAGCAGTTCAGTGGTCTGTGTTGAGCTGCGAACAGATGGAGGATGTGATCAGCTGTTGGGGCAGTGTTTGCTGCTCTAAATAGCTGTTCCTTGTCTTCTCCAGGGAAAGGTAGCACGCTGGATAGAAGTGTCCGGCGGGCAGCCCAGGGGACTTCAGTGTTCTAGATCTAAATTTTCAGATGCCCGTCTCTATTCTTCTAGATATTAACTATGCCTACGCTATCAAAAGTGTTAGTTTAGTCATGGCTTGCATTGCAATGTCAGCATTGCTCACTTTGATCCGTAAGTCAGTTGTTGCTCTTTTTGGAAATAACAGCTTCTCTGCTTAAGTTAAAGCAAAACCAAACAGTGTAGAGAACTGGGCAGTGGTGGGTTTATGTCCCGAATCTGTGAATATGCTGAAGATGTAAGCTTTCTAAAGATTGTATATAAATACACGCATCACTAGCATATAAAACTCTAGTGATTGATCTCTGTTTATTAAATATATGATTGATATGTTAGCTATAGTAATTTAATCCAATAGTTGTCCTGTGAAAATGTAAAGGGCTCCATGCACCCATAACTATCTGCAGTTTTCTGAATTAGGAATGTAAACACTGGTAACTTAGTCTATGCTAAGGCTTTTAGTACTTAGACTTCTGTGGACAATAGTGAAATAGTTGGGAGGTGTTTTGGTGTAGTTCTCTTTTTCCCTCCCCTTAAGGTCTCACTCACCTCCTTCAGGAAATCTGCAAGCACAGCAGAAGTAACCGCTGAAATTATTCCCCGAAGAGGGTATTGGAGAGTAAAGGGTAGAGTTGTAGGCATGTTCCTCTACAGCATCAGAAGCTGAAGGAGGTTTACAGTAATGGGAATCTCATTTAGTTATAACACTCAGAAAGCTATTGGGAAGAGGGCAACATGCATATGGCATGTTGTGTTAGGTCCATCCATCTCCTGAGCCAGCTTTCATCTAAAATTGGTCCTCTAAGCTAATATATGATCTGGATTCATGGTAGTAATCTGCCTCTCAGGTGGACTTAGTGCAGCTGTGTGCTAGCATGGCTGTCTAGCTTCTGCCAGAGCTGATGCATAAATAACTCCAAGTTAGTGTTCAGCGTTCTTTCAGTACCACCAGCAACTATTTAGGAGCTATAAACATGGATATTTACCAACTAGACCAACATCTGAACAAAACCCTGAAAGAGCATCTGGACATACTTTGTGTGTAGCAAAATACTGCTTTCTCAGGGACTGGTCTTTTTTGGTATACTTTTATTCTCCCCATCTGTCAGAAGAAACAGGTGGCAATTACAGATCTGGTAAGTTAAGAGAAGTCTGCGGTTAGTGAATGAGGATGAGGTCTTTGGAAGGATAGAATAAAACTACAATGGCTTTTTCTTTCCTCCTGGATGATGTAGGAGATGAGTTAATGTGGATGAGGAGAGAAGGAGCTGTAAAAGAGCAAGCATTATTGATGTTACATGAAATGTTCTTAGCCTTTTGAAATGGGCAAGTGAGTTCATGAAAGAAAGACCCTTGAACATATTAACTGAGCATGACATTATATAACTTTTTTTTTTTAACTTGATGAATAAGTTTTGGTCATGTCCTTCATAGGTTTTTAGTGCCATTAGTGACATCTAAAAAACTTAATTATATCAGCATTGTAAGGTGAAGGAAAGAAAAGAAGGCTGTCAATTGAATCCTGCTCCTGGAAGAAGCCTGCTAATGCAAGCCATGACTCTCTAAAATCTATGTATTTCTTTATTAGGGTGTATCTCATTGTGTGTAGTGCTGAGATTTGTTGGGAACTGTATTAAATGTAATGTACATGTGATGTTCTGCAAAGTGCTGTAAGGCTCTACCTTGACTCCTGTTCTGCTTTAAGCTTTGTGCTGTCAGACTGCATCAATGGCAGCTCCTTAAAAACAAAAGAAGTGGCTTTAGGCAGGGGTGCCAGACTTGAATGCACTCTGCCACCCGCTTCTTCTCGTTGAGGCTTTTTTCAGAGAGAACTAGTGCAAACAGCTGTATGTTGATGGGGTTGGGAGTCAGTGCACTAACTGGGCACTGCAAACTTCTGTATTTTGGGACTAAAGTAATTTTGCTTTTAAACTAAGATGATTATTTTTTTGAAAGCCAAATCTTGTTTTGGTTGGGTTTTTTTTTCTGTTTTGCTCTTGGTTGTGGTGTCGTTCAACACCCCCCCCCCCCGCCAACCCCCCGCCATGTGCAGAAGTAGTAGCTCTCAGAGCAGAATTCTTCCAAAGCTGGGAAGGTGGTGCTACTACTGAATTGTACACAAGGGTAGTTCAGCTATTTTCAAATATTAAGTGTTTTTTTCCATTGATCTAGGTGCAACAAACTAAGTGTGATTTAAAATACCTTGAGTTAAGGTGTTTGCATAGGCAGACTTTGGTTAGTTTGTGATTACTACAAGAAGTTATGGAACCGCTTTCAAATTCTGGAACCATATTAAACCCAATAGTTGACTATTTCAAACTTGTTGTAGGGAGTATTTCACAGAGATGGATGTGAGGCTCTGAATTTGGATAACACTAATATTGATGCAAGCCCAGAGACACTTTCATGGACAGATGCGTGAGTGAGAATGTGTGTATGCATGCTCATACATGTGTGTGCATGTATCCAAGCTTTTTAAAACATGGCATTTTTGAATGTGGATTAATAATGTTGCTATGTAAGTGTAGGCATGAAGTAAATACTTTGTACGTGTGCATGTACATTTTTTTGGATTAGAAGGGTCCAAAGAATATATGTTAGGGCTGCTGATGGACAAAGAAGTGCCTGAGTAAGTGTGGAAAGGTTCTTTGCCACACTGGGTCTCATAGTGAAACCAGTCATTGGGAGCAGAAGAGTTTGCCTTAAAAAGCAGTTCTGAGCCACAGTACAGTTTTGCCAGCCTTTAGTGTTTAATTGGTGTGGAGTTAATGACCAAAAGATTTCTTAATTGCTGTAATGCTTCCAGGCTGCTTATCTTCAGTAAGCTGCTGCCACAACAGATGGCAAGTTAGTGGTTTAGCTGAGGTTCACTAGAAGTTTTTCACCACTTTATTTTAATGGCCATAACTTACCTATGTGGGTATAGGTAATGTGTAGTTGAAACCCAAATCTTCACTGGATTCAGATGCATTAAGGTTTTATTTTGTCACTCACCAAGAGATAGAACATTCTTCTGCTGTCAGAAGAAACTTTGCAGTTTTATCTGTGTGATAATCTTTATTTTATCTTTAGTTCTTTTCCCTGGCTACTCCCAAGATTCATCTCCGCTATACTGTCATTCTCTGCTTCTTTTCAGGGAGTCTACAGGGAATTGTACTGGTGTCTGCTGTGATTTGAGACAGCTTGCAGCAGCAGCCTGAAGCTGACTGGGTTTTTTTGTCAGTGTCATAACTGGTGAAGAGTCTGAACCACAGGAATGAAAGTGGATGAAATTAAACTTCCATAATTTTCAGATATACATTGCTTTAAAAAAAAATTGTATGTTTTCAATGGAAAAAAATTATGATGATTTCTTCTGTCCTGAAAACAGGCTACCATACTTGTACAGTATCCTCCACTAGCTATAAATCTGAAACCTTATGTAGGAGGAGGAGGAACTTTGTACTGAGGACCATTGCATAGTAACTAAGTTAAAAATTAATTACTATTTAATGTTTTCGGAAGTGCTGTTGTTGGCAACCTAGCTTACTGGTTTTCAGAATTACGGGGAAATCATGACACTTAATCACGCACACTTTGAATATTATTTAGACTGCTTGTTGCATGTTTTTTTTAAACTTGATGGCTGTATCTTATGTCTTCCTAATAAGAATGAAGAGGAATATTCTTTTGTTGATATTTAAAGTCATTCTGAGCCTATGTTTTCATTTTTAATGAGGTGAAAAATCTAGTGATTGTGTGAGGTTTAGGGGATTGTTCTGGTCCCCAGGACTTTGTTAAAACATTACTAGTAATGGCCTGTAAGAATTTATTCCTTAAGTACAAGCAGAGCTTTCAAATAGAAGTCTGAATGTGTGCTTGCCTTTGTGGCTTTTGACTAAGGACATAGGAATGAATATTTGTGTAAATGTGAAGCTAGTTCTGAAACAAACTTTGAAGTCAGCAGCTTGCACCTAATGATGTTACCTGTTAGTGAGATTGACTCATCCTCTCAGTCAATAAGAGATTTCTGATAATTTGACAGCTAAGCTGAAAAAGTCTGTGGTAGTCTGTGTCTGTTTTCTGTTGAAGCCTAGAAGATCCTAACCAGTGTAAGGCCTTCCTTATACTGAAGACACTAAAAAAATCTGTTAAAGAAAGTTACTCCCAACCCTGTTAATATATATGATAGTCCTGAGAAAGTAGACATCCCTATCATTAGCTTTTTCCATGAAGTCTTGACTTGGCAAAATGGCTGATACATAGTGTGCAATGGTGTAATATGAGGATACTTGAAGTATTGCCCTAATATTAAAAAAATCCTTCCCAAATAATTGTGTTTTTACATTTTAATTGTTTTCCCAAGTTAGGGATGAATTCTTCTGATGAGAAAATAATTTTCTATGGTTTCTTTGTGACTCATGTATTTCCTTTTTTTTTTTTTGTAGCAGGAAGTTAGTCTTCACTGTTTTGTTTTGCTTGCATTGTCCTATCTGTAACACTTCTGCCACAAATATATTCTTTTGTGTAGTTTGCTTGAGTAATTTACCTTTTTGAAGTTACATGCAAAGGTTTTTTTTTTTACTGTTTGTATTAACTCATGATCAGCAAAAAAAGTTGGTGCAATAGAGTCTGCCTTTACTGATGCTTTTAAGGCTTTGTAATTATGACTAGTAAATTTTTAGTGTCCTTGTCTTAATCTTTTTCACTGCAGTGGATATTTTGTAGGGGGCCTGTCTGTGACATGAGGGAGTTTGGGTAAGTATAGGAATAATCTATTAATAAGTGTTAGTACCTGGTCAGGGAGGTGTTACATCTTACTTTTGTAGGTGTGTCTGCTTAGTGGGGTTTACTGGGGTTTAGTGGAGCATGAATCCCTCTCGTTAAACCATGAGAGGATCACTGAAAGAAGATGTCTTTCTGGCACCTGTTTCATCTGCTCCTCCAATATGTTGTTGTGATTCTTCCTTTCCTCTTAAGCAAAATTTGATTGACACTAGTGAACAGGGAGGATGACTGTAGCTCCTCTTTCTGGAAAGCCAGCCCTCTTTGTGGTAGACATCCTGATCTAGTTGGCCTACTTGAAAGGAAATTACATTGGATAGGCTTAGAACTCCACTATAATGCTAGAAAATAGTGGTGGGAAAGGCATAAAGGATGGCTGTGTGTCCCACTGCTACTGTGTGGATTTATCCTTCTAATTAGACTGTCCTTTTTTTTTTTTTTAACCTTCTTAATCACACTTTTACTTGTTGCACATTCATGAGAGAGCATGCATTTGGGTGACTGGTGAGCAGGCACTGAGCAGGCAGGCAGTGTGAGCACAGCGGTGTATCACAGGCTGGGTAGCTACCAGGGAAGTTGAGCTTTGTGGCCCTGTTTTTTCCTTTTGTGAATTGTCTTAGGTAGACTCTACTGATTATAGAGCTTTATATCTTCTTTTAAAATATTAATGGACAACAGTATTGGTAATTATCTACTTTGGTACATATTAAAAGGTGGATGATTTGTCTGAAAAAATACAATTCATTTTCTTTAAGGTTGATTTTTTTTTTTGTTTGGGTTTTTTTTGGTTTGGAGGGGTTTTGGGGTGGGGTTTGTTGTTTGTCTTTTTTTTTTTTTTGGTAATTGCACTCTAGGAAGCAGGCATAAATTCAAGCAACCATCTTTTAGAGCACTGCTCATAACCATTCTAATTTAACTATGCTTGCTTTACCTTTTAAATCTCATGCTAGCCAAGTAGCCGGACTTGCTGCTAATTTAGAATAGCTGCCTACTCTGTGCAAAAATGCTTTGCTACAATCTTATTGAAACACCTGTTTTTAATTTCATTCTGTTACAAAGGTATCCTTGCTGAATAGGCCATGGTTCTTGGGTAGGGGTTTGGGGATTTTTCTGGTGATAGAGCACATTAGAATCTGATGTCTTATTCTTGTGAAGGTACTTGTTTACTGTAACAGAATTACCCCTCAACTTCCTTTTTCATAATCAAAACTCATTAGACTCTCAATTAGTCTAAGCATGTGCGCTGGCTCTCAGGTAGTTCTTTGGTTCCTTCTGCACTTTTTTAACTATCTCCTTAAGTTTGATGCCAGAGCTGAATGTAATATTCCAGAATCTCTTATCAGTGTTATAAAATCTTGACTTCAAGTTTCATTCCATCCTTGTTTTTCTCTCATTCATTTGTCTGTCTTCTGGCTGGTGGAGACAGCACTCATTATACTTTTGTGACTTGTTTGTCTAACCTGCTCTTAAAATGATGATAGTTGATGGGGATTCCACGACCTCACCATGCAGCCTATCTTTGTCTTTAAATACTTTGCTATTAATTTTCTATTGCACAGAAATCTTCCTTGCTGCAATTCAAACATTTTATTGCTTTTTCTGTTTGCTGTGGATACAGAGAACTAACTGACTCTTCCTCCTCTCAGTTTTCTGATCTGTAAGCTTGGTGTCCCCAGTTCATTCAGCCTTTCCTGGCAGGTAATATTGTCTGTGTCTGGTAGCTGTTCTCTTGTGGCTTTTCTTCAGCTGTTCTTGTCTGGCTTGAAGACCTGTGTTCAGAGTGAGTTGCAGTTGTCCCTCTGAGACTTACTGGAACAGTATTAGGTGGAAGGATTATGTCATGTGTCACATAAGCTATACATCTCAAGGTAGCATTAGCTTTTCCCAACAGTCTGACCTTATTGACTTCTCTTTTGCATATAGTCACCTATGCCTATTTGGATATTCATGGTAGTTCGATCAAGATCTTGCTTTTTAGTTTGGCCATGAGAAATTCTCAGTAATTAAGACTGTCACAAACATTAATCACATAAATCATGACATTTATTCTTTCTCCCCTGTGTAACTCTGTCATGGAAGAAAGTTGTACTGGTTTGACATGGCTTGTTTTTGACAAAACCAAGGTGGCCGTTCCTCCTCTCTGTATCATCTAAGTGCTTAAAAAGACTTGTTTGAATATATTTGACTAGCTTTCCTGGGAACTGAAGACAAGCCAATATTATTCCTCAGGTGTTTCTGCCCTTCACCATCCCTTTTCTCTCCCTCAGTTTTTGGATTTTATTTGTTTCTTTTTGAGGGGTGAGGTTGTTTATTTGCTTTAAAGAAAGGGTTTATGAAATTCACCTTTTTCTAAGCTTCTGATATCTCAGGCATCTTCCATGAGTTTTCAAAGATAGGATTATTGATTCTGAGATGGCTCAGAGGATTTCCTGAGCAACTTGGTTGAATGTTATCAGATCTAGGCAACTTGGGAAAAAAATGTAAGTATGGGTATTTCCAATAATAGACTGACTCTGGGTGGATATTTTGCCCATTTATTTGTAGTAATTGCGCTAGTCACCTGCTTGTAGTTGATCTCTTAAGTGAGGACTTCATTAATCTGTTTTCCCTCTTCATTCAGTAACGGACAAATTCTGTTAGTAGTGGTAGTGTGCTGATAGAATGATTTCTTAGTAGCCTCAAGCTGTTTTGTGAGAATTATTTCATTTTGTGCCGTTAAGCCTTTTTGATTTGTCCCCTGTATTCTCTTGCCATTGTTATGCTTGTTATTCCCTTTCTGTGTGCTTTTTCTGAGTCATTATTGTCTTGCAGTGTTTTCTATCCTCTTGCTGTGCTTGGTTTTCTTGAATTTGTTTGTATCTATTGTGTCATTTGAGAATTAGCTCTTCCTTGCCTTAGACTCGCCTTCTGCAAGCTCTTATTTAGTGATGTTAAATATGTCTCTCGCTGTTCTTCCTTCCTTTCCCTCTTCAGTAACCATTGACTTGACACTTCACTTCCAACGAAACTGTCTCTCATTGTTTACTGTCAACCACTTCTTTCTTGCTGGCTACAGCTAAAGGAAGAGTCTCTGGTTGCTTTCGATATTTTAAAAAAGTAAGTTCCTTGAACTCTCACTGGAGTTCTGCTATGTTCCATTCCCAGTAGGTGTCTAGGTTCTTAGTACCTCCTTGTAACAAGAAGTCCTATGCTTTTCTTCACTCTTCCATCTGCTCAGAAAAGGTATCATCTGTCTGTCCACTGTTTTTGATGGTCTGTAGTAAGCTTGCAGCTTGATAGCACTCATGGGTTTTCCTGCTTTTATTATTTGTAGACTTCCAAGATACCTCTCTCTGCATTTGTGATGCTTACATCCTTTAGATATGGGGCATAACACCCCTGGGCACTTGGATTTGTTTGTTTTGGTTGGTTGGTTGGTTTGTTTTTTCTATGAACCGACTGTATCCTCTTTCTGTTAGTATTCCAGCTGGGAGTAGACTCTTATGGAGTAGATCAGAGTCTTGATCATGTTCAAAGAATTCTAGCTCCTTTTCTTATGCTTCATACATTAGTATGTGTACTTCTAAGACTGATGGATTGGTTGCTTGTTTCTTATGAACTTTGTGTGAATAATTACTTGTTCTTATTTTAGGCTTTTGTTCAGGTTGCCCTGGTATATCATCTTTGGACTCTTGATGCTTTGCTTGTGATCCTAGTGTAAAATATTCTTCACTCAAGTTAACAAGCAGGAAGAGCTTCTTTTGTGTGTTAATTCCTTGAAATCATCTACATTCTCACCTACCAGCACGTGGAACCTCGTCATGTGATCAGAGAAGCCAATGCTGTCCTCTGATGGCATTTTCAAACACATGGGGTTGTCTGCCAGATGAGTTTGCTCCTGACAGTGTTAGGATATGGAGGTCTGATAGGGAGCTTCTTATTCATTCTTGGTTATTTTTAGCAATATAACTAGCACCCATGTCTATAAGCAGCCATGAGCAGTAGTTGGTGTGATGAATGAACATTGAACAGCTTTCTGTTCACGTTCAAGTTAGTACATATCTGCTTGTTGGTTAGGCCTGATGTATGTGATTTCTGCTCCTCTTAGGAGTTGCTCCAGACTACCACTTTTGTTTTCTTGGATCCAAAGGAGGCAGAGAACAACTGGAGCAGTATGCAGCCCTAGGTATGGCCAGCAGACAGCTTGTTCTCTGCAGCTTTTGCTGATACAGCTGTTTAGCTGCCTTTGGCTTTGGCAGTCTCTTCATAGATTGCTTTAAAGACATTGCAATCACAGTGTCTCAGCTCAGCTGCCTCCTGCTTCTCCTTAATGCCCTCCCTGCCCCCTTACCCCATGTTGTTGTAGCAAATAAGGAACACTTTGATGTACATGGCCTTCTTTGATTAATGAGGGCTCTTGGTGAGAAGCTG
>JANHGO010000001.1:12450544-12513094 GCA_024606505.1 Aquila spilogaster
TGTAGATCTTGTACCGGGCGCTGACCGCGGCATAGCGCACCGCCTCGATGATCTCGCGCACGTCGTTCACGCTGGTATGGCTGGCGGCGGGACACGGCGAGGTGAGGCGAGGCGGGGGCCGCCGGGACATCCGCACGCCCCCCCGGACGGGTGCGCTGAGGGCTGGGAGGGGAGGGAAAGAGGGAGGGGGTCCCGCCGTGCCATCCGCCCTCTCCTCGCTGCCCTTCGCCGGCCCGGGGGTGGGGGGAGCTGGGGAGAGGCCCCCGGGCTGTGGGGATGGGAGAGGCCCCGGCTCCTCGGCCTTTGTGGGGGAAGGGCGGCTACCTTGGAGGTTGGGCTGGGGCCTCAAAATCGTGTAGATCTGGTCCGTTATTCCGTAAGTTGGTGACACTTATTAGGAGCAGAGCATGGGGTATAATTGGTTCTTTTTTTTCCCCCAAGAAATTGCTCGAGGATTAAACCTTTAGAAAGGTGTCCGATGGCTCAAGTGATGAATGAGTAAATAAGTTTATGTGCCTTTCTCTTATAAAGGTTACCTCAGGTTTTTGTGTTGTCCGCACAAAGGTTGCGTTGAGGTATTATATTGACAAAAGGATTTCCTGCTGACAGCATCTTCAGCCGGCCATGTGTGTCATGCAGCCTGTTCTGCTTCCTCTCTCGCCCTCGTGAACTTGTGTGCATGAGGGGGAAATAGAAGAAATGGCTTTTGTGCCATGGGTGATTGAAATACCATCGTGTAATGAGTGGTCTTTTTTTTTTTTTTCTTTTACTTTCTATGTATTTTTTTGCCCATCTGTTTTGCTAGGTCAGTAAGCAATTTGGTAATTGTAGGTGAACTTTTTTTTTTTCTTTAAAGCTTGTGTTTTTGTGTCATCATATTTTAGTTACCTGAGGCTCGCAGTAGCTCAGAGGATCCATCTATGTGTTCTAATCTGATGCTCAGTTCAAGTGTTATTTCTGTTTGGGACAGTACCACTTATTCAGAAGAATGTTGTGCGTAATGGTGAAGAGATGTGGAAGTTATTTGTAACTTTGCAAATCATCACTGAACTCTATTTTGGTACAACGTCTTGCCGGAGATGCATCTTTTTGTTTGATGTCTTAGAATGCAAGTTCTTCCTGGCACAAGTTCTTAGGTATCATTGAAATAAACATGATAACAGCAAAGGAAACAAGCAATGGAGTGATGCACAGAACGGCACGTGGATGTGATTCAAATAGCAAAGGCTCCACTATCCCTGATATTTTGATCTCTTTGTGTCTTGTGGTTAGATGCTGTCCAGGACTTTGGTTGTCAACTAATTGTACTCTATCAGATCTTCTGCTGGAATTTGCCTTAAAAGGTGACAGCACTTCTAGATTTTCTACTTCATGTTTCTTCTTCACTTTGGACTAGGTAGTTCTTAATAAGATTTCTTAGTCTTCAGAGGTCCTCAATTGAAAAGATTAAGTTGTACTTCCCAAATGAAATGCGGTATTTCAGCATTAAATTTCTGGAAAAATACCTCTGTCTATTACTTATACTAATACATTATTTGTACTCTTCCAAGTATGTGTAACATTATTTTGAAAACATTTGTGACTTTGTCCTAGTTTTTAAGAATTTTTTTGCTTGTACTCAAGTGGAAGCACTCATGTGCATATGATTTCATCAAATGTTCCTGTGTTTTACTTGTTAGCATGGTAGGAGTGATCCTGAAGACTGGTGGACAGATGGAGAATTAAGAAATTTGTCAAATAAGCCATTTAGTTAAGCTCGAATAAACCTGTGGCAAAGATCTTATTTGATCAAACAGTAAACATTAGAATTGGTTCATAATGGGGATAGGTTAATCCCAGTGCTCAGTTTCCAAAGGGTAAATGTCTGTGCTTAGAGATGCACCTTTAAAGTTAGTGTTACTTCCTCCATACTTGTTACAGTGGCTTTTTCCTTGATGTTTCCAATACCTCTCCAATGGTGCTGAGATGCAAAAGTTGCCAGTACTTAACAGTTAAATGTCGATTTTGTTTCAGACATGAGATCTTAAAGCACCATTAACTTGTTACTTACTTGAAAATGTGATATCCTTAATGGTTAACAATTTGCTAATTAAGGGTACATGGTCAAAACAAGTGCGCATTCTGTGAATGAAGGACTAGCATATGTTGCTTCTGGATGAAGTTGAGAAAGAAAACTGTGTATTTTAGATGACTGATCACTTCTAAATTAGGTGCAAAGTTTGTTTTGGCTGGATGGAAAGTAAGCAATATGCTAATAGCTGTAAAGTAGTAACCAGACTTGCTTTACTTGCATCTTACACAGCACATTGTAAAGTTCCTGTTAGTGGGTGAGAAAACCAGCCAGTTCTCTGCTGGACCCATATATTTGAAAGTATAAGCAAATAAATGTATATAAAATGTTGAAAAAGAAAAAAGGAAATGGGATTTTCGTATTTTCTGCAGCATTTTCTAGTTGTTCGCGTGCTTTCTATTCCATCTTGCATCACTTCCCTGAGGTTAGGACATCCATTCTGGATACTGTAGGCATGTTCTTCTATTGAAGTTGCACTAAATGCTTCTCCCAAAAGTTATCTATAATATGGAGTGAAAGAAGAGGTTTAAGAAATGATCCTGTATGTGTTCTACGTTACTCTCAATCCATAATTGTTTAGAATTAAGTATATGTTAAATATCTTCTATAAAATGGCTTTATTTCTGGTTGAAACTAAAAGTGTGCGTTCCAGAATTGACATTCTAGCTGAGACTGTTGTAGCTAAGTAATATATTTTAATTGAGACTCTTATACAACATCTTTGGTGTATTATTTTTAGAACTGGAGGCTGAATTGTGTATTAGAGTATGTGCTAAGTCTTGTTGTGGGCTTCAGGTGGACGACACTTAATGGAACCTTCCTGGAAGCTACCTTGCTCCATGCACATGCTTTAGAGCATCAGAATTCACCTTTACAGCACTACCAAATGTTTTAGCATCTTTGATTTCACTATCATTCTGTGGCAGTGTTTTGGTGCAAGGGAGTATCTTAGTATTGGGAACTTATAGCTGTGTCTAATGGAACTGGATTTGGAAACCAAGTTATTTATTCTGGTGTGGTGCTCCTGCAAGACTTCCCTAAGAGTTGTTTTTCTTCTTACAGAACTGGTCAGAGCAGAGTTAGGAAAAGTTAAATATCCTATCAATAGTGGTCATTTGTAATCAGAAAATAAAGTATTATGATATTTCATGTGTATATTTAAAGAAACAGGCTATATTGTTTGTTTTGAATTGTTTTAAATACAGTAATACGTTGCATTAGGCCTTCTTAGTTTCTTCCTTTACGTTTTTGGATTTCGGTTGGGTTATTGATGCTGTAGGGAGCATTGGGTTGTCTTAACCAACAACTGCACATCCCCAAGTACTGCTGTAGGAAGGTGGACTGTACTTGACACGCTGGGGCACTTGGGAGTGAAGGGCTGGTGTCCGTGGCTGCGCAGCTGCAGTGGGATCTCCTGCAGCCCTGGCTGTCTTGTATTGAGCTGAATAATTCAGAAGCCATTTTACCGTTTTCTTGCTTCCTTTTCTCAAAGTGTTGTTTATATCTGTCAAGTGTAGCAGTGATTAGATCTTGCATTTGAGATCTGTCATAATTTTTGTAAAATATTTTGCTGGACTTCTCTTTTCTTAGAAGATATTGTTTCTTAAATAGATATTCTGTTCATAGCAGACTGTACATTGCCACTCTGTAGAGTAGGTTTGCTCATCAGCTTTGTAGTTCAGTGCTCCAGTTGATTGCATTTTACAGGTATCTGTGCTTGATTTGTTGTTTGAGGTTTTCCCTTTTCTCTCTTTTCCCCCTCAGTGATTCAAACATTCAAAAGAGTAAGTATATAAAAGTGAGCTTTGTTGTGAGCTCAGAAGTTGATCGAATAGCCAGCTTTTGTATTTCTGTGTAGCCCCGAAAAAGGCAAATGTATTTTGATCAATTTTTATTAAGGTTCAGGTAAATTAGATAATTCTAATAAGTAGTGTTGTAACTTCAGGTTGAGGAAGCAGATATTTTTATGAACTCAAAATACTTATTTTATGAAAAAGAAGCTTTGGACAGTCTAGGAGCACATTTATTCCTCTAAGTGTGATTCAGTCTTTTTTCTTTTTTTTTAAATGGAGGTGCAATCTTTGCCTTGAAGAGCTTATGCTCTGCTTGCTCCTTAATAAAAGGAGATACAAGAGAGCAGATGAAACTATTAGGATTGGTTTTAGTTGGTATGGTTGAGTAAACTTGCTAATTTACAAGGGGAATCTATTGTGTCTAAAAGTTTGAAGTGTTCTAGTTAGATTCATTTAAAACAAGCT
Source organism: Aquila spilogaster (assembly GCA_024606505.1). Lineage (NCBI taxonomy): Eukaryota > Metazoa > Chordata > Aves > Accipitriformes > Accipitridae > Aquila > Aquila spilogaster. Next base: position 12,454,874 of record JANHGO010000001.1, read on the forward strand.
TAATGGTTGCATAACATTCACATTAATAGCTCTTTCTTAGCGTCTTCTCATGATCAGTTAAGGCATTTTTCTGCTAATAGATGTGTGGCCACAGGCATGCCCATTAGCTGTTCGTTCAGATAGCGTAATGCTGCTCCTGGGAAGCGTGTGCCTGTGTGTACTCATGACCTTGACGTATTTCCAATCCCTGATGGCTCAATTTCTCCCCCACCTCCTACACCTGCTGTATCATGGTCAATTGATAACGAGAATAATTGGTTGTGAGTTGTGAAATGAAACGTGGGGAAAATGTGTCCAAAAAAATTGCATCTGGGCAGTGGTGTCTAATCTGTACCAGTGAGGTGTCCTACTATGGCTTTGTTGTGAAGGCAATGGATTTGTTTTTTCTTGCTGCATTGGTTACAAAGTGGTTGAGAGATTAAAGAGATATTTTTGACTATTTAAAAAATAAAAAGAAAAAGTAACTCAATTCCCCTCTCATCTTTTGCTTCCTGACTGTAAATGAAACCTTGTTGATTTAGGTCAGAGTTAGATTAACGTGAAAAGTTCCTCTTGAATTGGGTGCATATTGATGATGATATTCAGGGTTCAGTCCAGTCTTGCCTTTTTTATTGATCTAAAATGGTACCTGAAGTTTCATTTTTTGTATGTAATCTCATATTTTCTTTGTTACTTCATTTATCCTTTTGTAGTGGTGTCCCACCATGAGGGGAGTCCTCAGGTCCTTTCTTGTTTCAGTTCACGTATGGAAGGGATTATTCTTCTTTCCTGGCTTTAAGTGCATGTGGAATTTCAGTTTAGTGGCACTTGGTGCCCTAAATGGGTAACGTTTACTCCCTGATGTATTTTCAGCAAGGGTGGTCCTTAAGAAATACAGATTTACTGCAGTTGTGTGGTTAAGAAGTTATTAAGAGAAATAACTGGAAATCATCTTGCATTACTTAGGATATGCAGGGCTTCTTGTGTGTGCTAGGCAGGGTTCTGGGATTTATGTGGATCCTGGTAATCAAAGAAGATGTAGTATTTGTTGAGGCTTATTCAGTGTTGGGAAAAAGAGGCCATTTGTCATCTTTTATTTTAGTTACAAAAACAGTTCCTACCACTTTCCTTTCTTGCGGTAATTTTTTTACTTAAATAGTGACCAAGGTAGCTTTGAACTGCTCTGTTTTGAGGACGAGCATTCTATATGTGAAAAGTTTGTAGGATGATTAAAATAAGGAAATATTTGAGTTAAATGGATAGATGAATGCTGCAGTCCAATTCCCTCTCTCTGTTAATAACGTAATCTACAAGTTTCTTGTGCTGCAAATGAAGAGTTCAGCTGGGAGATGACATTTATAATGCTGCCCTTAATGTTATTATGGGAACTGCCAAAATTGAGGCTTGTCAGGGAATGCAATAAAATAAATGCACCATTATTTTTTTGACATGAGAGTTATTTAATTTTATATTGTTAAGATTCAAGGCAGCCTATGACATTATTGACCTTCACCTCATAGCCGTGTGAGCAAATAAACCAGGAATAGTATGAAAGCAATGTCTGAGCAGCATAGTAATTCTCCTGAAGTATATTTTCTTAGGGCAAATAATTTGGTATAGAATATACAGCTGCTCTAGTGGTGCAGAGCTTAGTCTGAGCACCACCTTAGAAAGTGGATTTCAGAGGATCAAATCACTGGAGTTGTCTGTGAGCTGTTTGAGGCTGTTGAACTGAATCTGTTTGTGTTTGGTGATAATGCTGGAGAGAGACTTCCTTGTAGTGTGAGCTTTAGCAGTGTTCTTATATAATCAACTTAACTTCTGTTGTACAAGCTACATAACTTAGGGAAAGTGTAGTTCTCTCCATTCTAATAATAATAGGGGACACTTAAGTACCCCAGAAGGAGGCACTTCTGAATCATACTGTGGAAGAACCATCTCTCTTCACTCTTTGTTATAGAAAGCCCTGGGGGGATTTGGTACAAACTGGGTGCCCAGAGTTGGATAGTGTGAAAATCTCTGTAGGAGGCTGTATTTGTCCTTCGCCTCTTCAGTTATGGCTTCCTCATTAAAAATAAAACAGAATCGGAGCTCAGAAGGGTTGAGATAACTCGATCTCATCTTAACCTTGGTCATTTCTTAAAACTGAAAAAAAAAAACCAAAAAACAACTTTGCTCACTTTTACAAAGTATGAAAAGATTGACTGTTTCACATTTTTTGAAAGAAAAGCTCTGGGTACCTCTATGAAACATACTATGTGTATTTGCTTCTAAAACCTAGAGAAAGAAAATCAAGTAGGCTGTGGATGTTTCCATAGATCTATAGTGTTATTACATTGGCACATCATGAAGTAGATCCTATTGCACAATGCGTTTTGGCAGTAGTCATCCTTGAACACATCCATCTGTTGAAATGCTTTGTAGTAGCTTTGTCAAGTGTGTGCTTCTGATGGAGCTTCAGAAACATGAGACCTCCGTCGTTCAGGTAAATAATTAAGTCTTTACAGGGTTACAGAAATCTTCATTGTGGAATCCAGAGCTTTGGCCTTCATTAGTCTAGAGCAGGTTCATCAGCAGTGGCATCTGGGCTTCAGGACTGTGGCTGGGGAGGTGGATTGCTGCTACTGCAGGAGGGCTGGGAGCCTGCGCCACAAGGGGAGTGAGCGCCAGTTGCTGGGAGCGCGCGTGGATGGCAGTAGCTTTTAGAAAAAGTGGCTGGATATTTTTTAACTGATTTGGCAGCAGTTCAGTGGTCTGTGAGCTGCGAACAGATGGAGGATGTGATCAGCTGTTGGGGTAGTGTTTGCTGCTCTAAATAGCTCTTGCTTGTCTTCTCCAGGGAAAAGGTACCAGGCTGGGTAGGTGTGTCTGGTTGGCAGCCCAGGGGACTTTGCTGTTCTAGATCTAAATCTTGAGATACCGATCTTTATTATTCTAGATGCTAATTATGCCTATGCTATCAAAAGTGTTGTTTAAATGATGCCTTGCAGCACAATGTCAGCTATATCAGCGTTCACCCGTAAGCCAGTTGTTGCACATTTTGGAAATTAGAGTTTCTCTGTTTAAAAATTAAAGCAGAATCAATGTAGAGACAGTGGTTGGTTCATTTTCCAAATCTGTGTGTATGCTGAAAAGGTGAGTTTTCTAAATATTGTGTATAAAATTATACATCACTAGCATATGTAACTCTACTGATTGGTTTCGGTTTGCTAAACACTGTCTGGTTGATATGTCTCTTGTAGTAAATAAATCCAGTAGTCATCCTGTGAGTCTGTAAAGGGCTCCATGGACCCATAGCAATGTGTAGCTTCTTAATTAGATGCAATGTAAGCACAAGCAGCTTAAGTCTACGCTAGGGCTTTTAGCACTTAGACTTCTGTGGACAGCAGTGAAATAGTTGAGAGATGTTTTTGTTTACTTTTCTTTTTTTCTCTACCCCTTAAGGTCTACTCACTCACCTTCTTTAGGAAATCTGCAGGCATAGTAGAGGTAACCATTGAAATTATTCCCCGGAGTATTGGAGATTGAAGGGTAGAGTAGTAGACATGTTCCTCTACGAAAGCCTTAGGAGGCTGACAGTGGTGGGAATCCCATTTAGTTAATAATACTCAGTTTTGGGGGAGAAAAACGGATGTGGCATGTTGTGTTAAGACCACCCATCTCATGAGGTAGCTTTCGTATAAAATTGGCCATCTAAGATAAGAAATGATCTGGATTTGTGGTACTGATCTGCCTCTCAGGTGGACTTGGCACAGGTTTGCAATACCATGGCTGTCTAGCTGGTGTGTACTGCTATTAGCACCACTAACAACTGTTTAGGAGTTGTGAATCTGGGTACGTATCAAAGAGACCAAGTTCTGAGCAAGACCCAGAAGCAGCATCTTGACGTAATTTGTATATAGTAAAATATTCCTATCTCAGGGATTGATGTTGGGTTTTGTTGGTATACTACTTATCCCTGTCTGTCATGGGTGACAATTACAGATCTGGTAAGTTAAGGGAAGTACAAGTCTGTTTTGTGGTTAGTGAATGAGGAAGGAAAGAATAAGACTAAAATGGTATTTCTTTTCCTCCTGTGTGCCATGGGAGAAGAGTTCATTTGGATGAGGAGAAAGAACTGTGAAAGAGCAATCATTATTGATGTTACATGAAAAGAAGCTTAGCCTTTTGAGATTCATGAATGTGTAGAAGAAGGAAGGACTCTCAAACATCAACTGAATATGCCTTTATGTAACCTACTTCTATTGAACTTGACTAATAACATTTTTTAAAATGTATCACCAATGACAAACACTCAAAACCTAGGAAGGACATGATCAAAACTTTCTATATTTGGCATTGTAAAGTGACAGAAGGAAGGGAAGGCAGTCCATTGAATCCCTGTTATGGGAGAAGTCTATTAATGCAAGCCATGAGTCTTTAAAATATGCTTTTCTTTTTTAATTAAAGCATACCTTATTTGTAGTGCTGGAATTTGTTGGAAAGTGCATTAAAAGTAATGTACATGTAATGTTTTGCAAAGCGCTGTGAGGCTTTACCTTGACTCCTGTTCTGTGTGAAGCTTTGTACTGTCAGGCTGCGTCAATGGCAGCTCCTCGCAAACAAAAGAAGCTGCATTAGGCAGAGGTGCCAGACTTGAATGCGCTCTGCCACCTGCTTCTTGTCTTTGATGCTTCTTTCAAAGAGAAATATTGCAAACAGCTGTGTGTTAGTGCCATTGGAGTTGGTGTGCTAACTGTGGTCATTGCAAACTTTTTGCTTTCTTCTGTATTTTGGGACTGAAGTAGTTTTGCTTTTCAACTAAGATTTTTCTTCCTGCATACAGAAATAGTAGCAGTAGCTCTCAGAGCAGAACTCTTTCAAGGCTGTGAAGGTGGCGCTTCTGTTGAGTTGTACACAAATGTTGTTCAGCTATTTCTTAATATTATGTGGTAGCTGCTTATTTTCCGTCTTTTGTTTTCTCCCCATGGCCTAGATGCAGCAAACTAACTGTAACTGTGCGATTTTAGAAATACTTGGAATTAAAAAAGTTACCGTAGCAAACTTTGGTTTGAGTGTGACTTAGGGAACCTCTTTCAAATTCTGTAACCTTATCACAGAAACACTCATTAGTTGGCTGCTTCAGCCTTATTGTAGGGAGCATTCCACCAAGGAGAATGTGAGACTCTGCATTTGGATAATACTAATGTTGATGTGAGCCCAGAGACTTTCATGGACAGATGTGTGAGTGTGAATGCATGCATGCTCATATGTGTGTGCACGGGTATCTTAGCTCTTTTAAAAATGGCTTTCTTGAACGTGGATTAGTGATGTTGCTCTCAAAGTGTAGGTGTGAACTAAATTTTGTGTGCACGTAAATATTTCTGGATTAGGAGAACATGTATTTGTGTGAGTGTTAAGTAGTCCTAAGTAAATGTTTGAAGATACTTTCTTTTAATGCTGAGTTGCATAGTGAAGCCAATCATTTGGGAGCACAAGTTTGCCTGGAAAAGCAGATCTGAGCCACAGTACAATTTTGCCAGCCTTTAGTGTTTAATTGGTGTGGAGTTAATGACCAAAAGATTTCTTAATTGCAGTAATGCTTCCAGGCTGCTTATCTTCAATAAGCTGCTACCACAACAGATGGCAGGTTAGTGGTTTAGCTGGGGTTGACTGGAAGCTTTTCACCACCTTATTGGCCATAACTTACGTATGTGACTATAGAAAGTACATAGTTGAAAACAGAATCTTCATTGGAATGGCTATCAGGTGAGTTTTGGTTTTATTTTGTTACTCAGCAAGAGATAGAACGCTTCTGTACTGTCAGAGGGAAGTTCACGGTTTTATCTGCGTGATCATCTGTATTTCATCTTTGCTTCTTTTTCCTGGCTATTCCCATGGTTCGTCTCCACTGACTGTGTTTCTGTGCTCCTTGTCACGGGCTCTGTGGGGGATTGTACTGGTGTGTGCTGTGATTTGAGGCAGCAGTGGGCTGCTAATACTGTGCTGGCTGAGAGGCTGAAACACAGGAGGAAGAGTGGACAAACTAAAACTTCCATGATTTACACATACACATTATTTCAAGCAAACAAACAAAACCCCATTAACTTATGATTTCAATGTAAAAAGGTAATGATTTTTTTTTTTAATGTCCTGGAAGCAGGCTACCATACCTGTATGCTTTTCTCCCCTAGCTTGAATTTTGAAACATTGTGTAGGACAGGCAGGAACTTTGTACTGAGGAACATTGCATTGTAATGAAGTTAAATATTAATTACTATATAATGTTTTAGGAAGGGCTGTCACTGGCCACCCAGCATACTGGCTTTCAGAGTTAAGAGGGAAATCATGACCTTAACGATGCATATTTTGAATACTATGTCTGTTGTGTATCTTTAAACTTGACTGACATAAGTTTTATAATGCAAATGAAGAGGAATAATCTTCCGTAGATGTATAAAGTTATTCTGAGCCTCTATTTTCATTTATTTCCACTTTACAATATCGCTTATAACTGTTCGATATCCATGCTTTACTTTTTGAGCTTAATGCTAGCTGAATAGCCAGCCTTGATGCTAGTCTGGAATAGCTGCTTACTCTGAAAACGCTTTGCTACAATCTTACTGAAATACTTGTTGTCAGTGTCACTCTGTAATAAAGATACTGTTGCTGAATAGTTGGGAGGAGCAATGGTTCATGGGCGTGGGTCTTGGAGGCTTTCTTGTTAAGGAGCCTTTTAGAATCTGATGTTTTGCTCTGGCAAGGTATTTGTATATTGCAATAGAATTCCCCTCAAGTTTGTTTTTCATAATCCAAGCTCATTAGCCTCTCAGTAACTCTCAGTGGGAGCTCTGGCTGCTGGATAGTCTTTTGGTTCCTTCTACACTTCTTAAACTATCTTCCCATTTCATACCAGAGCTGAATGTAATGTTCCAGAATCTATCTGTGCTGTAAAATCTTAATTTCAAGTTTCATTCCCTCTTATCTCTTTCATTTCTCCCTCTCCTGGCAAGTGGAGACAACATTGGTTACATTTCTGTCAGCTGTTTGCATAGCAGCTCTCATAATAACCTTTTTGATGGAGACACCACAACCTCACCAAGCAACTAATTTTTGTCCTGAAATGCCTTGCTGTTAGTTTTCTACTGTATGATCTGACTCTCCCTTGCTGCACTTCAAGTACTTCCTTGCTTGTTCTGTTTGAGAACTGACTGTTCCTCCCTGCAGTAAGCTGGGTATCCCTGCTTCCTTCAACCCTTCCTGACAGGTAACATTGCATAGATGTTATACTTGTTCTCTTGTAGTGTTTCTCCATGCTGTTCATGTCTGCCTTGAAGAACTGTGCTCAGGATGAGTTGCGGTTCTCCATCTAAGACCTTCTGGAGCAGTATTAGGTGGAAGGATTATGTCATGTGTCTCATAAGCTACGTGTCCCATTGTAGCATTAGCCTTTTTCCAAGTCTGACCTTGCTGACTCTCATGCATAAAGTTGCCTGTACCTATTTGGAAATTCACAGCAGTTCTATCCAGATCTTGATTTTTGACTATTAAACAGTTTCTTGAGTAAGGCTGGCAAAAACTTGATTAAAGTAAATCATGACAGTTTTTTTTTTTCCCTTGTGTAAGTCTGTCACAGACTTGACAGTGCTTGCTTTTGAGAAAACCAGAGTGGTGCTTCTCTTCTCAGTATCATCTAAGTGTTTAAAAACTTCTTTTCTTTTCCTGTTTATTCCTTTTAAAGGAAGGGTTTGTGTTCACCTTAATCTAAACTTCTGGTATCATGGGCATCCTCTTGAGTTTTTGAAGATGGTGTTATTGATTTCAAGATGGCTTGGAGGGCTTCCTGAGCAACTTGGTTGAATGTTATCAGGTAAAGCCAACTTGAGGAGGAAAAAAACAAAACCAAAAACAAAAAAACACATGATATGGCTGTTCCCAACAGTAGTCTGACTCTGAGTGCATATTTTTCCTCCTTTGTTGGTGCTGATTGTAAGAATCATTTGCTTGTAGCTCATTTCTGTAGCGAGGACCTGTTCTTCCTAAGTATGTTTTTTCCTCTTCAGTAATGGACTGATTCTTTCTCATTATTACTAATGTACTCAGCATAGCAGCCTCAAACTGAGAATTATTTCATTTTGTGCCTTTAGCCTTTTTGAATGGTCCCCTCCATTCTCTTGCTCTTGTTATGCATGTTGCTCATTTTCTCTTTGCTTTTTCTGAGTGATTATTCTCTTGCTCTGTTTTCTGTTCTCTTGCTGTGCTTGGTTGTCTTCCCTTTGTATCTTTTGCACCATTTGAGAATTAGCTCTTCTCTGCCTTAGACTTATCTTCTCTGAGTTCTTATTTAATGATGTTAAATCTGTCTCAGTTTCTCTCTTGCTGTTCTTTTTTCCTTTCCCTCTTCAATAACCATTGACTTTATTGTTGCTTCTAATGAAACTGTCTCTCAGTGTTTACTGTCAACCACTTCTTTCTTGCTGTCTGCAGCTAAAGGGAGATTCTCTGGTTGCTGTGTATGTTTTAAAACAAAAAGTCAGCAAGTTCTTCAACTCCTGGTGGAGTTCTGTGTTCTGTTTCCAGCAGATGCTTAAGTTCTTATTGTTCCTTATGAGAAGAGGTCCTGTGCTTTTCTTCACTCTGCCTCATGCTCAAAAGAGGTATCATCCACTCAATCACTGTTCCTGATGGTGTGTAGTAAGCTTGCAGCTTGGTAGTGCTCATGTGCTTTGTGATATTTAAATCCTTTAGCTATAAGGCATAACATACCTGGCTTTTGGAATTAGTTTGTTTGGTATTTTTTTCTTCTGTGAACTGATTGTATCCTCTTTCTGTTATCCTTCCAACTGGGGACAGACTTTGGGGCAGTAGATCGTCCTGATAATGTATGAAGAATTCTGTCTCCTTTTCTCATCATGCACTAGTATGCACATTGGTAACGCTGGTGGGTTGGTTGCTTGTTTCACATCAACTTGATGTGAAAAATTACATTCTCTAGCTTCTTTGGTCTTTTATTGGGTTTCCGTCACTTACCTTGTATAACTCGTGTTTTGCTTGTGTAAAGAAGTAACTTCTTTACTGAAGTTAGCATGCAGGACAGGCTTCTTTTATGTCTTAATTCCTTGAAATCTTCCTCATTCTTGCTTTTCAGCCTGCAGAGCCTCATCATAGGATCAGAGGAAGCAGTTTCTTCCTGGTACCATTTCCAAACACGTGGGATTGGGGTTGTCTGCATGATTGATTAGTTCATGTCCGAGTTCTGATGTGAAGGGCTGGTTGGGAACTTTTAACTTCAGCCTCTGCTTTCTGCAGGGACGTGTAACTGCTTCTTTCCTGTTCCTGGTCTGTGTTAGCAGTGTGACCAGTACCTGCATGAACAAGCAACCAGGAGCAGTATCTGATGTGATGAGGGAACATGGAGCAGACACCTTGAAGAAAGTACATATCTGCCTGTAGGTTAGATTTGATATACATTGTTTCTGCTTCTCTTAGGAGCTGCTGCAGTGGGTTACTTGGGGCTCAAGGAGGGCAGAGAACAACTAGAAGAGTGGAAGGTGAAGCACACCAGATGTTATGGTTCAGCAGTGTATTTCATTTGGCTATGAGAAAATTAATAAATGGTATGATATATGAATGTACAGTGTGGACAGCTTGAGCTGGGCAATTTTGGGATAATGAGGTGCAAAGACAGTCTGATATGGATGCTCGCTCAACTTGCAGTTCATTAGCTCCATGTTCCAAGTAAGGCCTCTAACTGGTTCTTACAGTTCCTATATTAACGCTTACCTGCTGTGTTTTCTGTAATTCTGATGATTGTTCTTAAGTCTGCCTATTATACTAGGGCTCTGCATCTTACTGATGCTTATCTTGCAGAATTGAAGGTGCGTAGAACCAGAGAACTTTCTCTGACTTAATTGTCTGTTCCTGTCCAAATGCAGCACGTGCGATTTACTTGACAGCTTCATTTCTTGGTTGTGGGGGGAAAAGAAATGTAACGGGTTTCAAATGTTGTATTTAGTTGGACCTACTGAAAATGCTGTTCCTTATGCATGGCTATCCTTCATATCTCCGGAGGTCTTGCTGTTAAGAGTGAGTGTGGTTAACCCTTTACCAGTGTGCCTGATTAATCAGTTAAGGCCAGTATCTTATAAGGCAGTTTCTGTTCTATAGCATCTGCAGTTGTATCTCTGAAGCTATCTGGTCAAGTAATTAATTCCTACATGTTTGTCTTAGGTATCTTAAACTTGCCTTTGAACAAACACAACTTATTTTTCAGAGGGAAAGGCTGACATGTTCTCGGGGATTTTTGTTTTGCATCAGTTCTCTTAGTTTTATGTATTTTTGTTCAGGATTTAAGTATGAACAGCAGATTAAAATCTGACTGCTCTGTACTAGGGGGAAAAAAAAAAAAAGGCATATGCATGGTTGGGTCTTGCCAGCTCTAGTTGAGTGAATTCTGCAGTGTTTTAACTGCTCAGAACACTACTGGGGTGGGAACACATTCTTGAATCATCTTCATTATTAGCTTTTGGTATTTCTTTAGCATATGCTGCTGCATATTTACTCTAAAACTGTGGGACGTTGTCCTAGGAGAGGGAAGGCCGAACCTGATAGGAGGTGGATTGGCTCTGTTGGACCATGTCGTATTTACGTACAAGGAAGGGAAGGGTTATGTGTGGAATGTGTGCTTCCAATGAATTTTGGACATGTGCAATTAAAACAAACTCTCCTTCTCTTCCTTTTTATCTGGAAAAGCCTGGGTTTTGGTGACTGCACAGACTCAAATCTCCTTCACTCAAGTCTAAGCTTCTCTGCTATTAAGTTCTGTTATTCTGTATTTGTGCTGCCATTTCACTTGTGAACGAGGGAACTGCATTTAATGCTCACAGGGAACTCTTAAAATACAACTAATTAATATGTTTTAATGAGTAAAAGACATTCTCCTCCTCCTCCCATCATGGCTTAATATTAAATTTGATTTTATTTCATTCTTTATCTTTCCAGTTGTCAGTACGTTTACAAAATTCAAGATAGTGAGTGAGCATTTTTGAGAGCTGTGAAGCAGCACTGGTACTTTCCAGTTTCCTGAAAATACAGTGCAGTGCATCCTGGAATCGTGTTTCCTTTTAGCAGCCTTTGGGATGAGCTCAGACCATTAGTACAGGCAAGTCCCTTTGCCCATTCACTTCCAAATCTTGGTAGAGAATTCATCTCTCGGAGAGAGTGTTTGGTTTCAAGTACAGCAGGAGACACTTGTGAAGCACTGAACTCTTCTGGGTTATTTAATGTTCCTTTAAGATGAAAAATGTTTTGATTTGGAGGGAACTCTTGACAGTTGGAAGTGTGAAGTATAAAAGGTGATGGGAACAACTTAAGATGAAAGAGAGTTATCAGTACAAATTGTGAAGTATGGATGTGTGCAGTCATCATACTTAAAAAAAAATGAAAATAAAAACAACAACAACAACAATTTCTGATACATGTTTTCCAGTTTCCATGCAGTATCTCGGATGCAATACAAAATTTGGGGAAGATAGTGATATTAATTGCTGCTGGCTTTAATTGAATGAATGTTCTTATTCAGCCAAGTAATTGATTGCACACAGGCATACTGTAGTTTCTTGGCTGTGCAGCTTAAGAGCTGAGAGCCTCATATTGCCATTTGTTGGGTTTCGTTGAAAAATGCCTTTTTTTTTTTTTTACTCAGGAAAAGAACTAGGATATAATCACAAACTAGATGAGCAAAGCTTATGTCCTTATGTCATGGTTTGTGGCCTTCTGGTTTGTATGGCATTTCCACTTCAAAACAGTTTTGATTCTTCCTGTCACTGCAAAGGAGCAGTGAATGTGAAGGCATCTCATTATTTTGTTAAAGTAAGCTGTAATATTTCTGTGTTAAATTCCATTTTCACTTGTTCTCTTTCATTAAACTTAAGCTTAGATTTTATGGCCAAGATTAATGTTTTGTTTTTGTTCTGAAAGTGAGTTTTTCTGTTGTTTGTGATGCTGTGAGAAAATGGCTCATGGGCTGAGGCTGTCCAATTGCACGGAGTGATGCTGTTTAGAAAGGGAAACTTGACTGTTGGATAAAACTAGTGTTGTCCCCCAAGGGCAATATCTTTCATCTATCACAGTACAGTATGAATTTCTCTGTGGTAGATGATGCGTATTTTACTAGTTCGTGTTTATAGTTTTAAACGTGGTGTCAATTATCATTCTGAGACTTTAAGCTCTCTTGTGAGCTGAGGCGGATGGCTTTGGGCTCAAAGGCAGGGAAGACAAGATCAGACCTGCAAGCAGGAGGTGTTTCTCATGGCATCCAGGACCTCTTGCTTTCTCCTGTAGCGATCCTTCCCCACTGAAAGGCAATTAACCATTAACCACGGGAGGCTTTGGGCGGCACTGCTCACCGCACCATTAATAGCCGTTGCTTGGAAGCCTGCATCCTCCGGGAAGGACGTGTGCTGGGCTGCAGGGACAGGAAGGCTTTGTCTTCTCTATAGCTTTCATCTTTTTGTCCTGGAAAACTTTTGGTTATTAATTACCATTGCAGCTGTAAATGGGTATGTGCCTGGTGGGTTCAGGGAACTGTGATAATGCTGTGAACTTGTGTTTCTGTTGCCTTGGAAGAAAACATTAAACTTTTATCAGTGAAGTTTCTAAAGGGTGTAGTGACTTGGATTTAAAAAAAAAAACAAGCAAACAAAAACAAAACCTCTCAAGTATATAAAATGAAGAAACAGTTTTGATGCAAGGGTGGCCATGTATCACGTAACCTACCTAGACAGATTAACCTTTGTGGTTGTAGTGCTGATGGCACCTACATACAAATGTACAGTCTTTATTTTATTATAAAAACCCCACCAAATAGCTTGGGCCTTGACTCTACTCGTAATAGTATCCAATGGAGGAGTCGGGTGGTTATTTTGTATCTGGCACTGCATTCTTCCCGAATACCAGCTCTTCTGACTGCTTGGTGGGAAGAATCTTGAGGAGGGTGCTCCTGACTTCCAAGGGCCTGCTTTCTAATTTTGCAGTGTCTCTGAAGGGATAAACTCTAAATCAAATGGAAGTGTCTGAATGCATGACGAAGGAAGAGAGGTGATGGGGAGTAAACAAATATAATAAAATTTGTTAATTCTTTATAGCCTACAGGAATTCTGGTTTATATCATTTGCTTCCTGTAGTCTTGAAATGGGGTTTATGCTAGATCACGTCTTTTGAAAAAATTCCTGCTGGGTGGCTACTTCAGGAAGATCCTTGATCTTTGTTAGACAAATTTCACGTGGCAGGCTGTACTTAAATATTTTTACGTACAACTTATGTAGGCTTGCTTGTATTGGTGGAATTCAGCTTAGATTGTCTGCAGATTTAGGTAGCACTTCAGGTAGGATCTGGATACTTGGTTCTACAATGCAACTGAATATTTAGTTTTTATGTTTTTTTTTCCCCCCTTAGGGTAGTATTTGATACTGATTAGTTGTCACATCAGACTTAAGAAAAGGGCAAGGTTATTGCTGTTCTTGACATGGGAATGAATATACCCATCTATAAGTTTCAGAGGGTTAATAGTTCTGCATCATTCAAATTAATTTCCAAGGAAGGCATTTTTCCTTGTTTACTAAATGTAAACAAATGTATCACTCTTCTTCAGTATAATGTTTCTATAATTTCCAGCTTAAAAGTTAAATGATTGCTGATCATGGACTTACGAAAGTCTGATCTATATCCAGTTACCTTTACAATTCTTCTGTATGAATGCTTCTTATTCTTGTAGATATCATAGCTTTTTTTCCTCTATGCGCATTTTCCTATTGTTGGCACTATAACTCATGAACTCCGTATTTCCTAACAAGTGCTCATTTCCTGAAGGATGTAATTCAGGTTGATTCAGCTAAAAGAGAAATTGAGAGTGCAGGAGGAAGAATTCTAAAATACAGACATTGCTCCTTTCAAGCTCATTACAGGATAAGGGTATCAGCATTCTTTTGAAAGTACAGCATCAAAAGTTGCCTGTTATGGATACTCTGTAAGAGGGGGGAAAAAAAGAAACCACCAAACTTTTCCAAGAATACTTCCAGTATTCTTGCAGCGTAGCTCACGTTGTTTAAGATGACTGTTTCTGAGCAGTTTTGTTAAGGCTTGATGGATTTGTGGTTTGTGAGTTTGAGGCTGTTAAGAGTTTGGTCTGTTCTGATTACTGTATTGGAGTAGAAATGTTATATCTTTACTCTGACGACCCGAAGGAAAAAAAAAAAAGGATCTGGTTAATAAACAATTCTGTGTATGTTCACAGGAAGTGTTTTTCAGAGGACCTGCATTCTTAAAGAACTTAAAGTTGGAAGCTTTTTTTTTTTTAAAGCTATTCTGCTTTGTTCAATGCTGAATTTCCTTCCTGCTGTATTTCTGAGGTTGGGTTTTTTTGTGTGTGCGTGTCTCTAAGTCATCTTAAGAGCAAAACAAGACTTTGATTATGTGTACTTTTTTACGGTGTTTTTTTTAAACCTATGTATTTGTTCTGTCAGTTGCTAACAGTGCACGGCTAACAGTTTTCCAAACAGTGGAAAAACAAATGCTTTTCACATTCTCAAACTATGAATCTTTATGCCATATGTTGAACAGTGTGGCTGTGTAGAGGTTGACTTGCCACCCCCCTCCAGCCCAACTTGGCCAGGTAACTAAGGGTTGAGTTTTAGCAGGAGGTAGGAGAGGCTTGTCATTTTGTTTTTGGGTAGCCTTGCAAGGGTGAGACAGGGACAGCCTCCCCGCTGAACTCCAAACTCTGCATTAACTCTTCTGCTAAACCAGAAAGTATTGGGCGCTTTGAACAAATCCAACGTATACCTAATAATTAAGTTTTCTTTTTTTCATAACTTCTCTCTCTAGGCTAAACCTCTGCAACGATAAAAGCTTCAATTGAAAAAAAGTATTTCCTTTGTAATAATTTCAGCTTGTTGAAAAGTCTCTTGAAATCTTTCACCTAATATTGAACATCCTAAGGAACCACTATTGAAAAAGAAGCACAAATTGTATCTGGCATCTTGGGGATGGCAGAAGGACCACTTTGCAGGGGTTTTCAGTCATTCATAGTAAGCTTGTTTCATGATCTATCTGCAAGGTAGATCAAGTTTTCTAGATTAAGCTGCCTCAGCTTGTCAGCTTGTTTGACCTCATTTATCATTGACACAAATTTATTTTAGGTATATTCTTTACTAAGTCATGGAGTTAGTATTGTTTACATAAATCCAAGTGACAAGTTTTTAGTGATATGACTTGTCAAAGGGAAGCCTTCAAAGAACCCGTCTTGCAAGTTAGTCCTATTCTGTAATTTTAATGGATAGATGAACACTGCAAGTCCATGTTACTACATCAGCTAAATAAAAATTGCAATAGAAGCGTCACCAAACTGAAGTCTTGTAGAGTTGGTAGTGTATGAATAATGAGCATTTGTGAGGAAATTAAAAAAGCTATTATATTGGCTAAAAAGAAGTTTACCTGGGATCACACAAACTTTGTCTTGGTGGTAGCATAATTTAAACTGGATAGAAGCCACTTTGCTTAATAGATATTTCTTACGGAGGTGCTTGGATAGTGAGTACCTGATTTTGGGTTAATGTGATGATTATGCCTTGCCAGGTATACCTCAGACATTTAATAGATTTGCTTTAATATCTTGTTCCTAACATGTTGAAATGATACCATGCTTTACCTTTCAGAGGGTGAAATGAGTGACCTACTTGGCAACAGCCTTATTAGCTTCTGGAATTGTTTGGTTTTGTAATTGAGAGCAATACTTGAGCTATCTGCTCAGCATTTTTCTATCTTCTGCTTGTCTTTACAGACAAAACAAGTGCAAATTCTCTCAAGTTAAATGAATCATCTTTTTGTGATGCCAACATTGTCTCTCTTCCTCCTTCCCCATTACAGCTGACTTCCTGTGCTTAGCGCTTGGGTACATAATTCCCAGTGGTGAAGCACGATGCGCAGAGATCATGCTGCAGCTGGCTGGTGTACTTTACAGTCACAAGACGTCCAGCCTGCTGCAGCCACCTGTCTGTACACAACATCTTAAATCAGTGTTAGTGCCATGCTGCTGGTTGTCATGGCCAGATGATGCATCTTGCAGCTAATGTGCTCTTCTGCCACAAATCTCGTTTTCATTCTTCTTGTTCCCCAAATGTCCTCTGTGACCTCGAGGGGTTTGTGCAGTTCCCTTGTGCTACTCCTTGGCTGCCAAGTGGAGATTTGGTGATTTCTACTTGTGATCAGTATGGTGAGATGAAATGTTTGAGCAATCTGACACGCTATGATATTAATGATTTATGTTGAGTACTATAGCTGTTAAATGTAAATGTGCTGTATGTTGGGCTCCAGCATAGGTGTGGATTAACTGGACACATTAGCTGTATTGATGTGAAGGGCTTTCTGCCATCTGGAACTGGTGCCAGATTTCTCACTAATGCGGCTTGGCAGCTGTTCAACTTCTGGTAATTTCTGTTTCTCCCACTACTTAATTATTTTAGAGCTAAGAGGTAGTTTTTATCTGCATTTGAGAATAACGTTGAAATTCAGTGTTTCAAGTTTTGGGGTATAACAAGAGTTGCCAAAGCCTTATAGTGTTTCTTGAATGCTTACTTCTCCCCAGGCTTCGTTAATTGAGGTAGATTCATTGTAAATTGTAAGTAGTCCAGTAGCTGTTGAAGGAATGTGAAGGGGCTGACGCGTCTCACTGACTGATTTATGATTATGTTTTCCTTAATTGGAAAGTTTTCCCATCTCAACAGTTTGGACTGTGCTAGAATAAAGCTCAAAATCACAGAATTGTAGGGGTTGGAAGGGACCTCTCGAGATCATCTAGTCCAGCCCCCTGTTATTCACAACATGTCATCTAGACAAGGACAAAATAATCCTAAATATACGTACAGTTAGAATTCAAGTGTCTCCAATACCCACACACCAATCAAAACTAAGGTTTAGCTATTGAGACCCTTCAGTTCTGGTCCAGATCCCAATTCTTCTCCCTGTCTCTATTTGCTTTAAAAGAATAAGTAAAATCCAGCCACAATCAGTGGAGAGAAAGGAGCATATTAGAGGCCGTGAGTTTGTGCTCTAAATACCATGTTTGGTAAAATGGATTAGTGGTCTTCACAATGAATCAGTTGGCTGAGTTGATATGGATACTTGAATTTTGATTATCACCACCTTATCTGTGCTTTCTCTGGTTTCTGTTTGTAACTCTGAAATCCTTACTAGGAACAAAGATGGCTTTTTGTGGGAAACTTTCCCAGCATTCCCTCTTGGTGCCTCTCAGCTGGTGACTCCTGCAGCTCCTCAGTGATCACTTCCTCTGCCCCCTGCAATGCTAAGGCTCCCTGGCAAGCCAGCATGTGTGAACAAGTACAAATGCATTCTGCTCAGCATCACTAAAATGTGTAAATTATCACATTCACATTGGGTATTATAGTATCAGTTTCCAAAGCAAAACACTGCTACTTCTAAATGAGTGTTGGATACTATGATATTTTATTCTTTTATCCATATAATAACCAAAACTATTTGCAGGTGTTTATTCCTGTACAACTATCCCCCCTAAAAATGAAGCTCACTACAGTTTCACTGCTGTCATGTTAAACCGTGGTTATGCTTGTAGGTAGGAACCTCCAAGCTCTTCACTGTTGCCAGTCACATATTTATACCAATTTACAAGCTACTCCTTAAAAGCTCTTTGGAATTAAATCCAAAAGGATTTCTTTTTGTCTAAGACAATAATAATTAACTCTGATAGCTTCCTGAGTTTCATGAGCATTGCTGTGCTAATAAACCTGGAAGTGTGTTACGCATTGCTGATTACTTTCCTGCTTGTTAATTTTGCATTCACCATACTCTAGTGCTGGGAAGAAAATTTAATCCTCTTTAAATATGATTTTGATATGGTTTCTTAAAAGGGCTTGACCTCTCACTACAAAATCTCTAGTTATTTAACAAAGGAAAGTAAAATGGAAAAAAAAAGAAGTGTAGATATCTGCCTTCTGTTACAAAAACTTTGCAGTCAAGGGCCTCTTTGGGGTTGGATTTCCATGACTGTGGATAGGGAGCGGTGGTCACCTCCAGGGAGGTGTGTGTAGTGATGGTTTATTGTATTTTTGTTTTTTAATTTTTTTTACAGTATTGATGATATACTATAACGTAATATTGGTTAGCTGTGGAGGTTATAGTCACTACTGATAACGCTAAGGAACAGTGTTTGGAAAAAAATCTGCAAATCTTGCTGTGCTAGAGGTCTGGCCAACATGCTGTCCTGTCTGACAGTGGTTGGTACTGGAGGAATGGAGAGTGGAAAGGTATTGTATATATGGAAAGGTAACACAGAAGGGTTATTCTAAGTCATAACAGTCCAGAGATATCCTGTATCACGTTTGCTTTAGTCTCATGTTGAACCTATGTCTCATACACTTTTAACAGTCATTGTTTGAGGTAATCTCTGTGCTTGACTTCCACGATGCCCTATCCTTAAATCAGCAAATATCTGATTTCAGAAAGTGAAAATGTAGAATATCTTCTTATCTCTCAAATCCAAGGCACAAAGAAAACTTCCTGCGTATCCAAAAATCACATAGGATTTTGTCAGCTACATTCATCTGCCAGCAGTAGCTCAGTGCCAGATTGAGCTGTGGCTTGAAGAGGAGGGGAACGGCTCCGCCTGTGCCTGGATAGCACCCAAGGCAGAGCTCCAGTGGGCTGCGCAAGGGAGGTGTGCCCCCAGGAGGCACCAAGGCTGCCATCTGCAGAGGGTCTGCTGAGGGTGGGCAGTGCTGCTATGGGGAGCTGCAGTGCTGGAATGGGTGCTCCCAAGAGAGCTTGGTGCAGTGCAGCTGTGGGAAACATTTTTGGTACAAATGCAGGCAGGAAAGCATGTAGAATGGATTAGATATTCTGATGGCTTTCTGGAGGCTTTTCTGGGGAGTGGAAGGGTGGTCAGGGATAGGAGCAATATGTTTCTTTGGTATTACTGTGACAGTCATAGGAAGCATAAGTTCAGATGTTTCAACAAATGCAATTGTTCAACTCTATTAAAGAATAATAATACAGGAATACACTGAAGTGGTACAGAGTACCTTTGTTACGTTAGGGCATGTAGAATGAAATGTAACCTTAATATGTGCTCTGTGATGTCGCTGTCTCCAGTCTGTGTCATTCCTAATGCACTTGACAAAGTCAATGCAAGTGCTATCTTTTTTTCTGTAGGAAAGATTTGATTAAATGCTGCATTTGGAACAGGCTGCCCAGACGTGTGATGGTATTGCTGTCCCTGGAGGTGTTCAAGAAACACTCAGATGTGGCACTGAGGGATGTGGTTTAGTGGACGTGGTGATGGGTTTGATGTTTGGGCTAGATGATCTTATTGGTCTTTTCCAATCTCAATGGTTATGTGTTTCTATGATTTTTTTTTTCAGCATCACGTTGCTGTTGAACTGCTGAGGACTCATTGCTGATTAGTTGAATTTCATGTATTATTTCCTCTGCTTTTCTTCTTTTCCTGAGTTTTTGTGAGACTTTGCATCTCTTTTTCTTCATGGGGTGTGACATAACCAGGCTTCCACTCCAGGAAAGCCTGGGGTGTGTTTCCAGTGCAGTAATTCACCCCTCAGCTCTGGCTTTGATTGCGACATGCTGTTACGGCAGATTATGACAGGCTTTGTGTGAGTGTGTGTACTCTAATTGCTCAACCAGTTCATCAAGGTCACTCAGGTGAGCTCCTAGCGTTGTCATGACTGAGATTCTCACTTTCTTTGTACACTCTGGTGCAAATTATCCTGTGCAGATAGTCTGCCTGTTCTCCAGAGAATTTTAAAGAGGTGAGTTACTGTGGCAGCAGCTTGCAAGAAAGTATTTGTTTTTTTTCCATTGTAAATAATGTCTCTATAGAGATATAAAGGACAGAAAAATATTTTTTTTTCTAGTCAATATGGAGTGAAAAGGGTATGCACAGTTCCTGTTTTCCTGATCCATGTCGGCTTTCCTTCTGGTATTTACCTGTACAAAATAGCTTTTTGGAACAAGAAGTTTTACAGTAATGAAAATGGATATGTGTGTATATATATATATATGTGTGTATACACACACACATATACATATACATCTTTTTATTTTTTTAAATAGCTTTTGGTTGTCCAGATGTGACAATTGTCTGGTTTTCTCTTACCTTAAATTTATGCACACTGAATTGTATCTGCCTACGTATGGCCCGGTAACTGATCTTGTAAGGTCTTTCTGCCATCCTGCAGTGTCTTGAGTAATGCAAAGAATTTGGTGTTATTGGTTAACTTGGTTGGATCAGGTACTTTCATGCTACAGACTTAGGACAAGGATGGTTTCCATGTTTTGCTTTGGGAACTGGATAGATACTAACACACACACACATGTGTATATATATATATACACAATTCCTTTGTCAGTGGTGAAGTAGGAAGCACGTGTTTTCATATTGCAATTATTAGTGCAACTGTTAGATTGTTAGCCTTCTCTAGGACTCTTGGTTGAATGTCATCTACTCTTGATGGCTAATTCATCTATGTCCTATTGCCCCCACACCTCCTAGCAGTGCTTTGCTTGGAAGCAGATCCTCCAATGCATTCTTCATTAAGGCTTTCCCTGGCAAAGTATCTTTCAGCTCCCCCATAGAGAACATGAAGAACACATTTGGTGTTTCTGCCAAGACCTTACCTTGTTTTAGCATTTCTTTATGCATCTGTTGTTTGTTTACTTTAACCTTTTAGGTCCTGACAGGCTCCCTACTCCCCATATTACTCATGTGCTTTGAAAAAAGTGATGGTTGTAGTTTTCACACTTTTGTCCTTGTTTCTTTAAATTCTGGGTGAGAGTATCTCATTGTATTTTTTTTTTCCTTCTGTTTTAAGCTTACTATTGTTTCAGCCCCATTTGGACTACTACAGGATTCTTCTAATATTTCCTCTAATATGCTATTCAGCCATCTCCTTCTCTTCCCTGTCATGTCACTGTTCCCTTTCTCCCCATTCCTAAGTCTTTGCTGTGGTTTTTTTTGTATTTTGTCTGTTTCACATAATGTTGTAAATCTCCTCAGCCTACGGACATTTTACTCTTGATTCCGTGTTTGTTTCATCTTGTGTAGTTTAAAAAAAAAAACAAAACAACACCCTTATTTTACATTCCTTTGTGTTTGTTCCTTTTCCAGATATTATGATCACTACTAAATTTGTGGAACTTTTTACTAATATTTTGAATCAAATAATGTACAGTGCCTAAGATCAAGAGGCGCAATGCTACTAACGGAAGAAAAGGCAACTTGTTCCATGGGGCAGGCACTCCTGACATCCAGTATTGTCTTGCCATTTACCAGATATTGGAAACATCCCAATATTTTTCTCTTGTCTTTTTCTGACGTTTCTGGTGCTCTTATGGTCACTGAGCACCAATGTGTTTAAATACTACGTCTTGAGTGTAGAGAATGTAAAGGTATTTCCTTAATGTAAAAGTGGAGATTTGGGACAAATTTGTCTGCTAGGATTTTCTCAGAAAAAATGTTTTTAGAGCTGCAGATACCAATTTAGTTCTCAATTTTGAACTGGTTTATTTGTTCTTAAAGGCATGTATATCCCACTGCCCAGTCAACCTGCTGTATTTGGAAGTTCTCTTTCCTTGAAGAAACATTTCTTCATTTGAAAGATTTTTTTTCCTCCACTATCCAAAAAGTGAATTAAAAAATAATAATAATATCGTGAACTTGTTAAATTTTTTGTCATCATTCCATCAGCCATCATTACAGACCTGAGCTGCTTCAGTTGAGTGTGATGGATGTGCTTCTTAAAATACCCAAAGTTTGTGTGTAATACATTAGTAGTTGTGTTGTTTCCTATTCGTATCTTTCCTAGCAATTATTTGAAGATTGTGTTTTATTCTCTACTTTGCTTTTGAAAAGCTTGGCTGAAGATGGTGGCTTTCCAGAAATGTGACTAGCTCCTGAAGTAACTAGTCACTGATCCTGAGGATGAGTAAAACTGAAGGATGCTACTTTGTATTGTGGGAGGCTTCATTTTAAATTTTGGATTTGTTAGCAGGGTAACAGTATTGTCTGACATGTCCATGTGTTACCAGAGGTGCTGAGGTTCCTGAGTTGAGCAGGGGAGTTGCTGTAGCTGTCTTGGAAGTAGTCTTAAAAATAATATCAGACATTAGTTGGTAGAAAAATGAAGAGCAAAAAGGTTACCAAAACTAGGAGGGGCGGAGTGGAGGCATGAATTAAATGTCTGAAATTCGACAGATGAACCAGTACTCACAAAAAGGGATGATGGGGGGGGGGGGGTGTAGAAAATTTACTGCCTCTTCCCCTCCCTCACTTTCTTCAATCAAAATGCCTTTACGTTCCTCATCAGTTGTTCCCATCAGTAAGTTCCCATCAGTGTGGTTTAGGGCTCTTTGCCATCATCGACTTCAGTTTGTATGCTCTCTTAACTTTGCTCTTGTTCTAGTGTCCTCAGATAATACTCTGTGAAAACACTCATGGCTTGTGAAAAGCACTTCATCTCTATCTGGTGTAGTTTCTGTAACATTCAGTGCAGAAGACATCTGAGAGATTTCTGTATGAATTATAACTGGCGTAGGAGGAAAACTACTGCAGTGCAATAGCTGGATGCAATTCAGTGGCTTCCTATGGAAGAGTCTTCCTGGTTAACATAGCATGTTTTTCTAAGCAGTATTGTATTCAACTTTCTAAAGGAAGGAATCTTTGGTAATTGTTTCAATTCACAATAGAAGCTTAAAAGCAGAAAGCGAGCAACCAAATACAGAGTGGAAAAGAGTTGTTTTGCTTGTGACTTAGTTTTTCCTGTATCAGTTCTTTCTGATCAGAGTTGGACT
This sequence comes from Aquila spilogaster, assembly GCA_024606505.1. Taxonomy (NCBI): domain Eukaryota; kingdom Metazoa; phylum Chordata; class Aves; order Accipitriformes; family Accipitridae; genus Aquila; species Aquila spilogaster. The sequence goes on from JANHGO010000001.1 coordinate 12,477,725, forward strand.
GCTAATAAAACAGCTGTACTGCAAAAGCTTGAAATACCTAACTTGTTAACTTTTGCATCTGTAGAATGTTATTACAAAAAATAAGTTGTCCATGTCTACAGTCAGTTACTGAAATTTCAGAAGCTGTTTTATCAGCCCTCAGATTCAGGGGCAAGGTTATATAATTTTTTTTTAAATTTGTAATGCTGCTTTTAGCATAAAACTTGATTATTGTAACCATTTTGCTATTAATTTTTTCCAGGTTTCACTAAATGGTACACAGTTTACAGATAGTTCTGTTGGATCAGAGTTCACAGGTGTTTCTCAGGTAAGCATAGCCAGGTTTTATTGATGTGTATGGTAGCAGACTCATTTTAATGGAAGAGAGAATTACAGTGACATACAGAGGAAAATTCTTGAAAGAGATCTGCAGTTCTGTTTGCATTAAGGATATTGCTAACTGAAGACAGTTTCTGATCACTTCACAGTTCAAGCTTTAAAAAGCAGTGAAAGTAAAGTTTTATTGTTATAATAAGCTTGAAATTGGACATGAGTGTGAAAAAAGCTATGCAGTTTTATGGTAATAAAGCTATTCTTGGAAATAAATCTAAATACATAGCAGAGGCAGTTATTTCTGTTCCAGGTTGTCCTAATTCCAACTTTCCTTTGTGAATGTTATATCTGAACATGTTTCGGAGAGAGAAAGTAAGACTGGATGTTTTCTTGCAGAGATCCATTTTTTTTTTTTTTTTAAGCTTGACTGGTGGAAAAGTCTCTTGCTTTGCTTAAAATATACCGTTAACTCTCATTATGCGAAGGAGAAATACAAAATATATGTATGACCAGAATTCAAGCTAATCAGAAGTTTGATCACTGTTGAAATATTCATGATTGTTCACTGCATTCATCATCTGTTAAATACAAAATGGCAAGTTGTAGCTTGCTTTTAGCGTGACAAAGCTATTACAGGAATTGGTGATCTATGTGGACTATGGATCTAGATTTTTGTCAAGGTTCTAGCTATCATTTTGTTAGAAGTGAACTACTTAGTGTCAGCACCTACATGTGTGACCATCCCACTTTTCATTCTCAGCAGTTGACTACGTCTTGCTTTAGGAACTAGCTCTCTGGAACTTAAAATCTTTCTTTGAAGTTCTCAGCTGTGAATATCAGTCCAGTTGGGAGACTATTAGGATTTTACTGAGTCAGTGAGTTAGCGACCATTAAGATGGTTGTTCCTGCTCTATTTGCCATTGTGTGGTTTTGTTTGTTTAATGATACTGACAAAACTTGCATAATTTAAGTCACAACTTCTAGAAGTTCTTGTAGTGTGTCTGGGGTCTGTTTACCCTGAACCTTACCTACTGAAAGTGTCAGGTTGCCTTCACTTCTGCATGTTTACATTGTTGTCCTCTGCTTTTCCTCCTTGTTGAAAGGTGTTCTGCAGCTGTTCGTAAGGTTTTGCCTTCAGAATCTATAAAAGTATCTTCATCATATCCACAGAGGCTTAGTCTGGCTTCAGAAATGTATTTTAAGAAGGAAACTGTCAGGGCAGCCTGCTGCGCTTTCTGTGCAGGGTTTAGGCATCGATATAAGATCTGCAGTTCAGGCAAGAGGAATGTTTAATTTCAGAAATCTGTTTGTGCTTGTAGAGGCAGTAAGGGGATGGCCCCAGACCTCCAGGAGGCAGAGCGAGTTAAAATCTGAAAAAATCTCTTAAAATCTGAAAACCTGCATTAACATCTGGCGAAGTTATGTACTTGACTTAATGCTTAAGCGTGAGTTCTTGAAATGGTGTCACTGAGGGAGGAGTTTAACTGTTCTAATTAAATCTGTTTAATTAAGTTTATCTTCAGGTTCTGAAAGGAGAGGTGTATTAGGGACATTATTAAAATGTGTGTTTTTTAGGTCTGAAATTTAGTCTTTCTTTCCATATTGCTGAGTTAATTTTATAAATGCAAACAACATAAAAATTAGGCTCAATAATGCTGTGCTGTTTCTCTTCAGATGTCAGCAACAGAGAATGGATTTGACTTACTTTGAAGACAAGGGCAGTCAATTGTATTATAGCTTGAGTTAGTTATTTGCTCTAGAGAACTAGTTTCACCTATGCTTGTGCAGCACAGGCCTACAGGATCATACTGTTGAATTTAGAGTAGCATGTAGATAGGTGCTTGAATGCTTTATTTAAATTTTGCCTTTCCTTTGAGAGACAGTGTAACTGTTTTTTCAGTATCTGAAAGGGGCCTACAAGAAAGCTGGAGAGGAGCTCTTTTATCAGGGAGTGTAGTGATAGGATAAGGGATAGCAACTTCAAGAGGATGTGTTTAGAATTAAATATTAGGAAGAAATTCTTCAGTATAAGGGTGATAAGGCACTGGAACAGGCTGCCCAGAGAAGCTGTGGATGGTGCCATCCCTGGAGGTGTTCAAGACCAGGTTCTGTGTGGCTTTGAGCAACGTTGTCTAGTGGGAAATGTCCCTGCCCATGGCAGGGGTCAGAACTAGATGTTCTTCTAACTCGAACGTTTCCATGATTTTATGATTTTGAGGCTTACACAGAGGATGTTAGTAATTAAGGCAGAGCTAGTAGCTGTCCGATGGGACAAATCTGAGACCGTGCCTTTATAAGATCGTAGAATCACCAAGGTTGGGAAAGTCTTCCAAGATCATCTAGTCCTTGTTTTGTTTCATTGATTATAACTTTGCTGAACTCCTGTGAAGTTATTTGGCTTGCTCTGCTTGACATGTTTTAGAGCATCAGTCTTGATGAATAATCATAATTTCAGGGCTGAGCTACAATTTCATGCACAGTAGCATCTTGGAAGAAAAAATAAATTTTTGGTTGCCTCTGTCCTCATAAGTTTATTTTATTCCATAGTTGATAGTAGATTTTAAGGCTTCACTGATCAGTTTTGTTAAAGTGAAGCTAAGCTTTTCTTTTGCAACAAGCTTAGCTGGAAGCGTCTTTGATACAACAAGTATTTCAAAAGGGAGGTGACACTGAACTTCAGAGCTGATATTTTCCTTTTTTAATTCTGAGAATAGCAACAGTAGAAATCATCCTCTTTTATTTATGTTTAATATTTTTTTTGCTCTTAGGCTGAATTATTTTAGAAAGGAAAGCTGCATCCCTGAAAGAATTGCTTCTTAGATTGAATTGATTCATAATCACAACTGTTTGCCAGACTGATATTAAGACTGGTATTTGATCTTAAGACAATCCACATATTCACCTTTGAATGATGACAAGTTTTGCTTTGAGAATCTCAGAATATTTTTTTTTGGGTATGTGTTCTGTGAATAACCAGTTCTCTCTCCTACCTTTTATTTGTAGACACCATTTACCTTTGGCTTGGGCCAAAGGGCACCATATACAACTGGCGAGCATTGTCTTCTTTGTAGAAGTGAACGAAAAGATACTTCGCTTTCAGAGAGCGGAATAAAAAATTCTAGCAAAACAGCACTTTCCACATCTCCAAAAGCAAACAATATGCTGCATCTTCCACTGTGGGTGTGTCCAGACTGTAGACGAACAGTCGAAAAGGAGGAGAGGCATGCTACAATAGAGCAATCTCTTGTGGTAAGTTGAAGTACTTCAATGGACTATGAATATGTGCTACAAGATGCTGAGTGTTACTTTGTGCTTTGGAACCATTTAAACTGCAAGCGCAGGGAGAGTATTTTAGTTGATCTTGAGTTTTTTATGTCAGCTAAATGAAACAGATGAGTTGTTCCATACGTTCAAAAAGTGGGGAGTTTCGAGTCTGAGATTTGGGTATCTGAATAGAGAAGTTTCTCTTGCTGTTGTTAGTTGTTGTTTTTTTCCTTAAGAGAGGAGGACAACTTTTTATAGTGTGCTTATGATTTTACTGAGTAAAAAGTTTTGATGTATTTCACTGTAACTGAGCTCAAATAGTAAAGAAATTGTCCTGCATGTGCACGCAAGGCAGAACTTGCTTTGTAAAAGTCTTGTTAAGTCTTGGTATCTGGCAAGAGGAATTTTTAAAAGCAAAGTATCCTCCAGTTTCAGCAACTTTAGAAAGCATGTAAATGGATTAAATGGCTAGTCACATTTGGAAAAACACAGCTAGGGGAAAAAAAAAGCTTGGAAATCTGTTCAGTCACTGCAAGCCAGAGTGTGAGTGGCTTGCTGCAGATATTCTTGTGCTCTGGCTGCTTTTGCTGTCATTACCTTGATGTTCTGATGATTGATTTGCCTCAGCACCAACCACAGTAGATGCTTGTGCTGTTGTGCTGTTGGAAGTGGATGCGTACAAGTTTGTTTTAATATCTGTCTTTATCCTGCTCCAGGATCTGGGGTGAAGCACAAAGAAACCCTTCAGTCCTGCTTCTAATCTGGGAGAGGTTTCTGCCTGGCATCAGAGACAGCTGGTCGCAACCTGGGGAGGGTGCTGGAGAGGGAGTGTGGTTCAGAGGGTTGGAGCATAGTGGAGGAGCAGAAACTGGAGGTTGAAATACCAGCAGCCTCTGGAAAGAGATGTGTCATTTGTTAGCAGTGAGCAGCACTGCACACAGGAGATGGAAAGCTGCTGTTAGTGGGAACTGATGCTAACATCCATTACGGTCAAGTAGTATGTCTTACTGTTATATACAAGGAGATTTTATGCTTTCTGCGGAATGGGTCGTTAAACTAAAAGAGTCAAACATACTGTCAAATAAGAGACTGAAGAGCTATTACTAGTGTATGTGGTTAATAGTGGATGATGCAACCCTTCTTTTAGCTTAGTTCATTGTTTATGCTGGGGTGCATAAAAGTGATAATTATAACCAATGTGCTTCAGTTATTAGAAATGAAACTATTTACGTTGCTGGTTTTCTCAGTCCATCTTGTGCATTTATTGGGCTTTTCAAAGATAAATTCTTTGTGGCCAATTGAGTCTTCTCCCAAAATATATTCAGCACTAAGAATTGCCATGTTATTTGCCTATGTATTAACTTTTCACACTTGGATCTTGCAAACCAAAGTTGCTACCAGTTGTTTTTTTTTCTTTCAGAGCCAAGACTTTCTTTTGCACATGCCTCTTGGAAACAGTGGATCACAGCAGGAATCTGTAGGAGGAGGAAGGATAACTGTTGGTGCGCAGACAGTGCCTGGTGCTGATCTTAACAATTCCTCTCCTTCAGACATAGCATGCAACTGTGAGGCCTGTAATGAGCGCAGGTAAGAACTGAATTCAGACTGAGAATAATGCCTGTACTCAGACTATCAGCAGTCTTGTGGCTTATTTGTCTACATATGCTTAAACTACTTAAATGGGACTATTTGACAATAGCAGTAACTTAGGGATGGTGGCTTTTATTCATTTTTTTATTTTATTTTCAGTATGTACTCTGTTTTAGGCATTTTTAGACATGGTTTTCCTGATAAGTGTCATCAGAATAGTGGGAATCAATACACCTGTGTGATGTACAAATTGAGAGGGTTTTTTTTGTCATTGTTTGCAGAGAAATTTCAGCAGAGACTGAACGTGAATCTCAGCAGCTTCAAAATTACTGGTCAGAAGTAAGATACATGGTTCGATGTATATATCGCCAAGCTGGGACCCCTTTGGCAGACGACCAAGACCAATCTTTAGTACCAGATAAAGAAGGAATGAAAGAGCTGGTGGATAGGTATAACACTTCAAAAAACTACTTATTAATTGCTAAGAGGTTTTTTTTTTTTTAATGAGTTCTAAGTTACTTAAGAGTATTTCTTTTTTACTAGAATTTTATTTACCAGCTGTAAGTCTGATGGCTTAGAATGATTGCCTCTCCACTAGAAGGAAAAGTTATAGAAGTCAGCTGTACTCCATGCAGAATTTTAAATGCTGCATTGAGTGTATGAAATGTGTGAAAAATGTTTGTATGCATCTGTAATAGGGATACTAGTGCATAATTATGAAAAGGTCCCAAAAACATTAATCCTCAAAAGATATTGAGATGATTACTACTACTAATAAGACATTGTTTAGCCTGAATTTCCCCCACATGAAATGCCTTATGTTGTTGAACTAACTTGATTTTATAACAGTTATTGCATCTTATGGTAGTTGTAACAGCTAGAAGTTAGAGAAGGAAAATTTTGGCTGTTGATCATTAGGTGAGGTGGATTTTGAGAAGTTTGTTCTCATTTCAGAAGTTGAAAGTGCATCTTTTTCTAGGTGTGAAGTCAACGATGTGCTTTGAGTTCTGCGGTTGTTGGTTTGCTTTTTTTTTTTCCTTAGGAGAACAGTGTGGCTGTCTCCAAAGTGCTCCAGCATGTTCATTTTATTTTCTGTCCAGTTCAGTGTGTGGTCAAAGAGTAGATTCTCTCATTGGCTCTGTACCTACTTAATTTACAAAGGTCTGACTGGACCAAACAACTGTAGTTCTTAAGCAGAGTTTCTACTTAAGGCGATGCTGGCAAGGTAGAGAAACTTTTGAAAGATTCCAATGAAAGATTCTAATTCTTGTAACTATATTTCTGAATGAGTCTTAGTAAATAATTTAATAAACTTTTTGTGCTTCTGCTGTAAAAACTGAGTGCTCAGTTCTGAACATGAGTTCTTTTTCATGTGTAACTGTAGAGTAGTACAGTATGTCTTCCTATTAGTCACACTTGGTTTATTTAAATTAAGTGATCAAAACATGCAATATAGTTCTTGAAATCAAAGATTCTTAAATATAGCATAGTGTCTAGGTAATTAAAACTGAATCACAACTATAGTTTTCCTCAATGGAAAAACTTTGAAAACTGTAGCACTTACTGTGTAGCTTTCTTATGTACGTAGGTGCCTTTCTCTAGAACTGTTTGTCACTGTTGAGAAATATGATTAAAATGCTGAAGGCAAGAAAAGGATCCCAAAGAAGAAAACTTGCAATGCTACTGTGATGTTTTTCTCACTCTAGAATTTCTTGTGGTCTTCAAATTCTGAAATAAAGTTAGGATGCTGGGATTGTGCAGACACTGGTGAATCCAGTCTGTGATGTCACACAAAAATTTAGCAGAACCCTGTCATTGTAGGTACTGAAAACTATTTTTGTTTGTTTCGAAAAAAGAATAGAAAGGAAAAAAAAAAGGATGTGGGTAGCATGCCAAACATGCTGTGGCTAATTTAAAAGGCAAATTCCTTATTACTAACTTCATGCTCAGCTGTGTTAAATGCAACTGGCAAGAAAAAAATTACCTGCTTTGTTGAAAGTAAGCATTGGTGCCAGGTACTGTCTCTTCTGTACACTGTAGCACTTCATGACAGTGCCATAGTACTCAATTTTATAAGTGATGAGGGAAGAGCAGGGACTAGACAGCAGAGAACTTACTCATTTAAGTTGTAAGTACTTATCTAATCTCTTTGTTCTTCCCCACTTCCCCGCACTCCAAAAACCTGAGACAAATGCTTAAACTCCAAGCCCCACAGGACTTTAAGTAGTACAATTTCACTTTAAAGTGCTTCAAAGCAGCCATCATGTCCAGTGGCTCATTCTGAATATTGCTTTGGTAGAAAGCTCTGAAGATGGCTGACTGGGATCCTGTTTCTCCTTTTAACTTAAGTGCCCACTGAGATTATGAATTATGAAGTCCGTTCAGAGGCTGGAGACTAAACCTTTGATAAGTATGAGAACTCTCTTAACATATAACTCTTCTTCTGTATGCCAGTTTAGGCTTGTGTTATCTCCCCCCACCAAGTAGTCGCACCTAGACATGCCATCAACAGGAGGCAGCCCTTGTTGGGCAGCATTCGTGTGCTGCTTCAACTGGAGCACAAAATTCTAGAGCATTGGAACTTTTGGTGTAGCCACCAACGCACCTGTCCAGGAGCCAGAGAACCTTTTTCCTCTGTGTGAGGTGGTTTAAACCCATGTCTCATTTCCAGGACAATATCAGACAGCTCTATGCTGTCCTTTGCAGGAAGTCCTGATCCGCTCGAAAGCTGTGCCTTTCAGTAGCTGCAGTGCTCCTTACTGGATGACTGAAAGAATATATAGCGGGCAGAATATTTCTGGAGCTTTTGTGTTAGTCTTCTTCCTTAGGACATACAGCTCCCAGGTTCTGGTCTTTACTTTGGATTCAGAACAAAACTAAAATACAATCACCTATCACTTCTAATGATTGCAGCTTATGTGCTGTCAAAGCAGTACTGTAAGTCATATTTTGTGAAGGATGTTGTTTATGGCTTTGTGAATCCCATATGTCTCTCTGTGTAGTAATATAGCTTTAATAAAAGTGTAAAAGATGTTTTTGTACAGGAGATCTGCAACTTAGGGTAAGAAGCTTGAAAGTGAGAATGAGTTTAATGAATGAGTGTCTTAAAAATTTGGTAATGGTATGAATTCAGTTGAATTTAACAATAGAAAAGTCTCACAAAGCAGTCACTGTTGAGTCCAGTCTGGTTAATATGTGTTTAGGCAAATGCTGACTGCCTAATGTGTCAAGCTTCTCCAATGGCTTGAGGTAAAGGACTGTCCTACATACATTAATTGAGCCCAGCTCTGGCTGTTCTAAATGGGACATTTATTATGGCTGTATGGAAGAGTATGAAGAAGTTGTAAAGAAGTATGACTGTAAGGCTGTCTGCCAAATAAGTAAGGGTTTTTAGCTCACAATTAGAAGTGAAACACTGAGGTCCTAAATTAATTTGTTCCTCAGGTGCAAACATTCTTTGCTAGTCCTGAAGCTACTCAGGAATTGAGTTCCACAGCGTAGAGTTAGGGAACTGGGCTGTATTCTCCCAAATCTAAGGTAATTCTGTAGACCCTAGGCATTGTTTCTTTTTTGTAATAATAATGATGATAACCACTAAGTATTGTTAGGAAAGTGAAAATTGTTGATTAGATTTTTTTAATCACAAATATTCTAAAACTACAGGCTTTGTGAAAGAGATCCATATCAGCTTTACCAACGATTGGAACAGCAAGCTAGAGAATATGTACTTGAAATGAAGGTTCGTCTGCTCAGACACTTGTCGCTGGGATCTAAAGTTGCATCAACATTAGCGATACAAGGGCCACCGCAGGCACATCAGTTCATCTCACTCCTACTTGAAGAATACAGCGCGCTCTGTCAGGCAGCATGCACAATCAGTGCTTTCCTAGTTACTCTGGTAAGACTGAGAAAACAACCTGCTAGGAGTGGTACTAGCTGAGCTGTTTTTGCGTTCTTTAAGAAGTCATCTGTGATTTGTGAAATATAAGATCTGTGTGCATGTGGTTGGAAGTTAGGGCATTCTGAAAATGCAAATTCCGTTTTTCACAAATGTAGGTCAGACATCTCTCTTAAAATGAATGCACAGAAAATTGTGTGAAGAAAAAGGTGGCACGTTGTTGTGCTTGTTCTGAAATCTACAAAATTTTAGGTAATTCCATTGAATGATTATAACATTTCTCTGATGATCTTCACTCTTCTCCCGAGAATTTCATTTAAAAGATGCGGACTTTTATGTGTAACACTAAATCAGATTGTTTTAATATTTTTTTCTTTGTTATTTTCCTGAAGAGCAAGAATTGCTACTTGGAAAGATGACGTTTTCTCAGGAATTAATATTCTGCCTAATTGTTTTTGTCAGCTGATTGTGCTGACTTGTATTGGCAGGTAGAAAATAAGTAATAGCCTTAAATCATCTGTTCTTGGGTAACTGTGCAAGTAATACAGTAAACAAATGCTACAGTTGTTTGAGGACTGAGGTTATTAATCCTTTTCCTGTACATCCATTTCCAATAGCCATGTCCAGTACTTCCTTTTTCTTGTAAGTGGTGAAATTTTTTATTGCTGATTAGCTAAAAGTGATTGCCTGGGAATGTCCAGAAAGGAAAAGAGCCAGTCAGTAACAGATGATCACAGATAAGAAAGATAATATTGAGGGGAAACCTGAGTGTCACTTCTGAGGTGGGACTGCTCTGAAATGGAATTGACCAAAGCAGGAAGATGTTTTTAAGCAGAAACACAGACATATTTGGTGCTTTTTCCTGTTGTCAGTGGTCTGTATTTGTTATTCACTGTGTTATCTTTCCCAATTTTACCACTTCAATGCAGATGTGTGGTCACTGCCATTTCCCATTAATTGGCATCTTTTAAGTCATCAAATCTAGGTGCTGGAGAGAAAGTAACTCTTCATGCTGAGTGGCACTGATCTTAGGAATTTTCAGCTGCAAAGTGAATGCATTACAGTAAAAAATTTTGCTTTATCACAGTAGATTCACCAGTAATGAATTCAGTAGTGCCAGAATTATATAGCTGATCGGAAGATAATCTTCTCATATTTTTCCCCTGGTGGCTATTATCAGTCAGTATTCAAGAAAACTTTGCAGCTATAGGAAAATGAGATAATGACTTCGAGACAGAAAATGCCTGTCCTCTCCAATCTCTCCCTTTTCTTGCAAAATTCAAAGTAAAGCAAAAGGCCTCTTGTCTTACAAATAATTAAAAAAAGCATTTTATAGTAGTTGTGAATATTTTGAAGTTAGGGTATTCAAATGGAAATGGTGCATGTCTCTTGTGCAACTGAGAGGAAAAAATAAAGCAACATGTCTAAATAAGTACTAAAATGTGTCTAATAAGAACCTGAGGCTTCTCAATTCTTTTTTTAAATCTTGATATGCTAGTATTTAGATCTTAGATAAATACATTTAAAAAAAAAAACAACCATGCTTAAGAAAAGTGAAATTCTGAAGTACTCTTGTATTTCTGCCTACTCAAGGCTACAGTACATAGGCCTTGCTTACTGATCTGATAGAGCAGTAGCATTTAATTTTGCTGTACGAGGGAGTACTGCTATAGAAAAACTGTTCACTGCTATCTGTGTTTGGAAAAACTTAACTTGAAAGAAAAACTGTTCCTGTCTTTGATTCTGATGTCGTGATAATAGATTTACTTTTTAGGTCTTGAAATTCAAGGCATTTGTGTATTAAGTAACCTTAAGTAGAAGAGCATTCTGCTTATTAGAGAAGTAAACAGTTGGTCTCTTGGCTATTTAGAAAACCTGCATTTTTGAAACAATTGCACTTTGAAAGATCTCTCCACTTGACTTGTGTCAATTTTGAATAAAAATTACAATTTATCATCATATGTCTGTTACTAGATAGGTTAAAAGAACTGAAAAACAATTGGGATTAGTTAATTGTTTGACAAGAGTCTGCTAATAAGTGATTCATGAAATAAATCTTACAGTGCAGAAAAGAGTGGAAGCTTTCAACAGCACAGTCTGTTTATTGTGTGTTTTTCTCCCAATTCATGACAATTCAGAAAAGGTATGAAACTATGTCTACTTAAATCATTAAAGAACTGTTCCATATTTTGAATATTAAAATGGAATAATATCTCAACTGGATAATGCAGCCTGTTGGTTGATGGTTTTGATAGAATATATATATATATATTCTGACCTGAGAAAAGCATTTCTTTACTTTGTGTTTTATCATATGAGCTTATTTGTGGTTGTTATTCATTATAGGAAAATGAACATTTGAAGAAATTTCAGGTGACGTGGGAACTGCACAACAAGCATCTGTTTGAAAATCTGGTATTTTCTGAGCCACTCCTGCAGAATAGCTTGCCAACATTAGTGTCACAGCTAAGGTAAAGATTCGAACTTCACTTTTGTGATTTAAAGGAGGGAGCATAATCTATGTTTGCAGTGTTTGTAACCGCTACTTTAAAACAACAACAACAAAAACACTAACAACAAAACTAACAAGTCTGCTACTTGTCCAGTTTGGTAGGTAAGAAGTCTTGTTGGTCTGTTTTCAGTTGATTCAACCTGCTGTCATGACTTGCTTGTCAGAAGAATTACTACCCTAATCTCCTTACTTGTAGGTTACGTAGTAAAATAACAGTGTCCTGTGAAAATGCTGATGTCTTGATTGAATAGCAGTGTCCTCACTTGCCATAAGGCACTGGTACTGTTTCCGTTTCTCTACAGGTGATAGATGGCTAGAAGAAAACACAAAAAAACCACCCTTGCAGTGTGCTTGTAGATTGGATGGCATATTGCATTTCCTGGGGCTTTAAAATGGATACTTTGTTATCAGGATGGTTCTGTTTGGTGTTCAGCGTGCTTGAAAGTGCTTGTTCTGTGCAGGAAAAGTATTGTTAGTGTAAAGAAATTTTGTTATTCATCTTGAGTTCTATTTAATATTCATAAAGTACAGCCACGCATTGCTCATGTTGACCTCTCAGACTTGTTTCTGATCAAGGTGTTAGTACTCTGTGTATGTTTGTTCCACATGTGTTGTTTTAGATTTTTTTTTCCAAGCTACTAAAACAGTTTGATTTAGCATCTCACTTGCAAGAAATATTACTTGTGGCAAATGAAGGAACTTCTGAATTACACTTTTGCTAGCAGTTGTTAGAAAGGAAAGCAGAAAAACTTAGTTGTCACTGGACTCAGTACTGGGTTACTACCGAGACCTCATTTTTCTCTTTCAGGCAGGTAATTCTGTCGCTCTGCTAAACGTGTTGTTTGGTTGCATGCTTTTCCTTTGATCTCTTTGATCTGTGCTTGACTTTCCAGTACTGTTTTCAGTGACGCTTTCCTCAGGCATCTTGCATATTTTCTGCCAAGGCTTCTCTGCACTTCTTGGTCCATCAGTTCTGGTTTATTGAGGCTGTTGATACTTCCTTTACCTATGGAGATGAGAATGGCCTTAGAAGTGTTGGACTGTTTGCATTTACCTGTTGTTCTCAAATGCTACTGGAATTCAAACCTAAGCGACAGAAGTTGTTTTTTTTTTTTTTTGCAGAGCTTCACTGTAGTGACAGCTATCATCAAGTTTTAAAGGCAGAATCCTCTTCTTTCAGGAATTCCTTTCTGGATACATCCATGTTCCCTAGATAGTTTTAAGGGTGTTTCAGTTAAGAAACAATGATTTTGCCAAGGTTCAGCACAGACTTCTCCTGTTCCATGATTTCTGTTCTGTTTCTTTGGTAAGCATAGACTATTGCTGTTACTTTTCATATATCACATTTTTTTAACTTATGAATCCTTTAGGCCTTAGTCTTCCCTAAAAAATGAGAGTGATTTGCCTTCTATTGGGAATTTGGTATTTTACAGAATAGAGGAATATCATAGCAGAGGCCTCACGCGGGCAAGCATCAGAATCAGTCGAGCTTCCCGATCATTTCTTCTTGAGTAGCAGATGAGTATTGGCTTTTTTCAGTGTTTGCTGCTGCTTTCAAACCTTTAAGAACCTTTCTTTGAAGGAATAATGAATGCTTTACAAACTGGTGTGCATTTGTACGATGGTGAACTGTAGTGTGAACACTAGAAATTCTCAAGGATGTGAGAGGCTCAGCCATTTCAGAGATGGAAGATCTGAGTGGTTTGTCTCTAACAGATGGATAGGTAATTTTCCATAGGTTTTATAGCTGAAATCCTTTTTATACATGCATATATAGACCTTTTGAGAGCACTGAGGTTCCTTAATCTCTTAATTGGTCTTATTTCTAGATGTCTCTTCAAGAAACAGGGTCTTGCTGTTTTGTTAGTTCAAAAAAGAGGAAAAACTTCTTGGTTGGGAGTGAGTTCTAAGATGAGCCTTTCCACCTATCGCAGAAATATTCCTAAGCTCAGACATCAGTAGTTTTGGAAACTCTATTTGACATGATACAATTACAATAAATACTCACATTTTGATTGTTCTTGTAGCTGTCATGAAGAGATTGCTCTGCTCTGTCTAAAATGTTCAGGAATTTGAGACTCATTTGAAGTTTCTTAAATCTCCTATTGAATCATTGCCTTAAATGCATAGTTCACTTTAACTGCAAAGCGGTAGAAAAGCCTTTGAAGAATTTGCAGAAGTGTTATGTTGTCTGTTTTTTCTACAAAAAGGTATTTTGGACTTTATGTATTTTCTCAACAGAAACCTATTCCTCATTTGAATTCTAAGTAAGAGTTAGCATCTGTTTTCTCTCAAACTTATTGAAGGACAGGTAGACTTGCTCTTTGTTCACAATACAGAACAGACTTTTTTTTGCTACAGTCAAGATTCCTGATTAGGCAGCCCCTTTCACTTCTTCCCACTCCACACAAAATAACAAACGGCAATAAAGTTGTCTGGAAGGGATGTTCTTCTGGTGGTAATCCTCATTGACATTTAACCCTTTTCCAATTTTGCCTTAATATGGTTAGAAAGTCTTTCATTTAAGCAATAGATAAGGCACTGCTAGAGTTCCATGATGGAAGACATTGCCTTCCTTGTTTTATTCTTTTCAAAATGTGAAATAGTGTTGTTTTGGCATCTTGTCTTCATTTAGCTTTTAAGCGTTCACCTCATTCTCTCATCCCTTAGCTAGACTACTGCATCATTTGTATGTCTCTGGCTTTTTCAAAAGACTTGGAATTATTACATCACACCACCTAAGATACTTATCAATTTTGTTTGGCATCTATAAGATGTTCTTTTAAGGATGTTTAAATATAGCAGTCTTGAGGGGAGGTGGGTTAACTAGAGGATACAAGGTTAGCTGTGCCAGGACTGGTCATCTGCTCAGTATGGACTACCAGGGTCTTAGTGGGTTGCAGCTTGTTCTGCTGCCTCTGGTTTCTTTTCGGAGTTGCGCTGAGTTGTATGATCTGCAGACCAGCAGTAAGAACTGTCCGTATGCTTAGAAACAATTAATTAATCAGTAAGAACTGTCAGTATGCTTAGAAACAATTAATCAGGAGGACTTTTAGATCAGACACTATAATTCATAAGGGTTTATTTTCAGTATTTGAGGTAATCCTATCACCTATTGCTTTACATGTACCTTGAGGATTCCAGTACATTTAGTGATAGCGTGTAAATATGTGTTGATCTGTACTCAAGAGTCACAGTAAAAATTGAAAGTATTAACTCTGCTGTGTTGTTAATGGAAATTTTTTAAGAGTTTTGCTTGTAACTTTAAATCTTACTTAAGTTAGATTTTGTACAGAACTAATCTTTGTATGAATAGTACTCTTCTGCAGCAGCTCTGAGAATAAATTTTTGACTTCTGTGAAGCAAGGATCAGAGTTTTGCATAATGTTATCATATCAAAAACACAGGCTTTAGGAAAAGGAGTGAATTGTGATCTAGGATTAGGAAAAGGAGTGAATTTGTGATCTAGGATTAGGAATTGTCAGTGCTTGCACTGATAATGGGGAAAAATTGTTAAACATTGATTCTTGAAGTCACCCTATGTCTCTGAAGTGGTTTTTGCACCCTATCAGAAGGATTTCCTGAGTTTCTAATGTACGGAATCGTTCACAAGCCTTGTGTTGCAGGTTCTAGGCAAAAACAACAATATGAAACCTGAGTTCATTGATGAAGTGATGCTAATGGCTATGAGTTAATGATTGCTGAAATGTCTGTTTGTTCAGCTTGTTTATACTTAATTGCCACCTTAAATTTAAGGGCTCATAGACACAGCGATAAGTTCTTGGTTTGGATTAGCATCCAGATGCAGTTGAAATTTGTGACGAACCTCCTAGAAGTGCTGGATCTGGGCTTTAGTGTCAACTGTTAAGACGTTTGGGGTTTGGTTTTGGCAGTGGCTTGTAAAGCCCTTTGACCAATGTACAACCTCTGTGCCTAGTTAGGTACCAGCTGGTTTCTCCTTAATTACCAAGTAAGAGTAATGTTGAGAAGCTTTAGTTTGTTTGTGCCAATTCATAGGTCATTACAAATCAGTGTGCTTTAAACTTACACCTAGGAGAATTTTGACTTCTCCCTGTTTTTGTAGTCAAGATTTAGGGATCTTGCTTATTTACTTGAGTCATTGTGATGATGTACTCTACAGCAAATACCTTTAAAAAAAAAAAAAAAAATTCATTACGAAAGTGAAGTAGTGGAAAGGAAATGAAGTTCCTGAGACCCCTTTTGAGGACAGCCATCAATGAGTGGCATAAGCGCATTTTGAAGTTGATGTCGCATCTCAAGTGATAGTAGATGACTGCATGCAACCAAATTATCTCTCTTGCATCATTCCACAGTGTTTTCCTCAACTGGACCTCCAGTTTGTCTAGTGATGTTTTTAGCATTGATCATGAGAGTTCAGATTAACAAGCTTCTGGCTTTATTTTTACAATCTAACTGTTCAGTAAATAGTCAACAGGTATATTTAGCCTGTAGGATTTGAAAGGATAAATTTATCAAGCATCAAAATTTGAGTAAATGTTGCTCAGAAGGGTTGACGTCTGGTTACCAGTGGGAAAGAGGCTCCAGAAAGGTTCCACATCCCGCATTCTTGCTATTATTGGTTATAGAATGCTGGAACAGTTGTTGGGTATTTTTTGAAAAACGATGAATGATATTCATTTTTAGATGCAAGCAGCTATGTGGGCCTAGGTGTATCAGTCATTGCACTTCAACACTTTACAGGTGGGTAGAACTGTGTGTGATTGTTTTTGTTTTTTTCCAGTCAAATACGTGTAACAAATGCTGCTTGATCTTTGTAGGCTTGGAACAACACACGATTCCTGTAGTGAAGATATGTATAGTACCTTGCTACAAAGGTATCATCAACTGGAACAGGAAATGGGGCAAGTTGCTGAAGCATGGCTTGAATGCCAGAAAAGAATAGATGATTATGTTGATGAACAGGTAAGAACTGTGTAAACAGTTTCATGACTAATTATACTGGGAGTGGCCCATGGAAGGCTGTGCCTGTGGTGATGAGTTTCTTTGGTATTGCTTTCCAGAGCTTTGAAGCTACAAGATGTAACCTTTTTAGTGGTGTCAGTTTTCCAAAGTAGAGAACCCTAATATGCCAGAATGGAAGAGCAGTTTTACAGAAATACCATCAAATTATTTAAGCAAGTTGTTATGCTGTGGCTTGGAGATGGTCTTTGAATATTTTTGAATGACTTTAGTCTATAAAACACTCATAGTGCACTAATATGAAACTTTCTTCCCTAGTTGTTGCTAGAGGAAAAAAAATCCCTGAACATTAGGCTTCCAAAATTATTCCACTTAGAATTTAGAATCCATTTAGAATTAATAAGAGATGGCTTTTAAATCACTTGTATTTATACATGTTGTGTGGCGTGGCAGTGACCTTTGTACAGCTTCGAAAAGGAGAACTTGTAAGTCTCGCCCCATAAGTATTTGGGACATCTGTAGTTACCTGCTTTTTAATTGTGAATTTTCACAGCTGATTATTCTGTGTCTATGCTGTGTTACAGAACATGGTGTTGTATTGATTTGTATATTATTAAGAGCTTACTTTCAGAAAAATTTGCTGTTTATTTTGAAAGTGATTTTTTTATACTTTCCTAAAATTACTTGCTTTTTTCTCTAGTTCAAACACTTCACACAGCTTGAGTAACTGAAGATAGAATTTTATAGATCTTTGTATAGATTTTTATAGATATTTGTATTTTAAAGTTTTATGAGCATTACGAGTACAGAGATCTAATTTAAGAGTTATTAATGCTGTGCTACTCTTATGGTCAGTGAGATGTTATGGTACACTGTAATTGTCCTTCAGAGGCTCTTCTGTGTGATGAAGATGTAAGTAAATTTCTACCAGTAATTTCAGTGCCTTCAAGATGGTGATAGGGCTTAACTAACTTTAATTTTGGAGATTGTTCTATATTTGGGGTCTGCATCACTGAGCTATCGGTTACTAAGTTTTCTCTTGGTCAGGCTGCTTTTGTGCACCTAAATAATAGATAGCAGCTCTGTGAAATCTCACTTCTTGTGTTACTACAATTCATTTTCCCCATGGTGTCAGGGTGCTGTGGCTGTCATTGCTGCCTCGCCAGTAAGAAAGGGAACCCAGTTCAGTTCTCATCATATTGGAACTTTAATATGAGCACATCCTATAAAATCTGCTTATTTACATATAGACAATAATTTTCACAGTCTGTCATTAAAACTGATGCTGGTGTTATCTGTGGCTGTTATTATACTTTCTTAATCAAAAATGTGCAATTCAGTATGACCATCTTACCTGAATTTGCAGTGAACAAATTTTTTGTCAACAAGGTAGAAATTAGAGAGCCCAGCTACTATGGAAACTGTGAATCTTAACTGTGAATGCATGTTCATTATTTGTTGCTTCTTGGCTCAACAAAGCAGTTAAGTTCTATGGCTGGTGTATCAAAGGTTAGAACATGCAGATCAGCACAGATCAATGATCCTTCATCTTTGAACTATATCTCAATGTTTAGACAAGACATCAATGGAGATAATACAGACCTCTCCTACAGTGTTATGCTGCTTGTTCTTGGGGAATAAAAGTGAATATCTTTTCGAAGCAGTACAAATAATGCAATTTTTTTAAAGACTCTGTAAGACAGCTGTATCACACACAGGCTTGCAGTACTAATACACTCCTCTGTCATGGGTGTACACTAATAAAACTCAAGAAAATCATTTGTTCATATCAACACCTTTATTTGTGACAAGCTAAGGTCTGGGGAAGATGTTCAAAGTATTTGAAATACAAGAGTTTAAATATATGTAGTCTGTATTTCTAGGTCCTAGTATTTTCCTTACCAAATTTAGATTGTATTTAACTTGGAAAGTCTTAAATATATTTGGATCATTTTCATAAGTAATGGCTACATAATCATATGTACTTTGTAGGCATTTCCATTTTTAATACAGAGCTGCCTTTGCACAGCTCCTCGAGAGCACAGAGTTTCTTGCTCAGCTCTCCATGTTGAGTTTGTTAGATAGACTCCTGCTGAGCAGAGTAGAAAATATTTTTTTTTATTTTAGAGGTATACTTGTTGGTGTTATTTTGTTATCTTTATACTACCTACATAAACCAATAAATCTCTTTCTGGTTTTGGACACTGAGAGTTTGTGATAAGAAGAATTGTTCTTTATTTCTAGTGAAACAGAGTAGGAAAATAGATCAGTTTGACAGATGGAATTTAGGATGCTCAAAGGTACTGTCTACATTTGATAGATTTTAAAGTTTCGAAGCATCAAGCATCCTGTGGTACATGTGCACACATCAGAGTTTCTTGTAGGAGATCTATTGTTATATGTCAGTTCTGACTGAACTGTTGGTTTTGTTTTATGATTAAATCTGTTTCAGAGTGAAAAAACACTTATTCACCTGCCTGTCTCACTTTATCTTGTCTGATAGATCTTAAACACTTGTTAGCCTTTAAATAAACAGGATGGAATAAGCATGGTGGTGGTGATCTTTATCCATTGGCAGCATTGCTAGCATATTCATTGCAGATGTGCAAGATTGAAATGTAACTTTTTCTTTTCAATAACATCTGAATTTGTGTTTCCCACTTCCCAAAAGATTTTGGGTTCATGTGGTTTGTGTTGAAGCTGCTTTTCTCTACTGAAATAACAAATATTCACAGGGAAAAAAAAAAGAAAGATGGTAGAAGTGATACCCTATTATTCATGGAATTACTAAGATGTTGCAGACAGGGCTATAGGAAAGACTGCTAAGCTGGAAGTAAGAAAACGTTAATTTTAGCTCCTTCTTCCGTTAATACTTAAGTGTACCAAGAGTTAAACCATGTTATTTTCCTTGTCAGTTTCTTGGCAGGCTTGATTGAGTAGGCAGCTCCCAGTTAATGCACTGGCTGTTTTAAACAAGTGTAGGTGCCTGTCTTTAATGGTGAGGTGTCTGGACATCTAAAGTGATGAGTTCTGTTGGTTTTGAATGTAGCTTAAAGGTGCTCAGAAGGTGATAGTACAACAAATCTCTAGCTCTTCTGGTTTCAGGCTCTGCAGTAATTAGTAGTGTGTCTAAGAAATGGTACGAGTGGTTCAAGGATATTTCATACATGGTGTTCTGTTTAAAAAGGCATGTGCATGAACATGATTAACTCTTTCTTTTTTTTTTTTTTGCTATTACCGTAACCTCACAGTACCAAGGGAAATCAAAATGCACAGTAGTAATTAGAATTGCATGCTGCTGATTGTGTTACAAATTGATTAGGTGAAACTCTGCCACTTAACGCTGTTTCATATGCCCAGTTTTAGAATTTCAGTTTCCCTGGTTAAATAATGATAGTAGCAATAACTCGAATTAATATTCAGGCATACAACTTTAGTTCAAGTATGAGTTTTTGGAGATATATTTCTGAAGAAAAAAGGAAGATTGTTAGTGGCGCAACCTACTGGACTCTTTGTTTTTTTTTAAAACAAATATTTATGAAGGAGGTTGGTATATTCTAGTGTTAGAATTCTCTTTATTAACCAGGTAAGTGCAAAAAATGTAAAAGATAACCTAAATAATTGCTTTTACTCAACAATGAACTAGCGCTCTTAAAAAGGTGCAAGACACAACTGGAGAAGCTTTGTTCTTGTGTTTTGCTCTGTTAAAGTTCGTGGAAATTTTTGGGTTTCGTCAGTGAGTTCGTTCACGTAAAAAAAAAAATAAAAAAAAAGTTGTTTCCGTACAAAATGTTATGGACTCTGCATCTACAGTGTGATTTGAGGCCTAGTAATTATACAATATTTTTCCAGCTTCAAAGAAATTGTAGGCATGAAATACATAGATATCAAAGGAGTAGTGTTAGTCTAGGTCACTACTTCATTTTGTGTTTACTGTTGTAATTTTTTGCACTCATAGATTGGATGGTTAGTTCTACATGTGGTACATGCGTTGGCACTGAGCCTGTGTTGAGGCTTTGCCAAAACTCTTGTCACTACATTTTAATGGATTTCAGTGGATTTGAGATGTGGAAGATCTGATGCCAAGCACGACTTATGAAAAATACTATGAAAATACTTAATTTTTGGAGGGGAAGAAGCAAATACACACAAATCCTTAAGGAATAATAGTGGAAAAATCTGACTTAAAGTGTAAATGACTAAAAATTATATATTTAACTGATTCAAACAGTGGGATTAACAAATAAAACAAGTGTTGTATTGACTGAGTATGCAAGTACTTTAAAATGATATAGGTAAGTTACATTTCACAAAACTTTGATAGAACTGACTACAAGCGTATGATTTCTGTGATTAAACCAGTGAGTTTTCCTTATTCTGTTTTAGATGGCAATGAAAACAAAACAACGCATGCTAAAGGAAGACTGGGAATTCTTTAAACAGAGACGTTTTATTGAGGAACAGGTAGGATTTTTTTTAACCATATTAAGTAATACTAATGCTCCATGTGTATTTTCAAAATGCAAATGTTTGAGTATAGTATATTGTACTAGTTCTATATGATCTAATTTTGTGACTGTGCCAGACTTTAAACTTGATCAGTTAAGGTACAAAGCGAGATCCAAGAAGAGTACATAAATTTAGCTACTAAAAGGTAAAAAAATAAGCACCATGGTCTTAGCACTGAATATGCAGTGTTAAAATTCTTAATGCTACAGAAGGGGAATTTTCTGTGCCTCAGAGTGGGATCCAAAACAGCCAATAGACAGTGAACATGGAGCTGCCTTGATGTACATGATAGGGCATATTGTGTTTGAGAATGTATCAAATTCTCTTGTGTGTGCAGAGCTGGCGTTTGAGAGAAACAGCAGCGGGGTAAGATGATTGCATCTATTCAGACTTTGGAGCTGGGAACTCTGGAGATGACTCTTAAACCTGTTCTGGGGGTAAAGCCTGAGCAGAGCTACCTGCTTGTTTTTAAGCTGTAGTCAGGGAGGGGCCAGAAGTAGTTCCCAGTATCTGCTGTTTAAGATGCACTCTATTCTCTAGCCTGAAAGGGTTCAAGCATGTATTATGCTTTCCATAAGAGCATAGAGTGAGTAGGCTAAAGCCAGGATTGGGTCTCTGTTCATGTACCACTATATGGAAAGAAATGCTAGTCATGAATCAGAGTGTATGATTATACGTTTTAGTAAGCTTAAGTTGCACAAAACAGTCATCAGTACCTTTTTCTCTATGAAGCATAAGCATTTGTTAGCCTTGTCTTTAGAACATCTGTTGAACAGGCCTCAGAGGACTTGAGGAAGAATCCTCTTTTTACTTGATCCTCATTGGGCTTAAGTGAGCTGTAAGCAAATGGCTGCTTAGCTAAGGGTCAGGTCTGAAGCTTAGGCACATCCTTGTTTAACCTAAGGTTTGTAGGTATCTAATGAAATTAGGTGCTTTCAGGATTAGGCCTGTGCCAATTGGAGGTTATTTGGATTTTCTTTTTTTCACTGATGTGGTGAAATCTTGTTTTGGGCAGCTGCTTCTTTGCTTGAGTTTATCCAGTTGTGGCTACACAATTAGTCCTGATTTTTTTTTTGCAAGCCAAGGATGAGTTTGCATTCTTTCTTCATTTGTCATCAGTGTCCTTTTGTGCATACCATGAAACAAGACAAGAACTGCTCAAGTTCAGTGTGTGTCAGCAGAAGTACCATGCAGGATGCATTTACTAAAGGAGGTGGACAATAACTACTTTACTTTTTATAGAAGAAACACAGATTCTTTGAAGAGCTTCAGTGCCAAATGTGTTGTTTGTAACTTGGAATCTTTTAACTCATGATCAAAACACTGCTTTGATAAAATTTTATTTTAAAATATTTTGCCCAAAGAACTCTTTTTTTTTTTAATGCCATTTGTTAATCTGATGTGCCGTTGAATTGTTAACAGAAAGACTTGCACTACTAAAACAATGCCTTTATAATTTACTTCAGCTTAATAACAAGAAAGCACTAGCTGGGGAGAACAACTTCACAGATACAATGAGGCACATGCTGTCATCACGTTTGAGCATGCCTGACTGTCCCAACTGTAATTATAGAAGAAGGTGAGCAGCTGTTTTTAACTTGAAATCATAATAAATCATTCATTTCTTGTATTAGAGGAAAAAAAAGGAAACATATTATTGCAAGAAAGAGTCTGGTTACTTCAAATGAATGCTACTTGAAGGTCATAAAGGTCTGTAATCTTAATTCTTGAACAGATGTACTTGTGATGACTGCAGCCTTTCACACATTTTAACGTGTGGCATCATGGATTCTCCTATAACGGATGATATCCACATTAACCAGTTACCACTGCAAATTGATTCTGCTCCGGATTATCTATCTGAGATCCGCCCACCTAGTATGTCTTCAGCAAGTTCAGGATCGGGTTCCAGCTCGCCTATAACAATTCAGCAACATCCAAGGCTGATCCTCGCAGACAATGGTTCTGCACCAACTTTGTAAGTTCTCAGTTTTAAAAATTTGGAATAGTGAATTGAACTTAAGAAGGCAAGTTATACAGGCTGACCATCGTTAGATAATGCTGTTTTTACATTAGAAAATTATAAGAAAATAAGTTAATCCTGGTACTGAATTCAGAAGCCCCCGTGTCCAGTCTTATCTGTTGTGGAGCAAAAAGACATCCTGATTTTTTTTAAATTTCCAAAGTTTTGGACTACTTCTAGCACTGCTAGAAGTATGTCATATGTACTTTTCTGCTTTGAGATTACAAGGATGCTTTAAAGCATCAATCTAAAATAGCACACTTTCTTAATTTGAACAAGGTAAATGGTGATATTTTTTCACCGAGGAGTGGTCACTTCCTGTGAATTTTTTCTAGTTCCTAAAAAGCATTTATTTAGACTTGCTGAAGGTGTGCTAACTTGAGAATTGCATCAAGAATTCTCCCTGTCAGAAGTATTTGCCACCCTTTTTTATTTTGTTGAGATCACAGTGAGATTTGAGGCTTTAGTCTAATGGTAGACTTCTGCCTCTACCGTAATTCTGAAAGTATAAAACTAGTTGACAGACTTCTGTATGTAGTTTGGGTGGAACTAGCCATCAGTTTCTAATCACGTGATATTCTAGAAGAGCGTTTTAAAGAAAGAGAAGGAAAAACCTTCAGTACTGGTGGGAATGCTACTGAAGTACATGATGATTCTACAGTCAAGGAATAGCCATTAGGACTGTGTTATTATGGTGTGATGAATAATGGGAGCACACATGCACGGGATGCTTCTGATGAATATGATTTCACTAACTTCAGCTTCCTGTTACATCCACTGTGATCTATGGTTTACTCTTCCATAACAGGACTAGAGTTTCTGAATCAATTTGGGGCATGTTTGAAAACAGGTTATGTGACAATACAGCTAGCTACATAAGCATGTGCTTTGCCATTTCTATAAACTCTCATGAGCTTTGATGCTGAAATTGAAACAAAGAATGCAGAATTCAGAAAATAATCAAGTTGAATTCAAGTATATACTGTAAGTAGTCTTTTTTTTTTAAGGGAAATATCACTGCTTCTTGAGGGAGAGACATTTCTCTTATTGGACCTAAGCCTGATTGTTTTTCGTCCTCATTGCACATTTGAAATGTGCCTTATGGTGCCATCACTTAACTTAAATGTTGGTGAAGTGTCTCATAGAATGCAAAAAGATGTGGTGCCCAGTGTGAGAGCTCTTTTTTAAGAGCTTTGGATTGCTGTAAAAACGTGAACTAAAGAGTCTTTGCAACAATTCCCTGGAGTGAATAATGAAACATGCATGTTCTAGGTGTTTGTAAAAGGAGAGAGAAGACTTTCGTTAAGACTGAGAGTAGGTTAGCAGGAATGCACTTTATTGAGGGGTCATTTAGGACATAATTGCAGTTGAGAAATTCAAGATTTACTTTGACATGTTCATTGTTGATTACTTACTGTTACTTGTTTGACATATTGTGTATATATTTTTTGCCACTTCACACTTTCTTTAAGCATAAGTATTTTTTGTCAAATTAAAGGTCATCTGTATCCTGTCATTATTAAGGCAGTCGATTTCTTGGTCACAAGACATTGCTGGAATAATATTTTACACAGAAATAGCAGAGAATCTTACTTTCAGTACCAACTAGCTGTTCAGGCATGAAGCTACTATATTTAGTAGGATTGTACAGAGGTTGCTTGATATTTATTTGAAAAGTAAGGTCAGTTAAGTCAAAAGAAAATAGTTGGATTCCTAATTGGGGTGTTTATACAAGTGATATACTCAACTTTATTTTGTTTGGGTGACTGCTTTCACAATAACTGAGGTTACTTACTGAGCACTAGGATTTATCTAAGCCTCTTTTCCTCTCAGTGGTAGTGATGATGAAGATGTTGCACCATTATCAGCAAAGTTTGCTGATATCTACCCATTGAATAATTACGATGATGCAGAAGTAGTAGCCAACATGAATGGAATTCACAGTGAGCTAAATGGTGGAGATGAAAACATGACATTGAAAGATGAGGTACAATACTTAGATTGTCTTCTTTTTTTCTGGCATTTGGTTCTTCTGCTGAAGAAGAGCTTGTGCTTCACTCATGTGTTAATGAGTTAATGTTATACAGTCTCCTCAGGTGAGCAGCACTAGCAGCAGTTCCTCAGAAGCAGATGATGAAGAAGCGGATGGGGAGAGTAGTGGTGAACCACCAGGGACTCAAAAGGAGGAAATATCTCTAGGAAAAAGGGCATTAAGGAAAGATGAAACGAAAATGGATAGTCCACCACCTTCTTACCCCAGTCAACAGGTATTGTAACATATGAAGGAAAAGAATACGATCTTTTAGTGACTTCAGAAATTTGACTGCTTGAGTGATAATACATTTTTTTCTTCAACCTGAATTGTATCTAACTTTGAATATATTAAGTTATCAATAGGTAGCTGTGATATCTAAAATATGTTTCAGTTGATTATATATTGTCCTAGGTAATATCCTTCTTTTTTTCACAACCTGAAATACATTAGTTGTATTGAAGGTGTTTTCAGTGAAAGCAATTTCTATCTTCTTGCCTATATGAATGAAAAACAGATACTAAGAAACATATCTTGGAGGTTTGAGCTTCATCTTTGTTAAATGTTGGTGTTATGTGAAACTACTGTTGAGGGGATTACAATGAGGATGTGTAGTTAATGGGCACTTTAATGTTACATCTGAGGACTAATTTGCCTTGTTGAAACCCTGTGTAGTAGCCTGTTGTATGGATAATGTATGTGGTTTTTTTGTTGTGGTTTTGTTGGTGTTCATTTTCTTTTTTTGTTTTCTTGGTTTTGTTTAAGATTGTTGCACTCTCTTCTGTAACTTCACTAAAACACACAGGGAACCTTACCCAGAGTATTTGCTCAGCAGGTAGTGGTGTCTGGTTTAACAGCTGAACAAATAGTTCCGTGACCATCAAAGTAAAGCATCTGATGGACTTGTCTTTGTGTTTCTTTTGATCTGAGTTATCCTACAGCTGTAACATGGGTTTACCACTTTGAGAGAGGAAATATCACTCACTCTTATTGTTCTAAAGATTCCACACTGGGGGAAATCTTTGAGGGCTTTGACCCTTCCCGTCTACTTTGCCCTGATGAGGCCACATCTGAAGTGCTGTGTCCAGTTCTGGGCTCCCCAGTGCAAAAGACAGGAGTCTCCTAGAAGGAGTCCAGCGGAGGGCCACAAAGATGGTTTAAGGGCCTGGAGCATCTCCCATATGAGGAAAGGCTGAGGAACCTGGGTCTGTTCAGCCTGGGGAAAAGAAGACTGAGGAAGGATCTGATAAATGTTTATAAATATCTAAAAGGAGATGGGAGGCAAATGGATGAGGCCAGGCTCTTCTTGGTGGTGTGACAGGACAGGGAGCAATGACCTAAAACTTGAGCATAGGAAGTTTCATACAAATGTGTGGAAGAACTTCTTTATGGTAAGGGTGACGGACCTCTGGAACATACTGCCCAGAGAGGTTATGGAATCCTCTTCTATGGAGATATTCAAGACTTGGCTGAACCACCTAATTGCCTGTGCGGCCTATTGTAGTAGGGTACCTGCTTAAGCATGGGAGTTGGACTCAATGATCTCTTGAGATTTCTTCCAACCGTTGCAATTCTGTGATTCTGTGATTAGGTGATAGTCAGGTGGGAGCTCCTGTTAGGTGTCCGCTGTGGTTAGCATGTCTTTAAGGCCTTTTGGTGAAAGGATTTTCTAGTGTCTTCTGAGTATTAAGCTACAGCTTTTCTCTCAACAAGCATGTTGAGAAATCTTTTTTCTGTGTATGACTTACCAATGCCATAATTCTTGAATGTGTTGAGACGTCTAGCATGTCAAGCTAGCTGGAAACAAGTGAACAGATTCCACATTTGTTGTGGAAAATCAAATGATGCAGAGATTATGTAAGTCTACTTCCCTTTCACCCTGCATTTTAGTTTACATCCCTAACGCATTATTTAACATTTTTTTCTGTTTTCTCTGGGGAGAAAGAAAGCATTCTGAAGCATTCTTAATGATTTTTTTTTTTGCCTGACAATTTTTGCATTAGAACTGAGAATTTATCTTGTAATGCTGCATTCATGTGATTCATTTCATGTGTGCATTTGAGATCATTTTGTATTATCTATTGGAATTTCTCATTTCCTGCCTTCATTAGGCTGAGTATTGGCAGTCAGAAGGGGCGGTCATTCCCCTCTACTCAGCATTGGTGAGGCTGCACCTGGAGAGTTGTATCTAGTTCTGGGCCTCTCATACAAGAGAGACCTGGACACGATGGAAAGAGTCCAGTGCAGGACTGCCAAAGATGATGGAGGGCCTGGAGTGCCTGTTCTCTGAAGAGATGCTTAGAGCTGGGACTGTTCAGCCTCAGGAAGAATAGGTTCATGGGAATCTCACTGCTGTTTCCATCACACTTGAAAAGTCATGGCTGTCAGGTAGAGTTCCTGGTGACTGGAAAAGAGGGAATATCATTCCCGTTTTTAAGAAAGTGATAAAGGAAGACGTGGTGAACTAGAGGCATGGAAAGATCATGAGGCAAATCTTCCTGGAAGGCGCATTAAGGCATGCAGGAGATGATCTGAGACAGCCAGCACTGCTTTGCACATCATGTCTGAGCATTCTGGTGGTCTTGTGCAATGGAGTGACGGTACTGGTGGATTTGTGCTCAACCTTGGAGAAGAATTCATTGACAGCACCCCTTTGGAGAAGGACCTGGGGATTCTGATGGATGAGAGGCTTGAAGGGAGGGTGCAGAGAGGATGGAGTCAGACACTGCTTAGTGGTGACCAGTGCCAGGACAGGAGGCACTGGGCACAAATGAGAGTACAGGAGGTTCCATCTAAACTTCACAAAGCACTTCTCTGCTGTGTACATGGTGTAACATTGGCGCAGGCTGTCCAAGGAGACTGTGGGGTTTCCTCCTTGGACATCTCTGAAAGCTGCCTGGATGTGAGCCTGCCCACCCTGCTCATGGTG
Organism: Aquila spilogaster; assembly: GCA_024606505.1. NCBI lineage: Eukaryota > Metazoa > Chordata > Aves > Accipitriformes > Accipitridae > Aquila > Aquila spilogaster. The sequence goes on from JANHGO010000001.1 coordinate 12,505,735, forward strand.
GTCTTGCTGGGGCACAGCCTGGACCAGAAGGACTCAGAGGTCTCTGCCAAGTTCAACCATTCTGTGATTCTGTCATGACTTGATTCTGACGATTTCTTCATTCCACTTTAAATTCCTTTATCATACCTAGTACTCAAAGGTTGGTCAGAATCAGATTTTGAATCTCCACATTGCTTTTTTTGATTATTTTTCCTCTTCTTAATTTGTTAATAGATTATTACTAGTTGCTTGATAATACTTGTTTCAGGAGAAAGTTCTGTTTGCTCTTAATAAATCTAATTCATTCATGTGTTGAGTTCGGTTTAAGAAATCTTCAGATGTCAAAATACACCTTGTGTCAAAGGCTGTAATACTTTTAAGTTAAGATGAAGTGTTACATGTTTCTGAGAGGAAAGCATGCATGTTGGAGAGTAATGCTACCTGTCAATTCTTTTCTAGAAAGCTAAGCTAAGAAGCTAATGTTGCTTCTTGGAAAAAATGCGTAGAGCCACATTACTGGGAAGAAGTAGAAGCTGGGAAGCGTTCCTGTATTGCTTCTGGTAAAAACTGTCTTCCAGTAAAATGTCAGATGACAGTGGTAGAAAAAAGTACTCAGCTGAGAGTAGGAAATGGAGGTTGCTCTTTCCTGAGTTTCTTTTACTTGAGTCCTTTAAAGACTATAGAGTCTAAAGATGCCTTAAGATTAGTAAAAGTGTCCAGTAGGGCACGTGTTTCCCTTTATTTGTATGACAATTGCATAGTAATTGAATTTGGAAGGGACCTCTGCAGATGGTCTAGTCCAATGCTCCTACTCAAAGCAAGCTCTTTAGGAGAAAGTTGCTCAACTCTGTGTCTGGTTGGATTTTGAGTATCACCAGAGATTGGAGGCTTCAAAACTGTGGATAACATGCTTCAGTGTTGAGCCACCTTCACAACAAAATAAGTAAATAAACACTTGGAGTGGAATTTCCTGTATTTCAATCCATGCCCGTTTCTTCTCATCCTTTCATGGGATACCACTGAGAGGAGCCTGGCTCTGTTATCTTCACTGTCCTCCTCCTTGAGTCAGGTATTTATGCATTTTGATAAGATCCTCCTGAGTCTTTTTCTTGGAGGCTGAACAGTCCCAGGTCTCTCTGCTTTTCCTTGATATATGCTCTAAATCCTGAATCATCTATGTAACCCTTTGTTGGACTTGCTCCAGTGTGTCCACATTTCTTGTACTGAGAAGCCCGTCTCTCCAGTGTATCTCACCAGCACTGAGCAGAGGGAAAAAATCCCTTCCCTTAACTTACTGGCCATGCTCTCCCTAAGTCTTAGGACTTCTTCCAGCTTCGTCAGCTAATCAGCCCTTACCACTACTGTTGCATGTACTGTTTTTCCATATACTTGAGAACTTTGAAATATAAACATCTAATTCCATTTTTATAGTGCAGTTAACCTAGAAACTATGTAAAGTCATCAAGATTTCCTATTCCTGTCTGCCCTTGATAATTTGTATCAAAATTTTGCTTATTGTCAGTGATAGTAGGCATTCAAAATCTGGTATCAAACTGTGTTAATCTTGAGGGCATTCCATGCTTAACTAAGATGAAGGTTCTCCATTAGTGCTTTTAATTAATGTTTTTTTGTAATGAAAGAAATTCTTTGGATGCTCTGGATTTATTAATAGATATATTCAGAAGTAAATTATGTTTATTAAGAAAGAAGGATGTAGGGAACTATCTGGTTATATTGCCAAGTATATTGATTTTATTTTATTTTGCACTTGCAGGCTGACCAAGGTCCAAATGCTTGTGAATGTCATGTTTGCAAACAAGAAGCTTCAGGTCTAACAGCCTCTGCACTTGCAACTGGACGCCTGCCTGCTGGCCATCAGTTTATGAATCCTGAAAAACCTGCACATCCTGCACTTCATCTTTATCCTCATATCCATGGACATATACCACTGCATACAATTCCCCACCTTCCTCGTCCACTTATCCATCCCACCTTGTATACAGCTTCCCCCTTTACACACAATAAGGTAAGGCTGCCAAGGTAGATGTGTCCTGATCCTAGAAAATCACTGTACACTGGTATAAATTAGCAAATGATTGAGTATCAGTAAAACTGTAAACATTACTTTTTAAATTGTGGTCTGTTTGGACTCTGATAGAAGTCTTTTTAGAGGGAATAGGGAAGTGTAAGGAATAGGACATATTCAGAACTGGTGAATGGCTCATGCAGCGGAGCTCAGATAATTTCCTTGCTTTCATTAGAAGGAATTTAGAGTCAAATGAGTCTTGAATGGTGGGAAGAGTAATGAGACTTGAGTCAGTGTAATAGGACTAATTAAATCTTCATTTAATATATATTGGAGGTCAAAATTTAATATTCCATTTTGGCGATAATGTTCTGAGATTTTTAGTTAAAAATGCTAGCACTTTTTTATTTTTTATTTTTAGACAATTAGGCATAGGAGTCTTTTAAATTATTTTTGTACTTTGAGAGAACTTGGTTTTTTGCAGGTTCTGCAAAATTCTTTTGACTTAAAGCATGTATGTAATGAAAAAGAGGGAAGTACAGAGCAAGGATTAAGACCTGGTATCTCCTTTTAGAAGTATTAATCAAAAATTAAGAATTAATACTGATGTGGTGCCATTTCACATATTTCATTGCCCTTTGCTGAAAGGGGCAAAGACTGTGGTTACTATGATGCATTCCTCTCACCTTCCTTTTCTTGATCCAGAGATTTGCAAGGTTGCAAGGAGAGAAGATTAGCTCACTTCGATGACCATTAATTATTTCTTAACATTGCTGTTAACATCAGCTTTGTTTGTCCTATCTAATTCTTGTCTCTTCCTTCTCTGTTGTGTTGTACTGACATTTCTTAGCAGCCCACAACCTTTCTTCTGAAATCCCAAATTGTTGTTCTCCACCTTTTGCCATCCTTCCTGCACTCTTCCCCATCCCTTTGTAGCAGTCTACTCAAGTTGCCATACATGTGATACCCTTATCTCTGCTGCCATTCTTTGCATAGTGAAACATCTGCAACGTATTTTTGAGGTTACACCAGCAGCGCCGTGTGGAGTGGCAAGCTGCTAGCACTGAGTGGCTTTGTTATACTGGCCTGATCTGTTAGTTCTGGCACTGCACCTGAACCAGCTGCGCTCCGTGTGTTTTTGTTGTGTGGGAGCTAGAAAGACATATGTGGAAGCTGAAGCTTTAGGGAGCTTTCATATTTGAACAGCCAGACGAATTTGGCAGAGCTGGTATCAAAGAAGCTAATAAACTCTGCCAGATCAGGGCTTGGTTCATTATATTGTGGATAGGCTGTTCTGTCTTTGTGATGTTTCTTTGTACCCACATATGCAAGTTTTCTTTTATGGAGGATGCTTGAGCTGCACTGACCTTCCAGATCAGTCAGATAATGAAAATGTCTGGGTTAAAAAAAAAACCAAGAGAGACTGGGTATATGATCAGTTTTCTTTGCTGTGTTTAGACATTATTGTCTGAAATGTTACTGAACTCAACTGATGCTTTTAATAGTTGTCTACATCTGTGTAGCTTTTCACTGCATTAAATGTAGTGCAGAAACAGGATAGAATCACTTCCTTTGGCTTTTTTAAAGGTGGTGGTGATTGAACGTAATGCTTGCACTGCTCGAGGTCTCTGAAGCCTGAGCAACAACTTGCCTTTATAAAACAGGAAAAAGTATTTCTGGGTTTTTTTTGTTGTTGCTTTCTGTTGCTTTTTAGAACAGAAGGTTGCACTCATTGCCTGTTAAGTCAGGAGCCTGTTAATGCTTCTAGATGAGAAGAGTAGACAAATAAAACCAAGTTGAAAATGGTACTTTCAGATAATAGTGTTTTATTTGTTTTTCTACTGTGCTTGTTTCCAATCCTGAAGTGTTAGTAATCCCTTTATCACAACTGTTTTGTGTAGTAATGGTTGTCATGTCACAGAGGATTGTTTTTAGCAGCTTGGGCTTTGGAAGGTAATAATTCCTATTAAGTTCTACATTGACAAATACTTTTTTTAATGAAAAATGAAGACCCACCAGTTTGTATTAATCCAAGTATTTTTGGAGAATGCTTTTTTTTTGTATTCATCTATTATCAAAATCTAATGGAGATGTTTATGATTATAAAATACACACTTGTACATAAAATCTGTGTAATACATTATCTGCTTTTAAAAATCAACAGAGTGATCTTTTTATCATTCTGGGAAATAATGCTTATTACCCTTAGCTTTTTATAATGCTTTTCACAATTGAAACAATTTATGATTTGAATGTTGCTGTTGGAGTGACTGTGTAAGCAAACAGAATATCAATGAGGAAAATACTCTCTATTTTTGTAGGCATTACCGCCAGCTCCAGTTCAGAATCATTCAAACAAGCATCAAGTATTCAATGCATCTCTCCAAGATCATATTTATCCAAGCTGTTTTGGGAGCACTCCAGATTGGAATAGCTCTAAATTTATAAGTCTCTGGGGATCAGAGATGATGAATGACAAGAACTGGAATCCTGCTACGTTTTTGCCTGATACCATTCCTGGTGAGGTTTTGTTATTACTTGACACTGAGTAGTTAAAATCCGTATGTTGAGCAGTGGAATGTGGCACTTATTTCCAGGAATGATAGGTTTCATCATCATGTTCTTAATGAGATGGGACTCTGGCAGGGATTTGCTGCCATTTCTGCTTGAGTGGGACTGATGAAAATTGAGAAATAAATTCTTACGTCTTGAGAATAGGACTCTAAAGGCAAAAGAATAGCATAGCATTTTTCACCTGTGCCCGCTGTAGAAGTATTTTCATCTTAGAATGTTTAGGATTGCAAAGAAATTGGAATTCAGGGGAAACTTAAGTTGCTTTTTATCTTCTGCCACAAAGATCTACTTATTTTCTGTGGAACTGCAGGAGCACTGGCAATGTGGTACTGCATTCTCCTGCTTTCCTTGCACAGAAATAAACCTCCTCGTTCCAATAAAGGTATACACCTAGGAAGAGATTAATTTAAGCCAGAAAGCTTTTGGAGATATCAATGGATTAAGTGAAATAGAAGAGGTTAATAGAGAAATAAGTGTGTACATGTGTGTATGTATCTTTCCATTCACATCATAGTGAAGAAGAAGTAGAAAAACTCTTTTAAAATGTAGTTTGTATGAAAAAGGAAGCCTGGTTTTATGTTTGATTTTTATTGAGAATGGTTTGCTGTTCCCTTGTATCAAGCTACTGAAGTGATATTAAAAAGAAAAGACATGGAAAAACTTCCAGAAAACCTCACCAGTAGTATAGCTCATCTGTGTACAAGCATGGTTAGGAGTACCTTTTCTAAGAGATGGTTAGTGGCAAGCTTCTGTGGGAGGTCTGATTACAAAGGTGTTACCATAGTTAGCTGGAACTACCAATAATTATAGATTTATCACATCACATTGATAGAAGAATATGCTATTTCTTTTTATGTTGCAGTTGTTGCATGGCTAATCTGAACTTCAGATATTGAAGTTTATTCAGATATTGAAGTTTACATACTTAGCATGTAATAAAGTATCCAATTTTACTTTTTTAAGTATAAAAGTATATACATCTGTAGCATCTCTGCTGCTTGTTAGCACATGTAGCAGGATTCTTAAAACTTTAATTTCAAGGTTATTGACTTCTGCTTTGAGACTTAGTAGTGCATTTTATTACAGCTGTATTCAGGGCAGGGGGTTGATGCAGGGGAGAGGATCGCTTGGCTGATCTGATCCAGCCAGCGTTAACAACGTGTCCTTGTTGATCTTATAGCATCACTTCTAAATTATTACGTTTAATTCTGAATACCGTAAAGACAATTCTGTAATTCTGTGATAATTATTCTGTGTGCTTCAATTGAAGGGAACGATATATTAACGCCAGCACTCTCAGAAATAAGACCCGAAGCACTTCCTACCACATCTAGCAGTGAAGGAACAGCAGTTACTGACAGCAAAGAGAAGAAAAATGCTGCAAAGAAGAAATGTCTGTACAATTTCCAGGATGCCTTTATGGAAGCTAACAAAGTTGTCATGGCAACCTCTTCAGCCACTTCTTCTGTCTCTTGCACAGCTACTACAGTGCAATCAAGCAGCAACCAATTCAAAGTATCGTCCAAGAGACCTTCATCGATAGGTAAGGATTTGTAATTCATACTCTTATTAGTAACTGACTCCAGTACATATAACTAATCAAAGTTCTATGTATGTTTGTTGTAGTTTGTATCTCGATGGTTATCTTTAATTGGTGTTCCTAATACTTTTGAGTTTTAGTCTCTGTACTCCTAGCTAGAAGAAATTTTAAAAACATTTTTAAAATTAGGGTTGGATTTGGGACTCCCAGTAGGCAAATGTGGAAATACTGCATAGTTATTAGAGAGGCTGAGAACATCTACTATCTTGAGTGACTGTTTGGTTACTTAATTGCAGATTTAATTTCTTTCAGTTGTAATCAGTTTCTTTTTTCCCTCCATATTTAGGTGAAGTTTTCCACAATATTAATAAAGAGGACCATAGACATTCTGCACCAGTTGCCCCACGAAATAGTCCTACCAGTTTAGCATCACTTCCTTCACTGTCTCCTGCTGCACTGTCCCCAGCTTCTACACCCCATCTTCCAAATCTTGCTGCTCCTTCTTTTCCCAAAACTGCTGCAACAGCCCCTGGGTTTGTGGATCCCCATTCAGGTCTTTGTCCTACTACGGTTGTACCTCCTACTTCCACCACAGACAGCTCTGTAAGTGCCCCACCAAGTGTCTGCAGGTAAGTCTGGCACTTGAGCAATAGAATCAGTGAAGCTTTGATTTCTACAGAGTTGTATCTGTTCCATCGCACATGCTGTCCCACTGTTCTGCTGGACACTGTAATGCTAACTTCTCAACAGGCAAGAGAAAATAGTACTTGAATTGCTCAAACTGACTAGCTAGAATGTTTGAACTAACTAGCAGTTACCTGCTGTTATGTGTAATATTTTCTCATACTTTTTCCCTGATTAGAATACTGAATTTGAACAGTTTTTTTTTTCCTCTGTTTTGGTCACTAATTTTTGATAAAGCTCCTTTTCTGGAAGAGCTGGAAGAGCGAGTCTTTTGCTTCAGAAAGAAGATGCGCATACGTTTTGTAGATATGAGAGGTAGTGGCGTTTTCACCTTTCTTTTGTATGAACAAAGAAATAACAATACTGAATGAGATCTTAAATACTTCTTTACAGTTAAAGCAAGATCCCATCTGTCATTCAGTCCTTCTGGGACCGTGATACGTTGTGTGCATAGTTATGCAGGTTCTTTGGAGGGGTAAGCTGTACAGGCTGGGAGGAGTGGTCCTTGAGAGCAGCTCGGCAGAGAAAGACCTAGGGGTCCTGATAGATGAGAAACT
>JANHGO010000001.1:12513194-12541418 GCA_024606505.1 Aquila spilogaster
CAAATTTTTGTGTTACTTTTTTTTTTTTTTTTTTTTTTTTTTTTTTTTAAAGTTCTGGTCAACTTAATAGGAAAAAACAGTATTGTACAGGCATAATTGTTTTTTATTTTTATGGTGGCTGTATAAATAATTTAAACACTATTTTTCAGTGCTGAGAGTTTGTGATAAGAGGAATTATTTTATTATTTCTAGTGAAACAGGCTAGGAACATAGATTAGATTCACAGGTGGCATTTGGGATGCTCAAATGTTCTGTTCACATGTGATACAGAGTTTAAAATTTGGAAGCAAGTAACCTGTGATGTATGTATGAATGTCAGAGTTCTCACAGGTGATCTAGTGGTATGTGTCAGTTCTGACCAAACTGCTGGCTTTGTTTTCATGATGAAATGTATTTCAGAATGGAAAAATACTTGTTCACCTGCCTGTCTTACTTTACTATGTCTCCATCTGATGGATCTCAAATACTTCTTAGTGTCAACTAAACAGGGAGGAAGGAAGAGGGTGGTAGTGGACCTCTCTTCTCCATTGGACAGCAGTGGTACCATATTCATTGCAGATGTGCAAGGTTGAAGTGTAAATTTTCCTTTCTGATAGCATTTGAATTTATCTCCCACTCCCTAGCAGAATTCTTAGGCATGAATCATGTGGTTTGTATTGCAGCTGCTTTGCTCTGCTGAAATAAATATTCATTGGGGAAAAGAAAAAGGGGAGAGAAGTGATTTCCTATTATTTATGGAATTAATAACTTAAGATACTCGCAGACATGGGGTATTGGAAAGGCTGTGAAGTTGGAAGTAGGAAAATTTTAGCTTCAGCCCCTGTTCCCATTAATACTCAAGAGTACCAAGACTTAAACCATGCTGCTTTCTTTGACAGTTTCTTGGCAGGCTTGAGTAGGCAGCTCCCAGTTAATGCACTGGCTGTTTTAAACGTCATTCTTTGGCATTGAAGTCTTCTCTTATAATGTATAGTGAATGTAGGTGCCTGTCTCTGATGGTGAGGATTCAGCTAGGTGGCAGGGCACCTAAACCGGTTAGTGTTGCTGTGTTTAAATATAGCTCAAGGGTTCTCAGAAGCTGATAGTATAGCCAGGATGAAATTTCCAATGTTGTTGGCCCTAGGCTCTGCAGTACCTTTTAGTGTGTCTAAGAAATGGTACCAATAGTTCAGGAATATTCCATGCATGCTCTTTTTTTAAAAACACACACATGCACATGATAAACTCATTTTTTTGGTGTTAATGTAACCTCACTGGAGCAAGGGAAATCAAAATCCACAGTAGTAATTAGAATTGCATGATGCTGGTTGTTTCAGAAATTCATTAGGCAAAACTGTACTACTTAATACTGTTTCAAATCCCCAGCTTAGAATTTCATTTTCCCAAGTTAAATAATGATAATAGCAATAATACACTTAGGTTAATAGCAAGACTTTAAACTTTTGATCAAGAATGAATTTCTGGAGGCATGCTTTTGAAGAAAAAAAAAAAAAAAAGATTGCTAGTGGTATAACCTACTGGACTTTGCTCACTAACATATCTTTATGAAGCAATTTGTTACATTCTATAAGGTGGTAGATATTTTTATTAATTTGGTAAATAAAAAAAAAGAACTGTAAAAGATAACCTAGACAGTTGTTTTTCCTCATTAATGAAGTAGTGCTCTTAAAATGTTGTAATGTACAACAGGAGAAGCTTTGTTCTTGCTTTTTGCTGTGTTAAAATGCATGGAAGCTTTTGTGTTATGTCAGAATGAATTTATTTACTAAATCAGAAAAATATCATTTGTGTACAAAAAGTTGCAGGCTCTATGTACATTTATGGTGATGTGATTCAGGGACGAGTAATTGTATAAAATATTTTTCTAGCCTTAGATAAATCATGGGCATGAAATACATTGAGGAATAAAAGTGGTAAATAGTGTTAGCCTAGGTTACTACTTCTAATTTTTTTTGACTCTTTGACTGGGTGGTTAGTTCCACATGTGGTACATCAGAGTTTGCACTTCAGCCTGTGTTAAGGCCTTGCTGAAAGTCCTATATCTCTAGATTCTAATGAGTTTTAGTGGATCTGAGATGCTGAGGATTTAATGCCAATCACATTTTATTGAAAATGGTATGAAAATACTTAATGAAAAGAAATATTAACGTAAGGAATAACAGTGGAATAATCTGACTGAAAAATAGTGTAAATGAATATAAAATCTTATGTTTAAGTGACTAAAATCAAATGATTAGCAAATAAAATACACTTCATAATGACTTTCAAAATAGTATAGACAGGCTAGATTTAATGAAACTGATAGACCAATTGACAGCAGCGTAGGTTTTCTATGATTAAATCAATGAGTTTTCCTTAAATTCTGTTTTAGATGGCAATGAAAACAAAACAACGCATGCTAAAGGAAGACTGGGAATTTTTTAAACAGAGGCGTTTTATTGAAGAGCAGGTAGGATTTTTTTTTATACCATACTAAGTTATACTAATGCTTCATGTATATTTGTACGATGCAAACATATGAGTGTAGTATATTGTACTAGTTCTATGTGATCTGATTCTGCAACTATGCCAGGCATGAAATTTGGTCAGCTAAAATAGAGAAAAGCAAGATTCAAGAAGAGTATGTAATAGTATGTCATCTCAGTTACTACAAGGTAAAAACTTAAGCACCACAGTCTTAGGATTGAATACCAGGTGTTAAAGTTCTTTACACAATAAAAGGGGAATTTTTGAAGCCTTAGAGTGGGACCGAAAACAGCCAATACATTGAATGTGGAGCTGCCTTGATGTACATGGTAGGGAATATTGTGTTCAAGAGTTTAACAAATTCACTTGTGTGTGCAAAGCTGGGGAGTGTGAGCCACGGTAGCAGGGCAGATGATAGCATCTGTTAGGATTCTGGAGATGGCTCCTACATGTGTTTTGTGGGGAAAAGGCTGAGCAGAACTACTTGCCTTTTTTAAGCTGTAGCCAGAGAGGGGCCTGTAGAAGTTCCTACCTTATTATAAAACTGTCTGCTGTTTAAGATACAGTACTCTTCTGTAGCCTGGAAGTGTTCAAGTATGTATCATGTTGTCCATAAGAGTACAGTGTGACTTGGCTACAGTCAAGACTGGATGGGGAACCTCTCCGTTCCTGTACCACTGTGCAAAAAGAAATGCTAGTCATGAGCCAGAGAAAGAGAGCATATGACAGTACGTTTTGGTAAACCTAAGCTTAAATTAGCAATGTCTCAAAGCAGTCATCAGTAAGTACTTTTTCCGACAAGGAACATAAGCCTGTGTTAACCATGTCTTTAGAACATCTGGTATACAGGGCTCCTCAGAGGACTTGAGGAAGAATCCTCTTTTTCATTCATCGTAATTGGGCTTAAGTGAGCTCTAAGCCCATGGCTGCTTTGGTCAGGATGAGGTCTGGGCATCTATAGAAGTGGAAGCTTAGGCACATCCTTGTTTAACTTAAGATTTGTAGGTTTCTAATGAAATTAGGTGCTTTCAGGTTTAGGCCTCTGCCAGGTGGAGGTTATTTGGATTGTATTTTTTCACTAATGCAGTCAAGTCCTGTTCATTCCTTGAATCTATCCCATTGTGGCTACAGAATTAGTCCTAATTCTTTTTTGCAAGCTAAGGGTGAGTTTGCGTTCTCTCTACATTTGTCAGCAGTGTCCTTTTCTGCATACCATGAAACAAGACAAGAACTGCTCAAGTTCAGGGTCTGTCAGCAGAAATACCATGCAAGATGCATGTACAAATGAGTCAAGGAGATGGACTTGGCCACTTTAATAATTTCATAGGAGAAACATACTTTCTTTGAAGAGTTTCAGTGTCAAATGTTTGTTGTTTGTGACTTTGAACTTCTTTGTTTTTTAACTCATGATTAAAACACCACCTTCATGAAATTTTTCTGAACCATTCTGCTTTTAAAATATTTTGCCCAAAGAACCCTTTTTGATTATGTAATTTGTTAATCATGATTTGCCATTGAATTGTTAATGGAAAAACTTGCACTACTAAAACGCTGCCTTTATAATTTACTTCAGCTTAATAACAAGAAAGCACTAGCTGGGGAGAACAACTTCACAGACACAATGAGACACATGCTGTCATCACGTTTGAGCATGCCTGACTGTCCCAACTGTAATTATAGAAGAAGGTGAGGTGATTTTTTTTTAATATGAAATCATAATATATCATTAATTTCTTGTTCAAGGAAAAAGGAAATACATTATTGGAACAAAGAGTGTGGTTACTTTAAATGAATGCTACTTAAACAAGATCCTAAAAATCTGTAATCTTAATTCTTGAACAGATGTACTTGTGATGACTGCAGCCTTTCACACATTTTAACATGTGGCATCATGGATTCTCCAATAACGGATGATATCCACATTAATCAGTTACCACTACAAATTGATTCTGCTCCGGATTATCTATCTGAGATCCGCCCACCCAGTATGTCTTCAGCAAGTTCAGGATCAGGTTCCAGCTCACCCATTACCATTCAGCAACACCCCAGGCTGATCCTCGCAGATAATGGTTCTGCACCAACTTTGTAAGTTCTTTTTCTTTGTTTTAAAATTTTGTAGTGAATTGAACTTAAACAGGTGGGTTGCATTGGCTGACTATCATTATGTAATGCTTTTTTTGCCTTAGAAAGTTATTTAATAATGGTAATGTATTCAGCAGACCACAACTCCAGCACTATATGTTGTGCAAACATAAATCTAAAAAAACCAACCTCCCCCCCCCAAAAAAAAAAAACCAAAACAAAAAATCAAACAAACCCGTAAAATTTTTAAAAATTTTTGAAGATGTTGACTTAACACTATTGCTAGAAGTGTGTGTAGTATGTACTTTCCTGCTTTGCGATTACAAGGACGTCGGATACTGATCTACTTTAGAGCATCATTTTAAAATGGCCTGTTTTCTTAGAATGAGCAAGGAAATTGGTGATCTTTTCTTCGAGCGTTGGTCATTTCATATGAATCAGTTTCATGCCAAAAAAGCCTTTATTAGGAGGCTTTTAAGATTGTTGAGGTTGTGTTAACCTGAGTCTTGTATCAAAGATTACTGTCCCTATCAGAAGTATGTGCCACCCTCTTTCTTTAATTCAGATCACAATGACCATCAGATTTGAGGCATTAGTCTAATGGTAGACTTGTGCCCCTTCCATAATTCTGAAGGATTAAAACTGCTTGGTAGGCTGGCTTCTGTACATGTTTAGGGTACAGCTAACCAGCAGTCTTCTCTGTCATGTGATATTCTAAAGGAATTTTTTAAAAAACCCAACTTCAGTACTGGTGGGAACACTAATGAAACACCTGTTGTCAGTACAGTCAAGGAAATTGGTGTTAGCATTCCATGTTAATATGGTGTAATGAACAAGGATGATGCAGATTTGTGGGATTTGTGTTTCTGATGAATATCAGTTCACTAAGTTCAGTTTGCTTTAAACATTTACCTTTGCATCTACTACCATCAATGGTTTAATCTTCCATAACAGGACTTTAGTTTCTGAACCCATTTGGGGAGTGCTTTAAAATGGATTGTGTGGTGGTATGTTTAGCTACATATTCTTAAATGTGTGGTTTGCGATTTCTGTGAACTCTCATTAGTTCTGGCATTGAAATATCCAAAATTGTTCAGTTTGTCTCTTCAGAAGCTAGTTTAGTTGAATCCAAGTATTATTTATTCTAAGAAGCCTATTTTTAGGGAAATACCACTGCTCTTTGGGGAAGGGCCATTTTATGTCTCATATCTGCTGTGGTTTAGTTCCTCATTGCACATTTGAAATATGTTTAATGATGCCATCATGTAATTACGTTTTGGTGCAGTATTTCATGGAATGCGAAAAGATAATGTGCACACTTTAGGAGCTCTTCTAGGAGCTCTGGATTGCTGTAGAAACATGAACTAACCAATCTTTGCAACACTTCCTTGTAGCGGGTAATTAAACTTGCATGTTCTTTTACTAGCTCTCTGTGTGGAAAATATTTCCATTAAGTATTTTAGAGCAGATCCTGAAAAGCACGTAGATGTGGGGTTGTCTAGGAACTGATTGCTCTTGAGAAATTTAAGAGTTACAGTGATGTGTTCAATGTTCCCTACTTACTGGTTTGACATTTAGTATATGGAAAAACTTTAATTCTATATTGTACTTTTTCCACTTCACACTTTCTGTAAAGGAAGCCATCGACATAAGGCTTTTTTCATCCAATTAAAGGTCATCCATATCCTGTCATTATTAATTCCATAGATTCTTGGTCAGAAAACAGTGGTGGAAAAATATTTTACACAGAAATAGCAGAGAATCTTATTTTCAATCCAGTCTGTTGTTCAGGCATGCAACTGCTGTATTCAGTAGGTTTATATGACAGGTTGCTTGATTTTACTTGCTTGAAAAAATAAGTTCAGTTAAACAACTTGAAAGACAATCCTTTGACTCCTAATTGGAACATTTATACAAGGGATGCCCTCAACTTGATTTCATTTTGGTGTTCTACCTAATTTCACAATAACCGAGGTTACTAAGCACTGTGATTTATCTAAGCCTCTTTTCCCCTCAGTGGTAGTGATGATGAAGATGTTGCACCATTATCAGCAAAATTTGCTGATATCTACCCACTGAATAATTACGACGATGCAGAGGTTGTAGCCAACATGAATGGAATTCACAGTGAGCTAAATGGTGGAGGTGAAAACATGGCATTGAAAGACGAGGTACAGCATTTACACTATAATTTTTCTGGCATATCTTTTTCTGGCAGTTCGATGTGCTCACTGGAGAAAGGCCTGTCCTTCACCCCTATGTTAATGAGTTAATGTTGTCCAGTCTCCTCAGGTGAGCAGTACTAGCAGCAGTTCCTCAGAAGCAGATGATGAAGAAGCGGATGGGGAGAGCAGTGGTGAACCACCAGGGACTCAAAAGGAGGAAATGTCTTTAGGAAAAAGGGCATTAAGGAAAGATGAAGCAAAAATGGATAGTCCACCACCTTCTTACCCCAGTCAGCAGGTATAGTAATCTAAAAGCAACCCTTTTAGTAAATTAATTTTTGAAATGTGGATGCTCGAATGATAATGTATTTATATCTTCAATTAAATATTTAACTTTTTATATGTTAAGTTTTCAGCAGGTAGATACGATACCAAAAATATTTTTCAGCTGATTGTATATTGTCATGGCTAATATTTTCCTTTAGTCAAAACCTGAAATATGTTAGTTATATTGAAGGTGGCTTCAGTAGGAGGGGAAAAAAATTTATTCTTGCCTGTATGAATGAGAAACAGAAACTAAAAAGCATTTCTACTTTGAAGTTTGAGCTTGGTCTTTGTTAAATATTAATGCTATTTGAAATTAATTGGAGTGGGGGGAAATGATGTGAATTCTTACTTAACGGGCACTTTTTAATATTATATCTGAAGACTAACTTCCCCTGATGAAACTCTGTGTAGTTAAATCCATTGCATGACTTATGGCATGGGTCTTGGGGTGTTTGGCTCTTTTTAATTTTTTTTTTTTTTTTTTTTAAGGTTTAAGGTTATTAAGCTCTTTACTGTAAGGTCACCAGACCACCCACAGAGCCATGTCTAGAGTATCTGCTCAGCAGGTGTTTGGTTTAACCTGAGCACCAAAGCAAAGCATCCGATGGACTTATCTTTGGGATTGTGTGGCTTTTTATGAGTTACCCTGCAGCTACAACACAGGCTTGCTGCATTGAGAGGGAACCTACCAGTCGTTTTTATTGCTTATTTTATAAAAGAATCCACATGGGAGGGGGCACCTTTGAGACCTTAGATGACAGTCAGGTGGGAACTCCCATTAGATATTCCCCTGTGGTTAGGATGTTTGTAAGGCCTTCCACTGGAAGTATTTTCTCATGTGTTAAGTATACTAAGAGTATTAAGCTACTTTTCTTTCAGCGAGTATGTTGACATGTTTTACTCTGGCTGACCAATGGCATAATACTTATATGGGCTGAGACCGCTGTCAAACTAGTTTGAAACTGGTGAACAGATTCAGCATTTGTTGTGGAAAATCAAATGAGATTATGTAAGTCTGCTTGCCTTAGGGAAGCAAACTAAAATGCAGGATAAAAAGGCAGATTTAACCTTCCTCTTTTTTGTTTTCTTTGAGGAAAAAGAATTTTCTCAGAATTATTCTGAGGAACTCTTAATGTCTTCCTTTTTTTAGCCTGATTTTCTAATCAGAGCTGAGTATCTACCTTGTAACACTGCATTCAAGTGACTGATTTCACTGGTACGTCATGTGCATTTCCGATTTTTTTGGCATTATCTCTTGGGGTTGCTCATTTACATGGTATCTTTATTTCTCTTTGTATTCCTTTTCATACTCAGTACCCAAAGGTTTGTCAGAATTGGATTTTGAATCTTGCCATACTGTTTGACATCTTTTTTCCGTTTACATTTGTTAGTAGAATAGTATTGGTCTCTTCATGATACAATTATTGAATTAACTAGGTGTATAAAGAAAAAAATAACTTTCTAAAAAAAAGTTGTATTTGGTTTATGAAATCTTTGGTAGTTAAAATATACCTTTTGTCAAAGGCTGTAATTCTTTTTTGTGATAATGAAGAGTTATTTGTTTCTGAGAGGAAGGCGTATTTAAGAAGAATACCACCTGTCAATTCTTTTCTAGAAAGCTAAGTTAGCTAATGTTGCTTTTTGGAAAAATGCATACTGCCACGTTGCTGGGAAAAGTAGCAATTGGGAAGTGTTCCTGGTATTACTTCTTGTAAAATTATCTTCCAGTGAAATGTCAGGTGACAGTGGCAGGAAAAAGTACTGAGCTGAGAGGGGGAAATAGAGCTGCTCTTGCCTGGGCTGCTTTTCTTCCAAAATCTTGAATCCTTTTGAGACAACAGAGGCTAATGATACTTTGAGATCAGTAAAAGGTTCTAATAAGGCATGGATTTCTCACAGTTGATGCGATTATGAAATTTTTTGTGAGAAACGTCTGCTTCACACAATCACAGAATAGTTGAGTTTGGAAGGGACATCTGCAGATAGTTTAGTCCAGCTCTCCTGCGCAAAGCAATGTCATCTAGAGAAGGTTGGTCAGCACTGTGTCCAGCTGGGTGTTGAGTATCCCCAAGGATGGAGGCTCCAGAACTGCTGTGGATAACGTGTTCCAGTGTTCAACCACTCTCACAAATGCTTTAAGTGGAATTTCCTGTATTTCAGTCTGTGCCAGTTTTCTCTTGTCCACTGGGATACAAGAGTGGTATCATGGGATACCACTGAGAGGAGTCTGGCTCTGTCCTCTTTACTCTTCCTCTTCCCTGCCCAGCCAGGGAACGCACACTAATAAGATCCCCCTGAGTCTTCTGTCTTGAGGCTGAACAGTCCTAGGTGTCTCAGCCTCTCCTTGTATGACAGATGCTCCAAGACCTAAATCATCTTTGTGGTCCTTCGCTGGACTCACAGCAGTATGTCCATGTCTGTTGTACTGGGGAGCCTAGAACTGGACGCAGTGCTCCAGGTGTGTCTCGCTAGTGCTGAGCAGAGTGGAAAGATCACCTCCCTTGATGTGCTGGCAGTGGTCTGCCTGATGCAGCTCAGGACTACTTCCAACTTTATCAGCTAATCAACCCTTATTACTGCTTTCTACACATACTGTTTTTCCATATGCTTGGAAAATTGTGGAAAATAATAATCCAATTTGAATTTTCATACTGGAGTAATTAATTGCCTAGTAATAATCAAATGCTGTCAAGGTTCCTATTCCTGTCTGTTCTTGATTATTTGCATCAGTATCTTGCTTGTTGTCACTGATTGTGAACACTAAATGTCTATATAGTATGAAATGCTGTCAGTTTTTAGGCTGTTCTTTTCTTAACTAAGATAAAGATCTTCCACTAGTGCTTTTACTTCACTACAAGGTTTTTTCCATTGGTACTAGATGAAAGAATTTTGTGGGTGCTCTGACAATATTAATTGATGTATGCAAAATGAAATAATATTAATGATTACTAAGAAAAAAGGTTTGGGGAAGTAGCTGATTTTACTGTCTGTCAAGTAGATTAAACTTTATTATTATTATTGTTTTTATTTCTTTTTTTTTTAATTTTTATTTTCTTACAGGCTGACCAAGGTCCAAATGCTTGTGAATGTCACGTTTGCAAACAAGAAGCCTCAGGTCTAACAGCCTCTGCACTTGCAACTGGACGCCTGCCTGCTGGCCACCAGTTTATGAATCCTGAAAAACCTGCACATCCTGCACTTCATCTTTACCCTCACATCCATGGACATATACCATTGCATACAATTCCTCATCTGCCTCGTCCACTTATCCATCCCACTTTGTATACAGCTTCTCCTTTCACACACAATAAGGTAAGCCTGACGAAGGAGATGGATGCATTCTCACCCTAGGAAAAATGCTGTTATACCTGTATAAACTGGCATGACTGAGTATCAATGAAACCATGAAAGTTGGTTTAAATTGTCTGTTTGTAGTAGTCCGTTTGGAGGGAATAGAGAGGGGTAGGGAACAGGACAGATTCAGACCTGGTGGAATGTTCATACAGCAGGGGTAAGGGTAGCTTTTGTCAGGAAGACTGATAATTTTCTTACTGTGGTTAGAAAGCACATGGAATCAAATGAGTATTGAATGTTGGAAACAGTGATGGGACTTTAGTCAGTGTAATAGGACTAATTAAATCTTCATTTCATATATATTGAAGGTAAAAATTTAATATTCCATTTTGGAAATAATATCCTCAGGTTTCTAGTACAAAATGCTAGTAATTTTTTTTTTTTTTTTGAGAAAATTGAGGCATAGGAGTCTATTTGTAATGGGGGTTTTTATGCTTTGAGAGAACTTGCTTTTTTGCAGGTTCTGCAAAATTCTTTTGACCCAAAACTTGTAATAAGCAAGAGAAAGATGTGGAACAAGGACTGGGACCAGGTGACAGCTTTTCAGAAGTATGAGTCAAAAGCAAGAATTACTATTAATGTGGTGTTGTTTCACATACCATTTAAATCAGCTGAACTGTGGGTGCTGCTGAAAGGGGCAAAGACTTTGTCATTAGGTACACATTCCTGTCATCTCCCTTTGGTCTGGTCCAGTGATCCTGTGGTTGCAAGAAGAGTAGATTAGTTCACTAAGATGAGTATTACTTACTCTTACCATGCTTCTTAACATCCACTTTGTGTTTTTGTCTTACTGGTGTCCCTTCCTTATCTCTGTTGCAGTGCACCAGTTCTGTAACTGCACTGTGCCAGCCTGCCATTTCTCAACAGCCCACTGCCATTCTTCTGAAACCCCTAATTGTCGTACCCTACCTTCTGCCATCCTTCCAGAGCTCTTTTTACATATGGCAGTCTACTCAAGCTCCCATCCATCTACTCAAGCTCCCATCCCTGATCTCTGCTGTCTTTCCTCTCAGAAGACCTTTGTGTAGCGGAACATCTGCAGCGCACTGTCAAGGCTGCACCAGAAGCCCCACGCAGAGTAGCAGGCTGCTAGCACTAAGTGGCTTTGTAATGGAGGCCAGATCTATTAGCTCTGGCACAGCACCTGAACCAGCTGGGCTCCATGTATTTATGTGGTGCTGGAGCTGGAAAGACGTATTTGGAAGCTGAAGCTTTAGGGACCTTTTGCCTTTGAAGAGCCAGCTGAATGTAGCAGAGCTGGTAGTAAATGAGCTAATAAGCCCTGTTGGATCAGGCTTGGTCTATCATGGATAGGCTGTTCTGCCCTGTGAAGTGTTTCTTTGTACCCATATATATGAGTTTTCTTTAATGCAGGATATTCCAGCCTCTCCCACCTTCACCATTAGTCAGACAATGAAAATCCTTTTCTATATATAGAAATTCTTTTTCTATAGAAAAAGGAGACTGGGTATGCAAGTATTTTGTTTGGCCATGAGTGTTCAGACTTTCATGTCTGAAATGTCATTGGACTCAGCTGATATTTTTAATATCTATATCTACTTCTGCGTAGCTTTTCATTGCATCAAATCTAGTGCAAAAATAGAACAAACTCACTCTTCCCTGGCTTTTTTAAACATGACAGTAATTGAATATAATGCTTGCATTGCACAAGGTCTGTGGGAGAAAGTTACTTTCTAGAATGTGAATAAACAATTTCAGCCAGAATAAATGCAGTGAGCCAGAACAACTTGCCTCTATAAAACAAGAAAAACTGTGTGTTCCCCTTTTTTTTTTTCACCTCCTAGTTGCTTCTTAAAAGGGTGTATTCCTTCCTTGTTAAGTTTTAAGTCAGGAACCTGTTAATACTTGGAGATTAAAAAAGCAGAAGAATATAATCAACTTTAAAATGATGTTTTCAAATAACAAGTGTTTTATTCCTTTTTCTGCTGTGCTTATTTTCAATCCTGAAGTGTTTGTAATCCCTTTATCACAGTTGTCTTACGTGGTAATGATTATCATGTCACAGAGGATTGGTTTTGGCAGCTTGGGCTTTGAAAGGTAGTAATTCCTAACAAATTCTACATATATACAAATACTGTTTTTAATTTAAAATGAGGCCCTACCAATATATATTAACCCACGTATTTTTAGAGAATGCTTTTTTGTATTTATCAGTTAGCTGAATCTAAAAGCAATGTTTGTGATTATAAAATATATACATGTACATACAATCTATGTAATGTATTATCTGCACTAAAAATCAACAAACCAGTCTTTTTATCATTCTGGAAAATACTTATTATGCTTTTTAGAATGCCTTTCACAATTGAAACACTATGATTTGAATATTGCTGTTGGAGTGACTGTGTAAGCAAACAGAATATTAATGAGGAAAATACTCTTTATTTTTGTAGGCATTACCGCCAGCTCCAGTTCAGAATCATACAAACAAGCATCAAGTATTCAATGCATCTCTCCAAGATCATATTTACCCAAGCTGTTTTGGGAGCACTCCAGATTGGAATAGTTCTAAATTTATAAGTCTTTGGGGATCAGAGATGATGAATGACAAGAACTGGAATCCTGCTACGTTTTTGCCTGATACGATTCCTGGTGAGGGTTTGTTACTACTTCACACTGACTAGTTAAAAGCCTTATGTTTTGAAATGGAGTGTGGCACTTTTTTCCAGGAATGGTAGGTTTCATCATCATGGTTTTATAAGATGAGATTCTGGCAGAGATTTGCTGCCATTTCTACTCCAGTGGGGCTGAAAATTGAAAAATAAATTCTTATGTATTGGGGAGAGGATGCTAAAGGCAAAAGAATAGCATGCTATTTTTCACCTGCAGTCATTGTAGAGGTATTTTTGTCTTCAGAAGTTTAGGGTTGCAAAGAAATGGGAATTAAGGGGAAACTTAAATAATTTTTGGTTTTCTGCCACAAAGGCATGCTCTTTTTCTACAGGGTTGTAAGAGCATGGGTAACATGGTACTACATCCTACTTCTTAAAATGTGCAGAGATAACTGCGTTGTCGTACAAAAAGACAGAGGCGTAAATCAAGCAAAAGATTACTTTAAGCCAGGAAGCCTTTGGAAATACTAATGGTTACAGTGAAAGAGAATAGAAGAGGAATAACAACAGAGAGAGATCTTTCTATTCACATAATAGCAAATATTAAAATGCCTTTTTTATTTCATTTGAGTTATATGAAAAAGAAAGCTTGGTTTTGTGTGTTGGCTTTTTTCAGACTGATCTGCTGCTAACCTGTGTCAAGATAGTACAGGGATATTTAAAAGGGAAAGGCATTAAAAGCTTCCCCAGTAGGACAGCTCATCCATTTAGAAATGTAGTTAGGGGTAGCTGTTCCAACAGATGACTAGTGGCAAGCTTGTGTGGAAGATCTGTCACAAAGGTGTTACTGTAGTTAGCTGGAATTTCCAATAAGTAAAGATAAGATTTATGATGTTATATTGATAGAAGGATATGTTGTTCCTGCTTACACTTGTTGCATGGCTAACCTGGACTTCAGATATTGAAGCTTATATACTTAGCATGTAAAATGGTGTCCAATTTTAATTTTTAAATTATAAATGGATAAAGTATCTGTAGCATCTTTTCTACTTGTTAACACACATTTAGTAGTGTTCTTAAAATTGTAACTTTAAGGTTTGTGACTTCTGTTCTGAGACTTCTTGGCACTTTTTGTTACAGCTATATTTGTGGGGGAAGGAGGGGGAAAGGAGGATCACTTCACTAATCCTCCCAAGCCAACACTAACAACATATCCTTGCTTCTCTGCATCTAAATTATTGAATGTTTAATTCTAAATGCCATAAAGACAATTCTGTAATTCTGTGATTCTTAATAACTATGTGTGTTTCAATTGAAGGGAGTGATATATTAGCACCAGCACTCTCAGAAATAAGACCCGAAGCACTTCCTACTACATCTAGCAATGAAGCAACAACAGTTATTGACAGCAAAGAGAAAAAAAATGCTGCAAAGAAGAAATGTCTGTACAATTTCCAGGATGCCTTTATGGAAGCTAATAAAGTTGTCATGGCAACCTCTTCTGCCACTTCCTCTGTCTCCTGCACTGCAACTACAGTGCAGTCAAGCAGCAACCAATTCAAAGTATCATCCAAGAGACCTTCGTCGATAGGTAAGGATTTGTAATTCATGTACAGCTTAGTAACTGACTCATGTACATTTAGCAAACCATAAAGATTTGTATGTGTTTATTTTAGTAATGTTATGTATCTTGATGATTTTCTTTAATTGCTGTTCTTCTTACTCTTGAGTTACAGTCTCTGTCCTCCTGGATTAAAGAACTTTGTAAAAGACCTTGATGTTAGGTTTTGGAACTGGTAATAGAAAGTTGTTGAAATACTGCTGTTTTTTACAGAAGCTGAGAACATCCAGCACTTTGTGTGATTGTTTGGGTAGTTAATGGAGACTTATTAATTATTTTTAATTGTAAGTTGCTTCTTTTTTCCCCAATTTAGGTGAAGTGTTCCACAATATTAATAAAGAGGACCATAGACATTCTGCACCAGTTGCACCACGAAATAGTCCTACCAGTTTAGCATCCCTTCCTTCACTGTCTCCTGCTGCACTGTCTCCAGCCTCTACACCACATCTTCCAAATCTTGCTGCTCCTTCTTTCCCCAAAGCTGCTGCAACAGCCCCTGGATTTGTGGATCCTCATTCAGGTCTTTGTCCTACTACAGTTGCACCTCCTACTTCAACCACAGACAGCTCTGTAAGTGCCCCACCAAGCGTCTGCAGGTAAGTTTGTTGTTGTTATTGTCGTTCTTTTTTACAATAGAAGGGGAAATAAAATACAGATACCTCTTCTCCTTTGCCAATGGTTGTAGTGTGAAAGAAGAGCTGTGTGTGTGTTCTGCAAATGAGACTGAGTTCAGATACTTAGTATGTAACTTGGTGTGAGACTTTACAAATATGATTTCCATTGCAGAATCTAGTTCCTGAGTTTAGAGGCTTAAAAACAAATGTTTTCTCGCTTTTAGAAATATCACCTGGGATAAATAAGTCAAGCTCTATTCTTTCCTACTCTATCTTGCTGGTGGTGATTGCTGCTGCTGAGACACAAACCTGTTGTATAATGCTGAAGTGACAGAAGACAGATACATTACATGGCAAGCAGGAATGAAAAGCTGTGAAAACTTAAGGAGTCTGTAGACAGATTTAGCTCAAACTATAAAAAGGTTTTGAAACCTGCCACATAGTAACACATTTTCCTGACTACGCTTAAGACTTCTTAGGTATCAGTCCCACCGTTTATACAGTGGTTGTAGTATGGAAGGATGTTCTGATTTCTGAAGGTTTTCAAAGGTCTTGGAGGTTGGGAGGAGTTGCCTTCTGGTAGTGTTATGTATTGTGGCAGACTGACAATCGTGCCGACTCTTCGATATGTCTGAAGAGTGCAGGGATAACAGAAAAGCAGTTGAGTCATTACTCTAAGTATTCTGACATGCAGGGCTGTGGTCATGGTTGCTATGCATGTAGTCTGCTGGCTACTGCAGTAGTTTTCAAAAGATGACGTGATATTTAGGCAGAGTTAGTTAACTGCATACCTGAAGTGCTTCTAAAAATGCCCTTATTTCTGTTATCAATGGGTTTTATTGATGATATCACAAAAGAAGTAACTGTTCTTTCCTGCTCAAGAAACTATTTGCAGTTTTGGAAAGAAACTCTCTTACCTAGTGCAGAGAGAGAATTGAATATAGGATATTTAATGCGATAGAAATCCAACTTTATCATCATCTCCAGGTGCTAACATGACAAATTCTAGTTCGTAAGCAATGAACTGGGAGAGAACCTAGAAACAATTATTGCAGTCTATATGAATCACTAATGTGCTATAATGGGGAAAAAGTGCTTTATGCTCTAGTCTTTCAATCTAGTGACTGAGCGACAGAACTAACGAAGCCTTGATTTCTATGGAATTGTATCTGTTACCGCTAGCACGTGCTATCCCAGTGTGCTGCTGGGCACTGTAATGCTGACTCTCAACAGACAAGAAACAGTGATGCAAGGGCTGCTCAGACTGACTAGTCAGAATGTTTGCACTGACTGGCAGTATTTCCTGTTCAGCAGTTCTGCATGCCTTTTCCCTAACTGAGATACTGAAGTTGAACAATTTTTCATTTTGTCCTGGTAACTAATTCTTGAGAAACTTATTGGTAGGGAGTGGAGGGGAGTAAGATTAGAAAAAAGATTCACATATATTTTGCAGATAAGACAGATTATGGCTTGTTTTCACCTTTCTAACATAAGAATGAAGAAATACTAATCCTAGATGAGTGGATTTTCTTTTAAATACTTTTGAAGCAAGATCCCATCAGTTTTAGAAGAACCGGACAGTAGATATGTTGGGCGCACAGTTATGCAGAGCTCTGGGGGGAATAAACTGCTATGTACGTGCTTATTGAAGAGACATGCTAGTATTTCCCCTTGAAAATAAAGGTGCAAACAGGCTAATGGGAATATTTTGGTTTTATCTGACCCTGAATTTTTTCTTAAAGTCAAGAGGTTGCAAATCTATCTAAAACCAGGGGATTTTAGAAATAAGTTGAGTACTTTGCAGCTGCACAGCTCTCTTCAACTCACAAGTGATAAGATGGGCAGCAGTTTCAAAACCTTTCCATTTAAAAAAAGGTAGAATCACTACTTCTGAAACCATTTTACCTGTTTAAAGCCAGGAAGAACAGTTCCAAAATTCATTCTCTAGGCTGCTCGTTCAATGAGTCACTAAATGAGGTTTTATAAATCACTTACTCTTGTATCATCTTATCTTGCTGTTTGGTTTTGAGCATCTCTATTTGCAAGCTACTAGATGAAGGCTTTAGGATTTGATGCATCACTGGTGGCTGATTTCCCAGTTTGAAAGTCATTGTTCCCAGTAGATGTACATAGAACTATAGATGTTCTTTTTCAAATACCTTATTTACTATAATCTAGAGTTTTTATAAGCTTTTTCTTAATTTAACATAGTGATCCTGATTGTGAGGGCCATCGCTGTGAGAACAGTAACACGTATGATCATCAACAGTATGATGGAGAGGAGAGCCAAGATGAAGACAGCTGTTCAGAGCACAGCTCCAGTACCTCAACATCCACAAATCAGAAGGAAGGAAAATACTGTGACTGCTGTTACTGTGAGTTCTTCGGCCATGGAGGAGTAAGTTGTTGGATTTTAAATTGCTTTTATTTGCTTTTTTGTCACTTACTCATCATTGATTGCATGTGATTTATCAGACTGCAACTAAGGGAGTGGCATTGGAGCTCACGCAAGAGAAAGAGTAGAAGGAGCATGGTTAGAAAGTAATTTTCCTCTTTGAAATGAAGGTCTGAAACAAACTTTTCCAGATGAAAGCAATTCAATAAAAATGACTAAAAGATTTAGGAAGCAACTGACTTGGATAATAGATACCATGTTTGACTGAAACTGCGAAGAGGGGCATTGAGCCATTCTAATAACTTTACAAAATTCATGCACTCATCTGTAGTAGTGTAATTATAAATTATGTCATGAGTTTGAGTAAAAGTACACTTAATATAGGATATTTTTTAAATGTTTGTGGCAATTTATGAGCCATTCTCCCATCTGTAAAAATAGCAATCCTCAAAGTATTCACTTGAACTTGATTTTTAAAAAAAGGAAAAAAAAAGAAAAAAGAAACTATTCTTACGTAGAACTTAGGCAGTGTAAGTTCCTTTGATGAAAGTATAATTTAAAAATCCAAACTGCATTTTTCCTGTTTTCAGTATTACAGACTATTTTATTTACTGGTGCATTTTGATAGGCACTGACTTGTATTAGTACATAAAGGGTGTTTTGAAGAAATTATGGATTTCTAAAGCATGAGGGTTATATAAAATCTTTTCCCTTATATTCTTTATTTGAATACTTAACACTTTGTTTGAAGCATCCTGAAGTTAACTTCATACACGTCTAGTGAATTCTTGTAATCATATCTTTTCATTTGCACGAATGAAATGCTAAAAGCTGTTAAGTTGCCACATTAAATTTTTTCTTAACTTAAAATTTCATTTTCCTGCTGGCCTCATTTGTAAATCTGTGTATAGTCTGGTTTAATAACCAGTTAATTAGTAGAATTTGAGTGTCTGGCATTTTTTTTCCTATTTGACATACATGGCCAATAAACTGAGCTTTTATTTGATCAGATGCAGTTTCATCTTAGGGCTTGAAGTGAATTAAAAGCCCCTGCCCTGTGGCTGAAAGGGGCGGGGAGGGGATCCCGTTTCTCTTTGCATGTTCCCACCATGTCCATGATTGATCTGTCTTTGATAGGTATCTGATTGCACAGTAAGTTATTCATTTTGCTGAAGTGGCAGAACGCTACAGGATTTTTAAGTTAATGGGCTTTGTTTTGCTCGTTTAATGAGTTGAACTGGTGTAGCTCCAAACAGATGGGCACCAGATCTGGTGCAGGAAGGGAGAGGGTAAGGCAGCAGGAGGGGAGGAGGAATGAGACGTTGAGAGGCAGGAGCAGTGGATGGGAATAGAGATATGAAACATGATGCAAGGATTCAACTTGCAGCAGTGTTACCAAGTTATTGATGCGACTCTGCTGGAGGTACGCTGGCATGCTTCAGTGCAGGGTCATCAAGCCTTCACAGTTACAGCCCAGAGGCCCATGTAGCCTAAACTCTGAAACAGACTTCATAGAAAATGGAAACAGCATCAAATGTCTGCTCCTTTCAAATTTTCTAATGTGGTATACCGATCACAAGAGAATATGGAAATCTTCCTTCTTGCTTTTAAAGGTATTTGTCTTCTTACTTGTGCATTCCTCCACAAGATCAGTCGTTCTTTCAGTTGGAAAATACAGTTCACAAGCTAGCACCAAGTCTGACAGGTCTGTTTCATGTTAAATACACCTTCAGGTATGCATACAAACAATAAGGAGTCTGATATTCAGGTTTGGACTTTCCAAGTTATTTGAAGGTTTCTAAAATTTCAAAACCTCAAAAGTCTTAGGTCAGTGAAATTTTTATATTTATTCACTAAAAGTTTGTCTCATGTCCTTCAGCCTCCAGCTGCACCAACCAGTAGAAATTACGCAGAGATGCGAGAAAAGCTTCGTTTACGTCTAACAAAAAGGAAAGAGGAACAGCCGAAGAAACCAGATCAGATCTCTGAAAGGGAAAGTGTTGTTGACCATCGAAAGGTGGAAGACTTGCTACAATTTATAAACAGCTCTGAAACCAAACCAGTAAGCAGTTCTCGAGCAGCCAAGCGAGCCAGACATAAGCAAAGAAAGGTAAGACATAAAAGTATGTTTATCCTAGACCTTATGTTTTTGAATCTGTGTACTCTCTGTGAGTATACCACTGTATACTGACTTTATAATAATAGTATAATTGTTTTCTTTTTAGTTTGTGGTACACTGCCTGTTTGTATATATGCAGCTGGCTTACTTGTTCAGATACTGCCTGAGGAGTTGTATAGTAGACTGGGAAGATTCCTCACAATGTCGTGGTCTTGTGTTTTGTTGCAAGTCAGCTTTATATTGGAATTTTCCACACTTTAGAAAGCTATTTCTAAGTGTCAGAAATGTTAAGAATTTGATTGTGTTGTAGAATTGACATTTAAAATTGGGGGGGGAGTTAGAAAACTAGTGTTTCTGTACTGGGATAATGGTTATGATAAAGTATCTCTGTAGGAAGCCAGGAGACATAAGGTCAATGCTTTTATAAGAGAGGAAAAGTTGAGAGTTTATATTTTTAGAATGATTGCACTGGGCACCTTGCTGTCCTGATTGAAAGAGAATAAGTGCTGGGCCACGTGATGGCATGAAGGGCTATCCCAAGCTGGAGTGAAGTGGCAAGCTGCAAAGAGGGGTCAGGGAAGAAAAAATTATAGGTTGCTTTCAAATGAAAATTGGCAAAAACATTTCTAAAAAAACTCCGACGTATAACAGTGAAATTATTTTTTGAAAACAGTATTTGCTGAGTTAATAGAGGAAATATATATATATGTATATAATGTAAGTTGAACAAGCAGGAAATTGACTTTTCTTACTGCAATTCAAATATCAGCCTTAGGTATAAAGTTCAAGGCTCAATGAGATTGGTTGCTGAATGTTTCTGAACGCTGATAAGCATGTTGTGTGACTGCACTGTAAATATTTCTTGTTTGTGGATTTCCTTGCTGGCACTAATTCTGTGTTCTTTAAATGCTTCCATGGGTTTGGAAGACCTGATGTTCACAAGTTATATTCTTTATGTTCATGTTGTAGCACTATTCAGCAACTTGAAGGCTTAGTGAGTTAGTTATAAATAAAATTTAATTTGCAAAATTCATAATGCAAAATTAACTTTGCTCTTGCAATGCAGTTTGAGCATAAGCAGTGGAAGATTCTCCTAGGGTATTTTGCATGACTTCTATAACTGTGAAAAAGTAATCCCATACAGGCACTTCTAAATGTGCAAGAAAATAAATGGATGTGATTGTTCTCAGTTTACGATTTTCTTTCTTTTTTGCTAAAAATGCAAGATGAATGCTACACAGCAAAGTTTTAGGCATTTGCAGTAACGGCTGAAAAAAATCCCTTGTGTCTTTGTTTCATGTGGTTAATGAACTTATCGCTGACAGCAGAAAACTTTACCATGCTTATTATTTTTGACAACTTCTAATGTAACTTTATGTGTTTAGTGCTTTGCTGTAAAATGTTTTTAATGATTGCTTTTCCTAATGTTCATGAACACTGAAACAAAGCAACTCTGCTACTGTAGCAAGAGAACAGGTAAACAATACAACATGATGCAAACTTGAGTTACCTTAGTAATACATGCAGTTGTTGAGAATGAAGCTGGATGTTTTGTTTTCAGCAGGTTTTTGTTCAGCAGGTTGTAGAAAACTTTGATACGGAGTTAGGCTTAGCAGTAGCAAAGAGAAGATCAACAGCTGGCATTAACAACAGTCAAATACGTTACAGAAGCATAGAAATATAGAAAGGATTTTAATATACTTTAAAGGGCAGCTTTTGTATAAATAGCTATTTGCTTCCTATGCAGACTTCTGGATTAAGTCTGTTCGTATGTTAACAACCTAGGATTTATAATGTAAAGAAAAGTAGTAATAATTTCCAAAACATTTGTCACTTTCAATAAACCTATTGTTATTTTGTAGCTTGAAGAAAAAGCTCGACTTGAAGCAGAAGCCAGGGAGAGGGAGCATCACCAGTTGCTTGAGGAACAGAGGCGGCGTGAGGAAGAAGAAGAGGAGAGGCTGAAACAAGAATTACAGCGGCTTCAAGAACTTCAGCAGTTGCGGGCTGTAAAGAAAAAGAAGAAAGAACGAACAAGTAAAGACTGTCAGAAGGTGGACATGCTTACTCGAAACTGCCAGGCAGTGAAGGAATCTGTCCCAAACGCACCCGAAGACATTCAGAATGGTACACTTGAGCAATCAGAAAAGATAGAAACCTCCTCCGGTTCACTGTCAGGACATGTGAATCATACAGAACAGAGGCCGGTTTCAGAGACAGGCTGTGAACTGTCCAATCCTGTAAACACTAGAGACTCAAAGCTGCTTTATCAGAAAGAGGGGAGTGTAAAGCAGCATGAGCCCCTCTCTTTTCTGCTTGATATTATGCATCAACATAAAGAAGGAAACAGCAAACAGAAACTAAAGCAGATAAACAAACCGTGTGCTGAACAACTGAAAAAGCCTGTTGAATCCCCCAAAGCAGCTGAAATTCAGACTAAAACCAGAAACCAAACAGAACCCAAAGCAAAAGCAGCAGAGCTCCCAACACTTGCAGAACCTAAAAAAGAGGAAAAGAAATTAAACAATAACAACAAAAAACAGTTAAACCATGTAAAGGAAGAGAAGGCACCTGTAACAAGTGAATCCCCTTCACCAAGTGATCAGCAACAAAATAATAAGCTAATACTTGCAGATTCTCCTCAACCAAAAGGCAAGAACAAGAAAAACAAGAAGAAAAAAGGGGACAAAGTCAACAATTCCATTGGTAAGTGTATAAGAAAGTTGAAGAATTCAGGTTGTTTTTTATTGTTACCATTTAAGTCCAGAAATTTGAAACCTTTATCTTCAGTCATTCCTGCCAATGTAGATTAGAGAAACAGAAAAACTGATGTCAGGAAAACTCAAGTCACTGTAATGATAACAATTAGGAGATGCATAGAGCTTTAGTAAAGAGGTGTAGGATGCTTTAAAGAATGAATAAACTGGCATATGCTGCTGGTTTTGTTATGGGGGTTTTATCAGTTAAGAAAACCAGTCTCTTCTGTAAAGCTTATCTTACTTAAAATAAATATTTAAAATAATTCAATAGTATGCCGAACTCCATTTTGAACTTACTTAAAAGCAAGGTTGTTTCTCATACAGCATTAAGAGTATAGTCTAAAGTTGGTCTTACTCTTTGAGCAAGGAAAGTAAGGGGATTCTGCAGCCAAAGAATGATCATTTATGCATAAATACGCATTTTCTCAGTGGAAATAATTCCTTTCATATAATTAATTACATTAACAGGTAAGTAAATACAAAAACTAATTTACCGTTTTTTATTTGCCAGAGTGAAAACTTACAGTGGGATGTTAATGAGTTGATAATACTGACTGTTTTCTCCACATAAATATTAGTTTGTGCTAGTAAACAGACTTTTTAATTTATCTGGTAGAAATAATAAAACCATAGAAGATTGAGTTGACTCAAACAAGTTGCACTTGCATAATTTTCTTCCCAACATATTTTTTTGTGTTCCTGAAAACATCTGACAGCTAATACCACAGCTGAGAAGCTCATGCAGTGCTAGCTGGTTGGCTTTGTCAGCACACTAATCAAACTGCCATTCTTGGGCACCAGTTTATTCCTGCACATGCTTGGTCCATGCTGGGACTGCCAGTTGGGATGGCAGTTTTGCGGTGTGGACATCTGTCTGCTCAGAGCACCCGGTCATTCCCCTGGGATCACCTGGTAGCTGAGTGGTAACAGTGCATAGATTAAATGTCGATTCACCAGAATGACTTAATATTGCAGTTCCTGCTCCTGTTCTGTCTGGTAAGCACATCAAAATATGAGAACTTAATCCACTCTGCCACTGTTTCAGAATGCTTATGTTATTAAGCTTTGTTACAAAAATGTAAACCAAATTCTTAGTTGTTGCAAGTGCTAGGTATAGAGCCCGACTTTGGTTTTACGGCTTCATGCTTGGGTTGAGTCAGCCCACCAGTCTGTCTTTTTAACTCTTCTTATGTTCGGTGTTTCCATTCCATGTCAATCAAGCAGCGATACAGCATTGAACCCTTCTCTCTGATACCTTAGTTCTTGTGCATACTGTGTTGTGTGTTTA
Source organism: Aquila spilogaster (assembly GCA_024606505.1). NCBI lineage: Eukaryota > Metazoa > Chordata > Aves > Accipitriformes > Accipitridae > Aquila > Aquila spilogaster. The sequence goes on from JANHGO010000001.1 coordinate 12,536,958, forward strand.
GGTTTGGGGTTTTTTTAATTTACTGAGAAGAATGTACTCCAGTCAATGGAGCAAGACAAAACTCTAGAATTAGGAGCAGAAAGAGAAGACTGGAGAAACCATTTGAAGACATTTGAAGGAGAAGCTATTGAAGGGGGGTGGTGGTGGAGGGTGTTTACTATAGGAGAATGCAGGTAGCTTCCTGCATCTTCTCCTTCTCCCTGCCCCTCACCATTGTTTGCTGCTGCTTAAATCAAGAAGGGTTACAATTTCTGAGAACTGATGTTTAAATGTGAAAAAACATAAGGCCTTGTTTCTGAATTTATAAAGAGTTAATTGTGCTGCTTTCTAAAGAGTTGGGACTGGATCACTACTTTGAGTAGTTCTGACTTCAAAACTACAGGAAAGATAACTGCAATATACAATTTTTCATTTAGTTGTAATTTCTTAAAGACATAGGGTTGATGTACCAAATTAGCGAAGGCACAAAAAATGAACCAAGGAAAAAAAAATAGAACTAGTGTAATTGAAAGAACATGAAAAGAGGGTTACAAAGTTTGTTGGGTTTTTTTAACTGAGTTTTAAAATGAAGTGATAAGGCAGTGAACATTACTGCTTTTGGTGTGATGTCTGTTTCTTGAAGAAATAAATTCTGGCAGAGTATTTTAACTCCATGTTATGAAGAGGCTGAAGAAAAGTAGGGGTATAGGGAAGCCCTCTGTTTATAGGGCTTTCTGGTTCTTCAGAAGTAAATTGCAAAGATGTGCAACCTTTAAACTACCAGGAATGCCTTTAGAAAAGAGTTGTTTGTTCTCATAATCTCAAGGATTCTAGCGTCCTGATGTGTACTAGGTGGTTTTGGTTAGTTTGTCTCCCCCTTTTTGGAATGTGTTCTGAAGCTGCTTCAGAAATGAGATTGGAGTATATATGTATAGGAAGACGCTCAAATTGGTTTTTGCAAAAATTTATGCTTTCCTACACTTTTTTTTTAAGTACAAAAGAGAACCGTACACTGAGACAGTACAATATACCAAAGTACTTTAAAGAGACTTTGTTGCTATAGCTGAGACCTAAATTCAGGCCATATTAAACTATGTTAAAAAAAGTCTTTAAAAAAAAAATTCCTGATTGTAGGTAGCATGACTTCAGACTCTTGCAGACACAGCCTGATGATCATGTCCCAGGGGGAGTACAGCAGCTCTACAAACCCAGATTTCTTAAGTATTTTTCTTTATAAATACCATTTTTAAAATGTTTCTAAAGCTGCCTTTTCTGTAGTAAGGCCAACAAATTTCAGGCAGTTGAATGCTGTTCATTAGCTATCTGATTCTTTGTACAATTTGACCATTCTCATGTGTATTCCAGGTTTATTGCAACTTTTGCAACCCATGCAATCAGTAGATTTATTGTTGATTCATCTCTCCCTTGTTCCCAGTGTAACTCCTTAAAGGCTGAGCAGAGGTACTATTATAGGGTTTTTAGGGTGTCTTTTTAATTATAAGTTTGTATTAATTCAGCCTAAACATGAATAATCAATAGCCTACAAAGTTCAGGCAGTTCTCCAAAAAACACCTTTCATGCAGCTTCTTCAAGCTTCTTCCTCTCTCCTTCCTCCCTCCCCATGGAATCTAACATAGTGTCATCCTTTTTCCTTTGTAGATGATGTGTTTCTACCCAAAGACATTGATCTAGATAGCGTGGAAATGGATGAAACAGAGCGAGAAGTGGAGTATTTTAAAAGGTAAAGTGCCATAATCCCTACGCATAAAGCTGCTGTGCTTCCTCCCATATGCTGTGATTTTAAAAAAAAAAAAAAAAAAAAAAAATCACTCCAACCCACAACTTAATAACTAACTCCTAGCAGAAAAGCCTGTGTTGTACTGTGGTGTAACATAGCAAATCCTGTTACAGCTGACGTTCTCAATACTATAACAATCACCAAAGCTGTAGATCTATGGGCACAGATCGTAGCTGCGTAGCACAAATACAGAAATGAGTGCCAGAATCATCTACGTGTCCCCCAGGTTCTCATCAATGCTTTCAGAATATCCTCAGTTACCATTTTTTTCTATAAGCAAAGTTTGCATGAATATTTGTTTTATCCACACTGACCAAATACTGATTAGTGTTAAAAAAAAAAAAAAAGTAAAATCTATGTTAGGTGTTAATTGTTGAACAAATAAAACTATGTTTTAAATTCCAGAGCAGATACTTCAAAAAGGTTTGTTCATGATGTTTTCTTCCTTGTTTATAGGACCTATTAGTTTGGAATTTTATACTGTACATGAAGTAGAGATGGTATAACTGTGGGATATTAGCTTATGCAAATCATAAAGAGGGGATGTTTATGCTAGTGCAGTGACAGTAAAAGAATAATATGAACCTGTGCTTGTGAAACACTTTTCTGTGCATTTTGGTTGCTTTAGGGATTTACACATCACATTAGTTACATTTAAATTCCTCAAATATGAGCAGACAGCTCATGTTTAAATAATGTGGCACATGTTCTTCCATAATACTGAAATCTACTCAAGTTTGTGTTCTTTAATGGTGGCTGGGTGTGCTAGTTTCCCATGAATACATCTAGTAAGCCTTTCATCACGATAGCCAAATCTGAAGTGTTACAAGCAAATCAGTTTCCTGCCGTTGAATAATTTAGGAATCAACAGTAGTATTTCGTGAAACAACTAAAGCCATTTGTTTAAAGGGTAGGGATTTTTAAGAAAGGGCTTTCAGTATGGATTTCAAGTTCTTTTCTAAATTTATATAGTTTTCATAGTCTGTGTGCCTGGGATGTAATGTATGTCTGGGTCTTGCGAAGGACAGAGTACAACTGCTTCTCTGTGCTGCTTATTATTACTATACAAAATGCATATGTCTGTGATTATTTATGGAGTTACTCTATTCTTAACAATTATTTTTGAGTGATGCAAATTAAAGGATTTTTTTTAAATCTGAGTGTAGGTTTTATAGGTGAAATGTGGCATATATTAGATAGTGCTAGTGTTGGTATAGCATAAGGCTTTGTTACGGGTTTCATGGAATGTTCTTAGTTTCGTTCAAGTTCGCAGTATCTGTAAAAATAAAAAAAAAAAGTTTTTTTCACCAATTCCCTACTCTCAATAGGACGAATTAAGTAGTGTCTTATATTTGTAGAAGTGCAGCTGAAATTTGGAGATAAACTTGTCAAAGGTGATTCCAAATGAAGAGTTAACACTTTTAACTGTACTGGTTTGTAATCGGTTCAGTAACTGGTGTAATCTACTCCTGTACTGTCATCTGTTAGCAAGTGTGTGTAACTGTCCAATTTTTTTATGTATACCTGTCTGAAAAGCCCTGATAGGTGCCGTTCTTGGGGAGAAAAACAGCTACTTAATGCAGTGAAGGCACCTTTAATGCATATGTTCTGTCACTTGATAATTTCCAACATAATACTTAGAAGGCTAGCAACACTGCTTGTTTTAGTAACCCTCCATGGCAATGAGCTGCACAGGTCTACTGAATTCATACTTTTTACTGATAGTTTGTGAATTTGTCATCTTTCCTTCTTGCTTTGTAGTGGCATAATAGGTGGATACTTTAATTACACCCTGACTTTGGAATTAATTTTGCAAGCTACTTTTAACTTTAGCATAGGAAGAACAAAATAAGTCTAGCTCTTCTAACCTTCCACTGTACCTTTTCTATTTTGCTTCTTCTGTCTGCTCCCCTTTTTCGGCTTTCAGTTGTTACAGAAGCTGTATAGCCTTCCAGAGAGGGGTATGCACTACCTTGATGCTGTCATGCAGCCTTTAGCCTAAACAAGTTACACCTTGCCTTGATAAAGTTCTTCAGCATGAATTAACTGTTACTGAAATGCCTGCATATGCCAACCTTTTTCAAAAGTTCTTCCATAAGTTGTGTTCAGTGAAAGCGAATAAGTAGATTTTTGTTCTAAAGGTGCTTTTTCCAGGCATGTGGGCTACTTATCTGCTGTATATATAAACAAACCTCCTTTCCTTAGGTCTTTGTCTCAAACATAACTTCGCTGTATTCACAAGAGAAGCAGAGGTGTTCCATGCCATTGGTGCTTCTGCTTAACACATCACCTATCACTCATTCTTACTGTTACAGAGTTTTTGGTAAATAGAGCAATTTCATCTCCGTTTCTAGTTAACATTCAGCTAGCTTCTGTGCTGCTAAATATTCAGTGTTCTTTGCTACTTCATTCACTTACTCATGATAATGCAACAGTGTTTAAGGTAACTGGTTTGTGGTATATTTGAGTGATGGACAAGTGATTTTTTTTTTTTTTGTATGATTTTTTAAGAGGTTTTGTCTTTCTGAGTGAGAGCTGCTTGTCTAAAAAGGGATAACACCTGTGGTTTGATTTTAAGTATATTGGTTTCACTTTATCAATTTTTTCTTTTCAGATTCTGCTTGGATTCTGCCAGACAGACAAGGCAGAGACTTTCCATCAACTGGTCCAATTTTAGCTTGAAA
>JANHGO010000001.1:12542155-12583900 GCA_024606505.1 Aquila spilogaster
TTTTAACATATTGTTAAGTAATATTAAAATCATGTCTTTCTTTTTGAAAGATGGAATACATTAGTATGGCAGAAGACCTGTGTGTTGCTTTTTTCTACTTGGGTGGGGTGAGGGAAGAAACAAATGTACTTGGATAGAAAGTGGTATTCTAAACTAAATCCAACCTTCTGTCAGAATTGGTCAGTGAGTGCTACTTAATTTTAGCACGTTTCTCTAGGAATGCTTGTTTTCTACCTCACGTGGTGGGAAAAACTGTCTGCTAGTGCAACAAAGATTCCTGCTGAATGCTGGAGTTGTTTGTGAATTCTGTGAATTACTATAATGCTTCTATTTTAATAGATACTTTGAGAAACAAGGTAATATAAATATTTCCAATGTCATGTTAGTGTAGAAGTGAAGTAGGTAGGCTCATTGTTACTATTGTGTAGGTATTTAACAATTCAGTGGTGTTTTACAGGTTGCGTAGTATTTTAGTCCTGATCTGTGTAAAGACAATGCACTTAGAAAAGTTTTTCTGATATTCTACTAATACAATAGAGCTACATTTCATTTGGATGACCGTATTTACCCAAATTATACAGCCAGTCTTCCATTTTTATTTTCCTTACATAAAATTTATTTTCTTTACAGAAAATAAAACTTCCATTCAATATATATTTGAAAGGACAATGCAGTTTCAAAGCCCACTGGTTTCCTTCTCCAGAACCATTCCCATGTTTGTTTGTTTTTTTTTCTTCTACTTGCTAACATACTTTGTGATACAGCTACTGGGCTTGAGACTACTTTGCAAGACACAGTACAACTGCACTTGGCTTGAGACTTGAGAATGTTGAATGAATTGTTGCTTCCATTTCCCCTTTAGGCCAAAATATAGCAGGAAGATTGGCTTGGCTACAAACCACTGAGATACCTACAATTTTGTATCCCTCTTCTGCCAGTCCTGGAGCTTCTGTCCTAGATTGCACTGCTCGTCCAGAATATAGTTGCTGAGTTTACATCCAGCCATTGGTAAATGAGTTTTCAGTCTAGTGTAGAGGAGGGGATGATACAACACCCATTATCAAATTACGGACTTGGGGCTTAAAGGGGAAAAGTTTTTTGTTACTTTTCAGGTTCAAGTTGAGGAAGAAAGTAATAGCATAGCCTCAATTTTTTGATGGAGTATCATAACATATAATGGAGTAACTTAACGTTTTTATTTACCTGTGCTGGAGGAACAGCATCTCAAACCTAAAAGCTAATACCTATGCCATTGAGCTTTTGCTGTCTCTGCAAATACTGTGTACTGTTCAAAATACCTGCATCAATTACAGGAGAAGAGTGAGCTTTGCTGTTTTTTGGGGCCATTGAGTCTTGCATCTGTTGCAGCCTGAATTCAGTCTTAGTTACATAAAGGTTTAGATGCTTATAACATGGCACAGCAGCTGTGAAAAATGCTATTAAAACACCTGAAGCTGGATGTCTTCGAAATCTTTGCAGGCTTTCAGTTCTAAACTGTAACACAAGGTGGCAGTGTATGTCATCAACAGTACTTTCTATGTCTGATCTAAAATTGGGGCACGGAGTGGAACAGTGAGTTGATGTCACATGACCAAACAGTGGTGCAGATTCCATCTTCTCTAGATTAGGAAAGCTTTGAAGAGTATCGAGTTATTTTTAATGATGTGCTAATAGTTTCTACTAATAAATTGGGAAAAAAAAGTAGTCTTTTTCCTTTGTTAACAAAGATATTATGAGTGATACATGACTATGATGTGCTTTTCTTTATTTTGAAATCCTCAATTAGGAGAACAGAAGGACTCCTTGGGAAGTCCTAGGGAATATGTCTGCATTAATTATCTTTTTCAAATATACTTGCCTGAAGCTTCATCATCTATTATCAGTATAACTGATGTGATTGCATGCACTGCATGGATAGCACGAAGTTCTAATTTGAATGGATCTGTTGTTGTTGCACCTTGATGAGAAGTTAAAGGCAAGTCATGTTTTTCTCAGTTCTTAATTAAGTGAAGATAAGTGCAGAGCAGTCTGGGAGGCACGAGATTTAAAAGTAATAAACTCAGTTCTTTGTGGCCTTGGGCAAATGAGTTAATCACTGCTTCTTTACTCATTAAATGGTTTTAATAAGGATTTGCTGAATTATGAGGATGTTTCTCTAGTGCCCAAGTAGTGATGTAAAATCTATTGAAATGGAACACTAAAACCTCTTATTGGACACAAAATGCTTTGTGACTTCAGATGTGTTAAATCTAGATACAGTACATTCAGATATAACTGGTAGTAGAAGAGACTTCTATGAATACACTATAATTGAGTAAATTTCTTCCTGTTGCTCTTTCCTGAGGTAACTGTTATTCAGAGGAAAATATCTTCTCTATTTTCTTTTCTGTTCTTCCAGCTGAACCAAGTAATAACGCCAGACCTCTGGCATCATTTCTATTCTTCACATTTGTGTATTCAGTTTCAGCTTTGCTGCAGCTTTTAGCTGTTTTGTTGGGCCTCCTCCAGCTCAGTGTTAGAGATATGAAAGAAAGTACCTGTCAATGCACCCTGAATCTGCATAAGCTGACGAAAAATGCTTCAGGTAAAGCTTTGTTTTCTGTAACTGTACTGTCCAGACGAAATGTTAGTGTTCTGCTTATAAATATGAGAGTTACAAATGGCATTTTCAAGTTGGGGTAGTGTCCAATTTCTGTCTCATGGTTTATAGGAGTTGTAAAACAAGAAGAGAGAAGGTATATATTGATCATCTACTCTGAGTTTTCCCCAGTGATTTTTTTTTTGTAAACCTTCTACCAGTTTGAATGTATTTTTTTATCAGAAATATGTAATAATATTAAGTCATTAGCTATCCTTTTTGCAGAGTCACCAGGAGAGCAGTTGGTATGAAATCTGGGTCTGTAAAATAGATGTTCATTCCAGTACATCTGTGTGACAGAAGTACAGCAATCCACAAATCTGTATAGATGCAACATAGTGTGAGAGAGCAACTTGACAGTTCTTCTCTAGAAATCATGAGAAGACTAACTTCTGATAAACACGTGGTAATCTTGTGTCAACACCTGCCTTCATTTTCTTCACCAGTTTTCCTGAAAGCTGAACAGAGAACTCAAGCTAACATCTCCTTGACAGGCCCTAATAGCCATAAACTGATCATTTCAAATCTGTTAACTGGCAAAGAACGTGTAGGAAGCTAACATTTTTGCTGCAAAATACTTATATCCAGCTTGTCATCATAATAAAAGGAAGCAGTAGGCAGGTGTAGTACCTGTAGAGAAAAAGGAGTGCGTACTATTACATGGTAAAATTAATAAAATACTATAGTGATGAAGTCATATGTGATTATCTGTGACTTAAATTATTTGAACTAGTATGCATTCCATATAAAGTATATCACAGCTTATACAAGTCTGATTTTTCTGAGGGAAAGATGTCTAGACTTGCTTTCTAATTTTGGTTTCCTTTAAGCAGACTGCTGACTCAAATCAAGTTAGCACAACAGTTTGGGATGGTAGTCTTATGCATGCAAGCAGCATGATGTTGTCTAAGATTGCTTTTTTGTTATTACTCAAGGATTTAAATACAGGGCTTTGGAGTGGCAAGTTGGGATGCTGAACTCATCAGACCAGATAAGTGTATTGCTGCCTGCTGTTGCTCCAACAGATTGCATGCTGCAAACCACTCATCTACATCAACTTAATGGAGAATGATTCTTTGTTCACTGGCAATACCTAATCAGCAAAGCCCTTTTCTTTCAAGAAAAGAAGAATGTGGGGGGAATCAAGTCACTTAGAATCAGGTATTTGGATATAAGCCTTATCTCACACGCTCTGTATTCAGGGCGTTCTACAACTTTTTTGTCCATTTTTTGACCATTCACCGGATTCTACAGTGTAGCTAAGAGCAGTTAAGTTGAGGTTTTCTTATGTTTTTTTTGGTCTTGTTTTCACAGAATCAGATTCACAGAATGTCTGAGAGTAGCTGGGACCTGTGAGTCCCTCTGGTCCAACTCCTGCCTCCAGCAGGGCCACCCAGAGCAGGATGCCCAAGCCCGTGGCCAGGCAGCTTTTGAAGCTCTTCCAGAAGGAGACCCCACAAACTCTTTGGGTCCTTGTGCCAGCTCTCCACTACCTGCATAATGAAGAAACATTTCCTGATGTTCAGATAGATCCTTCAGTGCTTCAGTTTCTTCCCTCTGTCTCTTGTCCTGGCACTGGGCACAACTGAGAAGAGCCTGGTTCTGTCTTCCCTTCAGGTATTTATAGGCACTGATAAGTTAAAGGCAAATAAGAAATAGCCAGTTTCTAAGAGAAATGGTTCCTCTTGGAACAACTTTAACAGACTAATGGGGAAAGACAAATTTTATGTAGCATTTCATCACCTTATTCACTTACATATGCTGATTATATCAGGTATAAGTTCTTTGCTCTAGTGAGTGTATTTTCATGACTACAAGTGAGACCACAGGTCTGCAGTCCTGCTGATTGTGAAAGATGTGATTGCTTGAACTGTTTCTTGAAAGTGGGAGTAGTGGTACTCCTGCCTTCCTCTACTCTGTTATGCAGTGTCATATTTTATATTTCTTAATTGAGTTTACTCTTACTTTCTGTAGCAGCCAGCAGATGAAGTCTTTGCCTCCTGGTTAGTGACTGAACAGACTCTTCTATTTGAAAAGCATAATGGAAACACAGCTTGCTGTCATTCATCTTATGTGCAGCTTCTCCTTGCATCTTTCTTTGTCACCCATCTTACAAGCTTGAAAAGGTAGTCTTTCTTTCTGAGACTCTGAGGGCTTATCTGAAAAGTCCATTTAAAGAATTGAACCTTTTTCAATAATGTAACTAGGTTGTATGTTACTTGCCCAAGCCATTTGTGGTCTCCAGTGAAACTGTTTCAGTCGTTCATTCTCTCAGCTGCCTTTGAGCCTGTGTCATTTACATTGATCATACTTTGCATATTTCACCAGGTGGGGAAAATTTCTGAATGCTTTTCTGTAGAAAAGCTTATTCTTTCGATACCACGAGTTACATTCCTTGAGTGAGAGGTATCTTCATTGTGTAAAATGGAGTATTGACTGTACGTTTTCAAAAATAAAATAAGTCCGGGAGTACCTGTTGTTTCTGTGTAATGCTGTGAGAAGCTGGCCTAATGTTTATAAGTATGTAGAGAGTGGGTGAGAACAGAATTAAGGCAAAAGGCTTAAGTCTGTTATGTAATGCTCCTTATCTGAGCTATAAAGTGTTTAGCACCTGGCATAGAAATTTGTCAAACAACTTGCAAGAATAAATTTTGAATATATCACTTATCTGTTTAGGACTGTATTTTACTGCTTTGTAAACTGATACAAAAGCATTAGTGGTAGTTACGCATTGGTGAAAGAGTTAATGTAATGCACATGTAAAGTTGCAAGAAGTTTCAGATGTTACTGAAATTCTCTGATGAGCTGCAGCTGGGGTTGTAATGCTACACAGGGAGATGAAAAAGTGAGAAAGTGAGAATTAAGCAGGTCAGCGTACTGGTTGAGTGGTTGAGAAATAATTCTCAAGCAACATCAGAAGTGTTACACTCTTACAAAATATTCCTTAATTTCAGTTCAAAGACCACCAGTGGTGATGGTTATAGAAATGGCTTTTCTGAAATCCTTTTTTAACCCTCTTAACCACTGGGCAATCAAAATATGCTACAGCTGAGTTAATGGAGAGAGCTGGCATCTTCTTGTTGGGTCTCAATTTGCAGTCTTTTGCTTTTGTTACTGGTAGCTGGTGTGTTGTTTTTTTCTCCATTTTTTGTGGTTTTTTTGTTTGTTTGTTTGTTTTTTTACATTAATCTATGCTTGTGCAATAGGAACATCATTTCTGCATGCTTTGGAATATCTTAGGCATAGAAACTGAGGGGTCTTGAATGGCTTAGGCCTGGGCAGAGATGTCCCAGTTCAAGATATCACCAAAACGATGCATGCAAGTAGACTAAACACAGAAGAGAAGTCTTAGGATGAAGTCATTAGCCATATAAAGGTATGTTTGTCTCTTGATGTCAGTCTTTTAAATAATGCAGTATAGGGATTGGCCTGCTAGCTAATTCCCTTTTCTCATACCAGCAGCATATGAGCATGTGAAGGTAGAAGATTATGGGAGCTGGAGCCCAAATACAGATGGTAATCTCTAGACTTGGTTGGGTGATTGTGCTTATTGTTCAATTTCTTGTTTAAAAAAACAAAACACGTATGTATTCGAACTGGGAGGTTATCATCTATACCTTAGATTCATTTTTTTTATAGGAGTTGACGCTCTTCATAATATTTAACTTCTGGCAATACAGATTCACCCAAACAAAAGTAGCCCAATGAGGAAACAGTGCAGCTGGTTGAGAAATTGTGGAAGTGATAGTGTTTTGAAATGACTGAGGAGGAGAAAAACAAAAGCCTAATGCTTTTTGGGTATGATCTGGAATGCCTCTGTGTGTTAGATTGCAGGAGATAATGCAACATAAATGAGAAAAGCATGCATGTTACCTGTTTCAATTACGTGTATGAAAATTGATGTTCTCTTTCAGTGTGTGATTAAATGGTCTAACAGGCCCGTGGTCTTAAAGATAGTGTTGTTTTAAATGTGTCAAGATTAAATGTTGCACAGAGATGTTGACTTCAGATCCTACTTCCTCTTTATATTTTTCTGCTTGTGGTAACATTATTTTGTAGGCCTAAACTTTATAAAACCCATTATTTCATGGCTACCTTCAGCAAATGTTGTGCACTGCTCAACTTAATTGTGTCTTCTGTGAGAACCAAAATGAGGTAGCTGTGAGTAAATGAAGAAGGGGGAAAAAAGGTATTTTAAAAATGTTTTTAAAAATGTATACTAAAGGACTTTTTTTCCATCATGAACTCTTTAGTAGTTCCTTTTTTTTGCATTGTAACTTAACTTGTAAAGCACATAGAAGTTTTTCATTTTGAGTGCAAGTTTTTATGACTTACAGCTTTTTGGAAAGGTTGCTTTATTCTGTTGGAGGACTGATTTAATCCACTTACTTTCTGAACTAGCTTTTGCTTCAACCTGCTGACAGCATTTCTCATTTACTGTTACCCCTGTAATTCAGTAGCTAATTGCCAAACTAATTTGGTCTTTCATTATGGTAGTTACTAATGAATAGCTGGATTGTATTTAAAATGTCTCCAGACTGACTCTGATTTCCCAGACCAGTGTACAACTGGAATAGCTGAGGCAGGAAAGAGGTTAGGCACTTTCTTCCTTCTCATAGAAAAAGCAGGGTACAAAGGGGAAAATGGCTTTGCCCAAGTTGCTATGGGAGTTTGAAACACTTTGACATCAAACTCAGTTCTCCAGAAGCCTGCAGCTATCGCTGGATTACTAGCCTGACTTACATTGTAAGAGCTTGTATGAGGTCTGCATTTAAAAATTTTAGAAAGAAAGGAAAGGTGATTTTGCACAGTGTAAAGCATTTGAGTTTTTGGCTTCATGGTGTTTTATGTACTGAATGTTCTGTTCTTTTGTGCAACTACTCCACCACATTCCAAGCTGTCTCAACAGTTGTTCCTTCTTGCTTTTAACAGACCTTGTGACTGAGGTTCTCTGAAAATAGTTATGAAGAAATTGGGTTGTGTAAGCAATAATGTGTTGTGGATGCTTTGTGACAAGAGAACTTATGAATTAGTACTACGTTTTCTAGTTTGTTCAGTTAAACTCTTATCTCACACATGCCTGTAAGGCTGCCATTATGCCATAGTGCTTCATATCATGTGTGGACAGATGCTTGGCTCAAATGAGATGAAGCAACCTCTACTGTAGTCAGACCATGTTGTGAGTAAGCTTGATAGGGTCAAAATGAAGTAAAATTCCTAGCTGTTCTCTGCATGGTTGTAGATGAGATAAAGGGGAGAGGATCTGGTGTTTTTTCAGCTCATTCATTCCAAGCATAGTAACGGCATTTCTTGTGCTGGAGGAGGTTGGCAGTGAGGTTACTTAGGAACTGCTGATTACCTGATCTTCTGTCATCTCATAAAGATTTTAATGGAGCGGGAAGCATGTAACTCAAGGCAGTAATCCAGACCCTTAGTGCTTTGTTTTTCTGTGCATCTTTCACCTCCTGCTCCTAGTTTTAATAATTTTGTCTTTTGTCTTACCACATCAGGGAGTCAGGTTGATTTGGCTGCAGTTTTCCGTGTCACCACATTTCCTTGAGGGAGTGGGAGCTGTGAAGTGATCTGAAAACTGCATATCACTATTCTACATGGAAAGATGTTTTAATCATATTTAAATAGCTCTTTTATGTCTCTGAAGGATTCTTGTTCTCTAGAGCACAGAATGGAGGTATGGGGGAAATTTTCATCTGAAAGGTGTCATGCAAATTTTTAGTAGCAACTGTTTAAGTGAGGTGCTAGGAGCATTAAAGGCTAATTAATGGTGTAGATTGTGTTCTGGAGTCAATACTGCATGGATTTAGCTGCTACAATATCACCATCCTGTGTATGAAGAAGTTATGATTTACATCTTGAATACTTAGGAAGCAGTTTAGCTATGGCATAAACATGGTTTCGAGCAGTGATTGTCTACTGTGTACAGTGACAATGATATCTACCCACTAGAAATGAATTTCCAAGAAAGCACGTGACTTACTTTGCTCACCTTACTTTCTCCAATAGAGAGAAACTAAGAACTTTCAATAGAAGCAGTAAGTTTTGCATTGAGTGAGGATCCTTGTTTCATAGCAGATGTACTCATTTGCATAGAGTGGGCTAATTTCAGATGATTAGCTCAGAATGAGTTTATTTAATTCAGGTACTAAATCTGCCATTTCCCTCTGAGAAGTGTAGAGAGAATTGAAATCACTTATTGCTGTGCTAACATAGGAGAAGGAGACAAGGAATATGCAAATACTTTGGCAAGTGTATTTGGGCCTCCTGGTCTGGAGGGGTAGCTTTTTTCCAGTAGAATGAAAAGTTGCCTCTTCAAGCTTTTTATTGAGAATTCAGTATGAAATTTGACACTTTATTTACTTTTTTAAGGAAAAAAAGTTTTTCATTACCTTGGATTTTATAGTGTTTAGTTGAGGAAATGATCATCCTTTTATCCACCAGTACAAAATACTGGATACTAGATTTCTGTAAGGAGTGTGTGATGCTTTTAGATGAAGAGTTGCTGTAATCTGAGCAGAAGATGTGAGCGTACTGATTGCTTTGCATTAGCCAAAGTGGGATTACTGGGATTGCAAAAGCTGCAGGTTTTTCAGGAATGATAAGACCCAATGGGTAACCTGAAATGTTCAAGTACCTTTTGGTGAAGTGGTGATGCTCACGTCAGTGATCTCCTGTTTGCCCTTTGTGTAACCAAGGAAGTTTGGTTACATTATGGAAGCCACATCTTTAAAATACAGTAGGCCTGAATATCAGCTATTGGAAACACTAGAGTAATTTGTGTGGATCCTATCCTTTTGGAATCTGGAGGTTATGTACTGTTCTCCCCCTAGGATGAGTTGCTGAAATACTTCTGCTCCCTTTTTATTAGCATTCTGGCAGTCCCTAGTTGTAAGAGCTGCCTTAGAAAGGAAATGCTCTGCCTGTAGTGAGAGTGGTATGGCTTGTACAGAAGTTCATCTGCTCTGCAGCCAAGTGAGCTTCCTGTTTATGTTCACAGTCATCTTCTGCTGTCTGCCATTGCTAGCAGTAGATGCTTTTTCGTGGCTAGAGATCAGCATCAGGACTATTTCAAACTTCGTCCAGATTTTAAATAACTTCAGTTTCTTTGTCCCTATTATCCTGTGCGTGGTGTCTCAGTGCACATATCTCAAAGGGCAGATAAGACAGCAGATGAGCTCTTGGAGCACAGCATAGCAGCTGTGCTCTGGAGGGGGCAGGTAAACAACTGACGTGTCAGTTCAGACAATAAAAACACCACTAATGCAGTTTGCTGTTTCTGCCCAAGTGTATGGGACAGCCAACTGGGCACCAAAAAGAGTACTATAAATTCTGCCTGGCTCCACAAGGCTTCTAGGCAGGAGAGGTGGGAGAAACCAGAAGAGAAAGTAGAGTGGTTTTATGAGTTTGGCTGGAATTCTAATTGTACTTCTCCCTGTGTTAATTAAGAAAATGAATGTTTAGCACAGGTCAATGAAGACAGGTAATGTGCTGTAGAGAGCATTACCAGCTGGACTCATGGCACAGCAGAGGACAGCAACGTGATTACAGGCTAGGGAGTGGAGCAAGAGCAGCTGTGCTGAGCATCCTGTGCTCACTGCCAGCAGGGCTGGCTGCTGGTGGTGCTTTCAGGCTGCAAGGGAGAGTGGTTGGGAAAAGTCTGCACCCAGCAGAGGGTTTGTCTGCTGCTTATCAGGAAATGGGCATTTTACAGAGGTTTTGGCTTCCCTTTCAAATTTTGAACTTGACTCAATTCTGTATGACTCAGTCTAGTTTGACAGTTCCAGGAGATGGACTTAGGCCATGCATGTTGAAAGATGCCAAGTCACCACATCCCTGCCTACTGCATTTGTATGCTAGCCTGATTGCAAACATGGAACGTGGGCTGCAATTTTCACAGTGACCATGAGCCCTGAAATCTGGTTGGACAGTGAAGTGTAACATATTACAGCCTGGGCATTCCTTATAGAGAAAATCACAGAATCATAGAATATCTGGATTTGGAAGGGACCCAAAAGGATCATGGAGTTCAGCCTCTGGTCGACACAGGACCACACAAAATTCAAACCATGTTTCTGAGAGCAATGTCCTGACACTTCTTGAGCTCTGGCACCTTGGGACTGTGCCCACTGCCCTGGGCAGCCTGTTCCATGCCCACCGCCCTCTGGTGCAGCCCCTGTCCCTAACCCCCAGCTGCCCCTCCCCTGACACAGCTCCATGCCATTCCTTTGGGCCCTGTCACTGTCAGAGAGCAGAGCTCAGCGCTGCCCCTCTGCTCCCTGTGAGGAGCTGTAGCTGCCATGAGGCCTCTGCTCAGCTCCTCTGCCCTGGGCTGAACAAAACAAGGGGCCTCAGCTGTTCTTTGCATGTCTTGCCCTCTGAATCCTTCCCCATCTTTGTAGCCTTCCTTTAGATTCTCTAATAGTTTTATGTCGTTCTATTGTGGTGCCCAAACCTGCGCCCGGTGCTCAAAGTGGGGCCGCACCAGGTGATCTCAAGCACCTTCCCTGTACAGACTGTATGGCTATCGCCAGCTCTCTGGTGCACTCTCAAAGCTGCTGCATTACCTGACAACTGCTGGTCACAAATCTGACTTCCATTTTACTAGGGAAAAAAGTTACTTGGTTATAGAGGGAATTCTAACTCTGAATGCTGCATGTGTTCATGGCCACATTGCAAGCCTTGAAAAATTGGATGATCTCTTCAGTCAGAGGCTGAAACCAGAAAAATCTCAGAATAGGAACACAGGATAGGATTATTAAGGTCAAAAAGGACTTGTGGAAGTCTGTAATGCAACTGTTCAGAGCAGGGTTAGCTTTGAGAACAGATCAGTTTATCTAGATGTTGACCCAATTTGGCCTTAAACCTTTTAGGATGGAAGCTGCAACCTCCGTTTGCAGCCTGTTTAATGATTTATTAGTTGTAATAAATTGGCATTTTAGTAATTATTGTTTATTTTCTAGCTTTAAGTCACTTTTTCATGTCACAAAGTTTTCTGTTTATATTTAAAAAAAAAAGGCATGGGTATGTGTTAACTCCTGCTGGTTAAGGATTTGCAAGTGAAGCAGCATTCCCAATTCTTCATTTTGTTTGTTCTCTCCCCAGTTGTTTTTTTAATCTCCGCTTTCTTTACCTCGTTATTTCTCCTTTCATGGTTCCTCATCTATCCCTAAGAGAGTGATAGAGGAAGGACTGTTCTTCATGTGTTCTGGGCTGTTGCTGGGGTTGTTTTAGGACCTTTTAAGTATCTCAAACCATTTGATGTTCCTTTTAGTGGGCTAGGTCACCTCAATTCCTGAGGAACTGTAGGTTGGAGCAGTGAGATGAGAACAGAATCCAGGTCTCCTGTTTCTAAATCAGCAACTTTTCTTGACAGTTTGTATTCAAATAACTTATCTATTAATGAACATTGGATGGTCAAGTTCCTGGTTTAGCTCAGCCTTGAGTTAGAGATTCTGTTCTTATGGGAGGTTACACTGTGTGACAAAACAATGTTGTAAGCATTGTGAGAAGTGTCTATTCTCATCAGAATAGTGTAGTATCTGGCATGCAGTGTGATATATTTGTCTATGTCGTTGTGGGCTGTTCTTTGTTGACACAGAGTATTGTTCCACTTTGGGTACATCATGGTTGTTTCAGGCCTTTCCCTTTTTTGAACTACACAATCTGTGTGTTATGTTAAGAAAATACTAAATAAATGGCATTGGGTTTTCCCTGGCTGAAATTAGTTGTTGACCTTAGGCTACTGTAAGCAACATTTACTAAAAGCCCCCACTGATTTTCCTAGTGGGCTTAAGGAAGCCTCTGAACAGCTTTTTGTGAGTTAATGTTTGGAGGAGGAGTGGAAGGGATGGTGTGAATGCTGCATTTGTAGTGCAGGCTGTTGGTTGCTTGAATGAGTGGACTTCCTGATTCAGAAGTAAAGAATGAATGGTCTCTCCTCATAGTTTCATTTTTATTATAAAAGGTACTTGAACAGCTCAGTGGTGTCTGCGGCCCTACGCAAGTGCTGCCTAGACAATCGTTTCCATTGCTTGCAGAAAAAGTCCAGCTGCCACACCAATGGGAAGTTGAGGCTTTCAGTTCATTAAAGCAAGCATCTATGAGTGCATGTACTCAGCTGAGAATGTTGCAGTGTCAAGAAGGGTCTGAAAAAGACTTCAACTTTAAAAGTTGCCATTGTCTCAGGACACACACTGTTCCAGCTCAGCTGCCTTCTGCTGTAACGCTGGGAGTAAGTGTGTAGTTGCAGCAGCCTTGCATTATTGCTTGACCTTGCTTTATTTATAAATTAGATAGGGAAAAAAAAAGATTGTTTCCTATGTTTGCAAGATTGCAATGAATTTGGAACATGTACAGGGAGTTATCTTGCTGGTGGTTCAATTAAAGGGCCTGAGAGCTGATGAGATTTCTTATATTTTTATTCATTTTCCTAGTTTTTGCCTGGTTTCTTCCCTTTGCTGAGCTGATTTTCCTGTATTTGCAGGTTAGCTCATTCAAACTGGTTGTTACTATGATGTAAAATTAATATGATGTAAATAGTTTTGGAAGGTGGTCTTGAATAGTTGTTTTTTTTTTTAAAATCTCTTTGCGTTAATGGTTACTTTGGCATTACGTCAAAATACTGCTATTTTACAAAGCAGCAACAGGATGCTGATGACTTGTATTAAGAAACCTTATCCACGTTTAACAGTTGCATCCAAGCCTTAAAGGAGGAGGCTCCATATTATTGGAAAAGCCAGCAAAAACAGTGAGTGGGATTGGGTGTCTTCCACATGGAAGTTGTTATTCCCTTTTTGTCCTAAATGAATTTGTTATTTTACTGTATTGTTGAAGCTGTGTACATGCTTGCTCCTAAGGGTCAGGGGCCTATCAGTATTACAGTATTATGGGAATAAACTTTTGCCACCAGATCTCTGATGTCAGCCCTTGGTGATGGGGGAAAGCAATGATGTTAACAGTTTTTCTGATATCAAAGAATGATAGAATAATAGAATGGCTTAGTTGGAAGGGACCTTTTAAGGTCATCCTGTTCCAACCCCTTTGCCGTGAGCAGGGTTGCCAACCACTAACTCAGTACTAAATCAGGTTGCTGAGCACCCCATGCAATCTGACCTTGAATATCTCCAGGCATGGTGCATCCACAGCTTCTCTGAACAGCCCATTTCAGTGCCTCACCATCCTCTGAGTAAAAAGTTTTTTCCTCTTAACATCTAACCTAAATTTCCCCTCTTTTAATTTAAAACCATTTCCCCTTTTCCTGTTGCTGTCAAGACAGTGTAAAAAGTCTGTCTCCCTCCTGATTATAAGCTCCCTTCAAGTACCAGAAAGCCACAATGAGGTCTCCCCAGAGCCTTCTCTTCTTCAAGCTGAACAAGTCCAGCCCTTCTCCATAGGAGAGGTGTTCCAGTTCTCTGATCATCTCTGGGGCCCTCCTCTAGACCTGCTTTAACAGCTCTGCATCTTTTTTGTGCAGGAAGCCCCTGGTCTGTTTGCAGTACTCCAGTTTGGCCTCACAAGGACAGAATAGAAGGGAACAATCTCCTCCCTGCCCTGCTGGCCACCCTTCTTTTAATGCAACCCAGGATACTGTTGGCTGGCTCATGTCCAGATTCTTGTCCACAGATCCCCTAAGTCCTTCTCTGCAGGGCTGCTCTCCGCGGGTTCTCCCAGTCTGTAGGTATACCTGGCATTGCCCCAACCCATGTGCAACACAGTGCTCTTGGCTTTGTTAAATCTCATGAGGTTCTTGTAGGCCCAATTGTCAAGTTTGTCCCAGTCCCTCTGAATGGCATCCTTTCCTTCCTTTGTACCAGCTGCACCACTCAGCTTGGTGTTGTCTGCAAACTTGCTGAGGCTGCACTCAATCCCACCACCTATGTCATTGATAAAGATGCTCAGGACTGCCAGTCCCAAGATGGAACCACTGGGGGACACCGCTTATTATGGCCTCCACCTGGTTGTAGAGCCACTGACCGCAAACCTCTGACCATGACCATCCAACCAATTTTTCATCCATTTAATTGTCCACCCTTCAAAACCATATCTCTCCAGTTTAGAGAGGGCTACATTATGTTCGGCTCCATTGTGTTCTCACCTGAGATGCCGGTGTCTGGAAGCATAATTCTAGTAATTCTGGCTTCTAGCAGCATAATTTTTATGGTAAGAATGGTGGGTGAACTTAAAATGACCGTTTCTAATATGCATTGGTATGTTAGGTCTTCTGTCCTTATGTGTAGCAGTTTTTCAGTTTTGTCACAGCTGTGTTTAGGGTGATAGACTGTGATTACATTAAAACCTTAGTTTTTCATTAGATTGTCAAAAAAATTATGATGCCACCTGGGAAATTTATAACTGGAATAACTCAGATTGGAAGGGACCCTTGCAGATCGTCATCTCCAGCCTCCTGTTGTCTTTTGAGATGTCTAGTTTGCTGAAGGAGTCCCTAACCCATTCTTTTTCAGCTCTGGGTCATGCGTTGTTTGCACAGACTCAACGTTCACCGAAGTCTGAGAGCAGACCTTTCCAGCAAGGTGAATATCTTATGTTTTTGGCCTTTTTTCTGCCCTTTGTGGTTGAACCAACATTTTCCTTGCTGATGAGATGCCTTTTAATGCTTTCTGTGCCCTGTCCGTCTTTTAACTCCAACAAAACTTTCACTTTCCTGTCCCCTATATGCTCATGCACTATGTAGACATTTCTAATCTCTCTTTCATATTATAAGTAGCTTTTAAGATATAGAGTGGTTTTGTGTATCTGTAGATTTATGTTGGTCTACCTCTTATGATTTTGTCACTCTTTAAAAGCAGTTTGCAAATATGCCAGATCCCAGATGAAAAATACATTCTCTCACCTAGTTAATAGTCTTGCGTAATTGTATGCATGTGTTCTGTTTCTGTGATAACTTATATTCAGACTTCTGACAGATTTTGCTTATCTTCATTGCTTTTCTGTATGCTGGATTGTGTCTGTCTGTCATGTAGTGGACTTGAGAATTAGTCCCCAGTGATGAAGAACTAAAGAAATTTTTCTTCCTCTCTCCATTGTAAAGGAGCAGAATCAGATAGCGTCTGACCTGTCACTTCCTCCTCCTTTTCTCAGAAGCTGGAAGACTGCAGTTCCTGGCTCCCACATCCTCATCTCTACTCAGATATGTGCATCAACTATTGATAATTATAAGAAGTCCAGGGTTCTTCAGGTGAATTCCAGTAAGGTTGTGATGGCTCCTAAAGTGTGCCCTGACTATCTGAAGAGGAACTATCCTAGAACAATTATTAGGAGCTCAGTATACACTTCCCCTGAGCACTTCTCCGTAGCTGTGGAAGTTACTATGTGCTCATTTGCTGTAGTATCTCAGTAGCTTCTCCTTGTCCTTTCTCTTTGAGGGACGTGTGCTGTGCAGGGTCTGAGAGAATCTTTCAAAAGAGAAACCAGATGACCATTGTGGTTTATCCCTTCCTCTTCCACCCCTTGAACTTCTGCCCACTGTCAGATGGAATTTCTCTTATCAAAGCTCCAGAGGCGGGTCCATGTTCTTTAACATACGTGCTTCTTATGGCACAACACTTGTCTGTTGTCACACCTATGTCTATGCTGTGTTCCCTGCACTATGCAATGGCTGTTGTCAGAGTGAGCTGCTTGGGTTTGCGTTCTCCTTCACTGTCCCTGCGTATAGTCAGAAGAACGTGCCTTGTAATGCTTGGTTCTGGCAAAAACACTGCAATAAAATAGACCAGAGACTGATGGAAACTGTAAACCCTTGGGATGGAGTGCCTTGCTGTGTCATATAATTGTATGCAGATACAATATGAAGGTAGAAACAGTTTATTAATAGTGGAATCACTTTCAAGAAGGAGGTAGACCTTTTTGCATGCTTTGACAGTACCAGAATATCTTACTGTAACTTTCTTAACTTGCTGCTTATCTCCCACTAAACATCAACAGAGTAGGTTTTTTGGGAGTAACTTCATTTTCTGATGTGTGGTAACCATGCTTCTTGTTTTCTTGCCCCATGGGCACTGACACTTAACACACAAAAGGTTGTCACTTCCTTTCCTCCTTTGATGAATTTTTTCACCTGTTTTATCAAGCCTCTGTCTTCTTTCTGCCTCTAGGCTCCTTAAAACATAATGAAATTAGTCTTTGTGTACATTAGTATCGACTGTGTTGCCATAAGAAGATATTTGGTCCAAAGTAACTTCAACTACCAAGCTCTGTCAAAGCAACCTCTAGCTTCAGTCAGTTGCGTGTGCATATTCATCCTTCCTCACCCACTGCACAGATGAAGCTTTCTCCCCCCCCACTGCCATGACAGCTTCACCGTCTGAGCTGCCCTGCACCCACTGAGCTCTTGGTCCATCAGTTGCATACCTCTCTGTTCCTGGCATCTGTTTCTGCAGGAAAGCAAGGAAGGCAGTAGCCTTGCACCTCAGAACATTGCTGATTCCTCCTAACTTGTGACTCAGATTCACCTGAGGGGAGCAGAGTAGGAGAAACACAGCTGCTGAAGACCATTTTGTTTTAAGGGAAAATAAGTCTGAGCCAGAGTTGGAGGCTGGAGGAATAAAGAGGCAGCTTGCAGCCAGCCAGACTGTCTTTTGCAAGCACAGTGTACCTGGGCTTCAGGCTTGATTCAGCTTGTCCTCAACTGAAGGCAGCGCAGTGCTCTACCAGAGGCAGCAGGAGGGTGGGAGATCAAAGTACCAGCAGAGGGTGAAGGATTTTTATTGTTATTTCTTATTTCTCTGCAGCATACCTCATGACTCCAGTTGGAGAATGCCTGATGTAGCGATGTCTCTTCCCACAGCAATTTTGTCCCTGGCTAAGTCCGTACTATGCTTTGAGTGAGGCAAGGGTCTCCTGGTGATGATGTAAATGTGCAGCCATAGCATGTAAGCAAGGGAACTGATTTGATGCTTTGCTGGAGAGAGTAACTTCTTAATTCTGAGTGTGCTTATACTTGTAACCCTAATAAGCTTTCACTGTAGTTTATGCTACGTAAACAAGTATAAAAAAAACCAGTGCTTTGTTAAGATTGTTTTACACTTGCTTAGCACTTTTCATATAAATGTTCATGCTGAGGGCATGCATGATGTTCGTAAGGTCAACTGGAGATAAACTACAAAGTTAAATGACTTGCTGAAAGTTAGAGTAAGTCACTGAGTATGGGACATCTTACTTTGTCCACTGGCTCCTCTTCATGTTTAAGCCAGAGACTCATTTAGACTCGAACTAAATAATTCTGTAGCAAGTGAGGTTGCTTGTGAATCAATCTAGCAGCATGTGTTAGGAAGTATAAACTGATTACTGTTCGTAAGAAGAGTTTTCCTTCTCCCCCCATGGCTTTACTGTTCCACTTGGAACAAAAGACTTTTTAAAAGCAAATTTTCTTTGCTGAGGTAGTAGCTGCCTAAGTAAATAAATAAAAACGTTATGTGATTTGAATGCAAAACATGAGTATATTTGGAACTACCGTTGAACAGGATCTGTCACTTGATTGAAAGACTATGATGTTCAAAATATATCTAAGAAATGTGTTTATAATGCTTAAATATTCTGTTTCATTTTCTACAAGTTAGATTGTCACCTGCTATAGAAAACTGCAGAGGTAATCTTGAATTCACTTTATCTTGAAAAATGATAGCAAGGGGAGAGCATTCTCATAATTACTGCAAAGTGATATTTTGCCTTTGTCAGATGAAGGTCTTTCAATCAACTGAATATTTCTTCATTTTTAGTGTTTGATTCTGCTCTAGCTCTTACTTGAGTAATCATAATTGGAAGTTTGTGTGGTGTCCAGCAGTGTGTGTAATATAAAGCTGGAGTTCAGTGAATGTGGCTTTCTGTTTCCTCACTGCTAGAGAATGAATGTGAACCATGAGGTGAGGCAGAGGCTAAGATGAGTTCACTGTCATTTGAGAGCCATTAATCTGATAGAAATGCTTTCTCTCTCCTAGCTGATCTCTTTTTGAAATGTTGCCCAGTTTTAAGCGTCAAAAGCAAATGAAGCAGACAAACCATACTGCTTCATAGTTATGTTCTACAAGCTACATGTTTCTCAATTACAGCCTTTTGAGCTGGGGCAAATATAGAGCACATTAACACAGGCAGTGTTGAGGCTAACCTCTGCTCTTGACCATGAGGTTTTCAAACCCTCGTGGTGAAGGCTAGTGATGCTCAAAGAGAATCCCACTAACAATTTCCACACTTTTGTCTTCCCTGCTATGCAGAAGACTTGCTTAAAATATCAGCATACCTCAACCACAGTCTGGCTGTGGTGGCTTAATCTTGAAGTAGTTCTGGCCATCTTGGTAATTCCAGCCTGCTGTTCATGCGTAGGTTGCTCAGCTATCCTGGGGCATTGCCATGCAATGCTCCCAAGCTGACATTGGGTGTCTGTCTTTGTTCCTGTCTGGAAGGACTTGTGTCTTTGGCTGCAGGCCCAGCTCCATGAAGCTGCTGATGGAATTCCTGTTGACTTCAGCAGGGCTTGGCATTTCCCACTTGTTGCTTCCTTCATGCCTGTGTGCATTCATCTCTGCTTTTGTGCTCAGCTTTCCTCTCTAGCCCTTCCTCCACCGCTCATCTACTTAAAAGATGATAGAGGTGTGTAGAAATAGCATGTTCTACCATTTTCAGAAAGGTTATTTTGTGGTTTCCTGGAGAGTCTAAGCTTGTGTCTAGCATGCTTGTCAGACCTTTTTCATTTTTTTTTTCTTTCTTATGAAACTTGTGTTGAAGGCCCAGCCTCGCAGGAAACCATCTTTTACCAAACCACAGCAACAGAACTGTCACACAGAATTATCCCCCTCCCCAAAACTGTCTGAAAGATCACATAAGTGGCACAGTTTCACAGCCCTTAGAATTTCACTGCTTTGCAATGGGAATGCACACACTGAATAGGAAATCCCAATATGTTCCACTGCCTCTGCCTCAAAGAGCCAGCCTTCGCTTAGTCTCATATCAATTCTTCTTAGGGTTTTTCTTCTATGTGGGGGTGGGGGACATGACTTCTGCCTACATAACAATTAGCTCAATTAGCAGGAGATCTCATTCAGGCTGTGCATGTGCTGAAGAGGTTGTACATTGGGATCATGTTGAATTTTGACCAGATTGAACTAGAACTGAGAATGAATTTGGAACCTTTTTCAAGTTGTTATTTGTTGCCTACCTGTCATGATCCTTTTCTTCTTTCCAGTGCCTAGTTTTTATTTTTTACTAATATGTGAACTCATTTCAGCATCAGTACAAAATCAGAGTTTGATTCATTTGTACTATTGGTATTGTTCTAGTTGGTGCCCAGTTTGGGGTATTTGTGAATTATCTGTAGTTGTGTGCTATTTACCTTTCTCCTCTGCAGGTCTTGGGTGGTTTTTTCTTTCTGCGAAAAGATAATGCTGTCTGTTAGACATTCTTCTAACATGATATCTCTGATTTTAGATACTGTTGTTACATTGACTAACAATATACTTAACACAAACAAATATTGCTGAAATTATCTGTGTCGGTAGTGATCGGTGAGAGTTTCTTATCGGATTCAACTTCCTAATTTGAAGTAATATTTTTTAACAAAGGACCTGAGTCATCACTGTTAATTGGTAACTGTCCATGGGATTAAGAAAAACAAAATTCTGTGTTTTACCTATGCAGTAAACTGTTGTGTAAGCATGAAAAAAAACCCACTGGTTGTATTCACTTTTCAGGTTGTTAAAGGATGGTAATAATTTGTTAGCTCAGTTTAGTGGTTCAAAGAATCATTTGAACAGGAGAGGTAATGTAAGTTAGCACAGAGTCAGAATTGAAACTGGAATCTATGTTGAAAAGGCTTAGACACTGCCTTGTCCAGAAGCTAGTGAGCATCTGAAGCTGTTCAAGTTTTCTCTCACATCCAAGAATTTTTGCACACTATGTACAACATCCTCATGGGACAATCACAAATTTTTATTTTGTTTAAAAAGAAGAATGTCTTTTGGATTAAAATAAGGATCTGTGGGTTTGCACGATGCTGCACTTGTGTGTCTCCTCCTGTGTAGTTCCTTTTGTTTAATTTGGTTGGCTCAGACTCCTCAGGTTTATCTGAGTTTTCCAGCCCTACTCTTTCACAATTCATTGTCGGGAATAATTAGGCTCAAGATTTGTAATAAGTCAGCGAAGGGCCAAGTTCTGCTTCTGGTGTTGGTTGACAAAATAACCAATTACTACTTCTACCTGTTTAAAGTTAGTATTTATTTCTTATAGTAAGTAGTACCTTTGTTATAATCTCTTTAGGTCTGACTGGTATACTACATTTTATGTAGTATACTGAATAAATTACATTTGTATTAAATTTTTTCCTCTCTTTTAATGCCTTACCTATGTTGGTTCAGGAATTCGTTGAAGCACAACTTTTTTTCTTGTTACAAGAAATCAGAAAGATGTGAAGGAAGGCTGAGTTGAAGGCTAAGGAAGCCCCATTCCCCCTGCTCTAGGAGGACTTAATAGTGGCTGTCTGTCAGAATGTGTGGATGTGGAACAGGTTTGAAGATGTTGTCAATATACAGGAGCTGCAGCCACCTGTTTGCTGTTGTGTCCCCATGCCTGCAGGTGGAAGCTCACCCATGTGCGATACCTACACTGGGGTGTCCACGCTTATCAGTCAGCATCTTCTATAGGCTCCGAAGTCTCAACCGCTTTCCTGCAGGCAAGGAGAAGGACAAAAAAACACTTGGATTTAATGCTTTGCAACTATCATGACAGAGCAAAGAAGTTTAGGTGGTATTGTGTGTAAGGAGATTGTCATTCCGATCTTTTCTTCCTCATCCTTCCCCTTGAGTTTTTGCAGGGTTGATGTTTGCTGCCATGTACGTTTCTGTTTTGGGCAGATGGCTTGTGCCAGAGTCAAGAGGGTGATTGTTTGAAAGTATTACAAGCAGGCTGGAGTGGGAGAAAAAAGAGAGTATTATGGCAAAAAGGTGTTTTGATACAGTGTGAGTTGTCAGATGTGGTCATTCTCTTTTGTCCATGCACTGCTTCAACACTGTCCTGCCACTCTAAAGCCTTTACACTGCCATATGTCTCTAGGGCTCAGAAACATGGTTGGGAGCCTGGTTGTGGTTCATAGCTTGCCTACTGAAAACAACAAAAGCAGCCACCGTTGTTTGTAAGCATCTGGCATAGCCTGGTGGCTGGGGGACAAGCAGCACGAGGAACCTGTTTGGGATGGGCGATGTGCCCCACATGGCTGTGAGATAAGGTGGAGCCCTGGTTGCATGACTGCGAGATAATGTCTGGCACACGGCAGCTCTGACCGCAGGTACAGACTGCAGTAGCTGGATGGGGAGACAAGGGGGAAAACCCAAAAGAATTTGAAAATGTACTTGAAAAAAAAAAAAAGTCTTAGCCCTCTGGGTGCACGTTATGCTAGAGAAAACTGCACACGTAATGTTCAAGTAACAAGCCATAAAAGAGGCCACACTGCAAGATGAAAGATTTTTTTTGACGTGATGTACTAGTGATGAAAACTGCCAGAGGATGTCACAGTTGATGACTTAAGGATGGAATTTCCACACTGCTTCTGAGTCCTCTTGGTTATGCGGTGACGGCAGCCCTTAAGGGTTACTTTAATGCTGATGGTTTTGTAACAGCTTTTAGCGTGCAGCCACTGCTTTTTATTTTGGACATTAGCACTCTTATCTCGGGAGTGAATTTGTATGACGTTTCCATGTTTCTGTCAAGGAAATGTGAGAAATCCTTTCCTGTTCCTGTACGGTCAGAGGAGTCCAGGGAGAGAGAAGGGTTTGGTTAGTTCTTTGAATAAATGAATGAAAGTGCCCAGTGATGTTACGTAGTCTGATGCATTTATGGATGCTCTTTGGAGTCCAAAGATGGACTTTATCTTATGGAAACAAGAAGCTGTAAAAAACTCTGTATGTTTGCAGTTCCCAGTAATGGGGTTGTGATTTTGATTCTGGTTGCTCTCAGCATAGAGGCAAGCAGAACTGTACTGGTAGATAGCGGTGCAATAACAGAAACAGTTGGCATTGCTGTAAGAGATTAATGTGGCTTGTAGTTTGCTATAAGGGTGAACACCTGAAGATTCGCTTCTGCTCTTCTGATGCGTTAGGCCAGTGTGTTTTAGGTTATTTAAATGAGGCTGAGGAGAAGAAAAAGTGTATTTCTTCACCCTTAATTTCACAATTTCGGTTCCTGGTGTTATTGGTATTTTCTCAGGGTCAGAACTGAGACAAGTCACCTGAGGTGATTCTTATTGTAACTTATTGGAGGACTTGCTAAATTATTCACTATAAACATGAAATATGTCCCCATTTAAGTAAAACTTAAGCATTATGGTATCGTGGTGACTAACAGGACTGTTACCGCTTTTGTTTCACTCCTGGAAAGGTTTGCAACCCCCTGGTCAAATATCAGGTAAGATGGACATGGTGAGTTTTCTCTGTTGCATCAAGTTTTGTGATGTGACAAGTTTAAAAACGTGATGTTCTAGGAGAAGTTCATAGCTGCCAGCAGCAATTGCTTCTGTCAGCCCAAGTTTCATGATAAATTGATATGTTCTTGTGTGCATGTGCCCCCTGGGTCATGGTTATTTGCAAAACTTGTTTGAATAAGTTACAGTGAAGCATATATCAGACTTTCCCATGCAGCTGTTATCCTTTGGCTCTCGTTAAAAAGCGTGTTTCTCAGCTTCCTGTGCAGTGTCCTTAGGCTCTGCAGCATGCTGCGTGTGATGAAATCAGGGAATTTCAGCAAGCTAGAGGAGGAAGTGAATGTTCAGTTCTCCTGCATGGTCATGTTCAAAAGTACCCTGATAAAATGGGGAGGCAAGTTCAAGTAACTCCAGAAAAGGACTTTTGCTGGTGCAAATAGGTACAACGTCACTGAATTTTTATAAGTAACAGATCTCCAACAGTGGAATTTTGTGGACTAAGTCCTAAGACAGCTATACTGTCTGCATGGGTTTTGAAGCAAATGCCATGGTCTAGAGCTGGCAGGTGGTTAACCAAAGGGAATTTCATTTTGCTATAGCAATAGGAAACCACAAAACATGCATCTTCCTCCAGGTCATGCAGTGGGCATTCAGAGAAAAAATCTTGGGGGTGGAAGATGTGGGGAAGGTGCTAAAAATTCAAATTTAAGTTGCTCTGGTCTATTCAGAGAGACTAATATATCTCCCAGGTGGGTAGAGAGTGATGTGTGGCACCACAGATATCTTGAATCGCTCTTCTGTCTTGTTAGACATATCAAGGTGCATTGTTGGATTGTTCTTAAGTCTGCCTATTGTAAAGGGCATTTCTAAGTACTTTCACCAAATGCTGTGCTCACTGGTGTGTTTGTTGTAAGTCAGTTACAATGTCTTGTCCCTCTTAAAATAATTGATACAGAAAACTTGAGTTTTAGGCTAATATGTTTGTGCTGGTGGTATACTGGGATCCACTCTACTGAAAAAACACATCTTCTTCTCCTGAACAGACAAGCTGAAGTTGGCTTGCAAATAAAGAAAATGTAATTGTTGACCTTTCCGATGTTTTATAATTCTTGAGGATTTTAAGAGAAGAAAGCAGTGTAGTTAAATGCAAGAAGCTGACTGTTTCTGCTTGCTTTGTACCATAGGAACATCTATCCTTTCAGTGGAATTGCTGCCTGGATTGGCCCTTTTTGGTGCATTTTCTGGGAAAAATTGAGTATCTGGATCCAGAAAGGTATTTTGTAATATCAAAATTTTGGCAATTTCACTGTGTCCTTCAAGTGGTTGTTGCTATATGTGTACCAGCAGATAGTTCGTAAGAGTGACTTATATGATCTACTAACCTGACTTTTGTTCTATCAGCTTTCCGGATATTCTGATCTTGTAAGAATGAGCAGAATTAAAATTAATTATGCAAGTCCCCAACCCAAGTCCTTGACCTTGCAGTAGGAATCTCCTAGAAACAAAAGCAATACAGAGCATTGCTCCCTTTCTGTGCATGCTAATATACAATTGCCGAAAGGGCGATCCTTGATAAAGGGCCTAGGGCTCAGCCTCTCACAGAGGCCAGTAATGAATAACATGATGAGGACTGTTTGCCCTGTTGCTGGTATAACTTCCCTGAGGATTCCCTGCTGGCTTTCTTCAGCTAACGGCTGAGGGACTTCATCAGACAGATGATGCATCCTCACTTGTGCTTAAAATCCAAAAAGACCTTTCTTCCTTCAATTCAACAAATCATTTTTCACACTACTCATGGTTTTGATACTCCAAACATCCTGCTGCAGTGAATTCCCAAATCTGTTTTTTTATGCAGTAATTCTGTGTTTTTTTTCCAGTGGATGCCAAATTCTTGTATTATGAAAACCAGTGACTAATAATCCTCTGTTCACCTTCTTGTTCACTCATGATTTTATAACTTAAGGCATCAGTCATCTCTCTTCCTACCTAAAAAAGTTGAGCTTATTTAGTCTTTGTTTGGCAACCTTTCTGTATCTGTTTCTGTCTAGTTCTCTTTTTGTATGTTTTATGCGTTGTCTGTGTCTCATTTATTAGAAGGTGACGCAAGCTGTTCATTTAGCAATGAGAAATGGATTTATAACTTACCACGGTGTCTTTGGCTTTCCTGATAATTCCCAACTCCTCTTTGTCTTGTAGTGGCATCTGATCCCTGCTTTGATATCTTCAGGGAGCTTAGAACTCAGATCTTGAAATGGCAAAGGATGCAGCATTTCCTGGAATGGCTCATGACAGATATTCTTCCTCTGAGTACTAGTTTAGATTTACAGTGGAAGGAAATCCTGGCAGATGACAGTTAAGACATGGATCTGTCATTTTTCTAAAGGTGATTTACTCGTGAGGGACATGTCTATATATTGTTATTACAAGTTACAGTATCCATTCCCCTCCGGTCCAGTCCATGCTCATTTTCAGCTTTTTTATCTATCCTTTCCCAGTTTCTGAGCAATAGAGAGGAAAATCTTCCCTAAAAATGTTTGTGTTCCTTTTCTGATTTCAAAGGAGGACACTTGAGTCATGCTTCAGAATTCTGATAATTCGCCTGATTACAAAAATCAAATTGCCTTTTTTTTTTTTTTAAGAAAAAATAGTTTTGATTTTAAGAAGAAAAGAAAACAGGAAGCTGATGTTGGCTGTCTGATCTGTGCTGCATGAGGGATCTGATTTCAGAAGCCTTCCCAAATGCAGGCTTAAGGGATACACACTGCCGTGACTTTTGCAGCAATTGAGGAATTCTGTCATTGGCTTGCACTGCTCTCTCTTTTATAAGAAAGTGAAGAATGTAAGATTTGGTGTGTCGGTGTTATGTGCTTATGCATTCTTGATCCTACAAAAACAACAAAGAAATTACTACAAAAAGGTCAACATATCCACCAAGAAATGCAGACGTTCAGCAGAGCTTTGGAAACTGGTGATGAGGAGATCACCAGTGCTATGGCTGAAGCTTTTCATGAATCTTTATAGAATCTTAATGAGTTCTAAAGAATACCGGTCTTATTTCTGAAGCTGTTCATTTTTATCTCTTTTAGAAATAACAGTCTAGTAAAAGAACTTATTTGTATATAGCCTTGCTTTGAAACAGCACATTAAAAAAAAAAAGAGACCTCAGTCTGCAGCACTTGACTTGGATTTCTGAAGAACTCTGTCACCTTCCATCCACTCTAGTCTGTCTGTGGAGTCATGTGCTGGGGCTGAGGTAAATACATGTTGCGTTTTCTTTTATTTCACTTGCTTTTACTCATTGTTTTCTTGGATGATTTTTTCTGGCATTCCTCCTGGACTCTATGCTAAGGCACATGGAAAACAAAGATGACTGGTAATGGTCAACATGGCTCTACTAATGGCATATTGCACCTGACAAATTCAGTGGCCTTCTATGGCAGGGTTACAGCATTGGATAAGGGAAGAGCAATGGATGTCATCCACTTGGACTTGCGTGAAGTGTTTGACACTGTCCCACATCACATCATTGTCTTTAAATTGGAGAGGCATGGATTTGATGGGTGGACCACTCAGTGGATGAGGAATTGACCAGATGGCCACACTCAGATTTGTGGTCAAAGTGGAGACCAGTGATGAGTAGTATTTCCTTAGGAGTCTGTACTGGGATGGGCACTATTTAACATCTTTGCTGGCAACATGGAAGTGAGATTGAATGCAGTCTCAGCAAGTTTGCCAACACCAAGCTGCGTGGTGCAGTTGACACACTGGAGGAATGGCATGCCTTCCTGAGGGTCATAAACTGGTTTGAGAAGTGGGTCTATGTGAACCTCATGAAGTTCAACAAGGGCAGGTGCAAGGTGCTACACCTTGGTCAAGCAATGCCAAGCACTAATACATGCTGGGCAGAGGTTAGGTTGAGAGCAGCCCCTGAAGGGAAGGACGTGGGATGTTGGTTGATGAGAAGCAGTATGCTCTTGTGGCTTGGAAGGCCAGTGGTGTCCTGGGCTGTATCAGAAGAGGGGTGGCCAACAGGGAGAGGGAGGAGATTGTTCCTCTCTACTCTGCCCTAATGAGGCCCCATCTGGAGTACTGCATCCAGGTCTGGGGTCTCCAACACAAGAAGGATGTGGAGCTGTTTGAGCAGATCTGGAGGAAGGCTAAAAAGATGATCAAAGGGCTGGAGCACCTCTTCTGTGGAGACAGGCTGAGTGAGCTGAACTTGTTCAGTCTAGAAAAGAGAAGTCACAGGGAGTGTACTTTTTTTTTCTCTTATTGTTTTGTGTTAGTCACCGGTGTTGATTAACACCCAATCCAAATTAGAGTTATTAAGATGACTCCACTGCCGGAGTGTCAAGAAAAAGGAAGGTGAAAACTGGCAGGAGGGTGCTACAGCTGAATCTGACTCTGCATGTACAGTAGCTGTCAGTATATCTGTCAGCCCAAAGGTGGTGGTGGCTTGTGCAAGGGCCAAGAGAAAAGAAGTGAAAGACTCAGCCTAGGTGGGTGGAGAAGGAAAGAGATGGCTGCAAAGAGGAGCAGAAAAGCTGTCAGAAGCACAGCTGGAGGCTTGGGGAGGCTGGAAGAGCAGCCTTCCCTGTCTTTTATTCAATTCAGGCAAATAAGGAAGTTAATTTGCTGGAGGTCCTGAGTAGTGCGTGGTGATACAAATTGTTTCTCTGTATTTTATATGAGTTTGAGGAAGTGCAGCTTCCCAGCTCCTAGGCAGCCACTTTGCAGAACGTGGAACCAAAAGTTATTTCCAAACTGCAGTATATAAGGAAGCAATTAAAACAGGGTTAGATATTTGAAATAACTAAAAATGCCAAGACTGGAGATACTTGTGAGGTTTTGTAAGGTTAATTTTGTCTTGGAGAAAGCTGACCAAGAAGAACAAAAACATTTATTGAAACTTAACCTCAGTTAAACTGTTGGCTCTTCTAGGAGAGGAGCAGAAAGAAAGCCTGTGTGAACCAGGGAGTGTCTGAAGGTGGGGAGAGCCGTGCTGATGTTCCTTCCTGTGCTTCTCCGTGTTGATGAGTTCAGGCCTGAACCAAGAGGCATCCCTGAGCAACCTGCTGGCCACAACAGTGCCCTACAGCAGAAGAGGTTCATGCCCTGG
Source organism: Aquila spilogaster (assembly GCA_024606505.1). Taxonomy (NCBI): domain Eukaryota; kingdom Metazoa; phylum Chordata; class Aves; order Accipitriformes; family Accipitridae; genus Aquila; species Aquila spilogaster. The sequence continues at coordinate 12,570,347 of JANHGO010000001.1, forward strand.
CACCAGATGCAAACGTGCACGTGTGCTGTCCCCAGACGTGCTATTTTGTTAACTTGCATACGTGGATTTGGATGATGCTTTCTGGGCAGTGCTATGAGCAAACATGGGAGGCAATGAATGGCATGGCTTCCTTTGAGTTCAGAGCAAGAGTGCTGCATGATGCATGCTGTGTCTGAGAAGAGTGGAGTAGCAGCAGGGAGCTGCTGTGCTTGATGTCAAGTGAAATGGAGGGAGGGATTCCTCCATTCCTGGGCTTGGAGATGCTCCTGCAGAGCACAGCGGGGCTGCCAGCTGGCACGGGGCTTCACAGCCTTCCTGGAGTAGGGACATAGATCTACAGCCCAAGCCCCAGCTATGGCAGGAAAGAGAATTTTTTCCTGGGAAGACTGCAAGGAGTTTTCTAATTGTGAAAGCTGATGAAATTTGCTGGGCTGGAAGGAGACTGTAGCTCCCATGCCTTCTGCAAGGGTACAACCAGGCTTTCCTCAGTCTTCTGATCTGTTGTCATAGTTTCTAATCTTTTCCTTAAAAACTCCCTTGTTCTTTTGTTTGTTTTCCCTGTGTTTTTCTTGATTTAGAGGTTTCAAAGCACAGTGCAGCACTTGGGATTTCTTCATATCCAGCTGACAGCGCTCCTGTTTGTTTTCTGCAGTTTGATGTGTGACTTATTTACAGCAATCTGTGACTCATTCCATCCTCTGAGCTGCTCTGAGGAATTGCCCCATTAATAACTCCTTGTCCTGTGTTTATGCAATTAATGAGTCCTGAAATTGCCTAACATTGCAATGTCCTTGCTGAATTGCCTGCATTTTTCAATCCATCTGTCCAGTTTGCCAAAGCTGTTCTGATTTGTCACCTATGTGCTAGCACCTTTTAGCTTGAGATCTGCATGTAAATTTTAATAAGTCTGACCTAGCTCCATTGGTGGTAATGGAAATATTTGTGAGTTTGATCCAGGACCAATCTTTAAGTTACCTAGATGATATATTCTTCAGCTGATTGGTTTGTTGCACACATTGAGGTAATACTTTTCTTTGTTGACTTATGGAAAATGCCATGTCAAAAAGTATTGAGGCTCTCGGTCTCATGCTATCATCTGTTATTTTTCCTGTCCCCAAGAGCTGCTATTCTCTAAAAGGAGGAAACTATTGGTTTGACCATGTGTAGCAGCCAGCATGGATTTATCAAGAATAAACCACTTCCTTGCTGTCAGGTAGGTACTTGATTTCACATGCTTGCTCTTTTCTGGGGATGGGGGATTTGAAGCTAGATGATTTTTTTTGTTTGTTTTAAAGACGTTTGTCCTTTTTGATCTTCTGGAGTTTTATGTGTCCTCCATCACTTCCCAGACAAGACCAGGTGTGTTTGGGAATTCAAAACATTTAATCAACTTCTCATACTTGCTTTGGTGATGAATGGTAGCAACACAGCCATTTGGAAAAAGTAATTTATCCAAAGTCCCCCTGGTTTAAACTCATGCTCCTCCATTATCACTCTCACTTGTTGTTTAAGTGCTCTGTTAACAGCTCACAGCTGCAAAGGAGGCAGAGTTATTGTACACTTTTTGTATTAGGTGTTAGTACTTTTCTGTTGGTTAGAGTCCGGCTTCTTTGTCTTCCTCTCTGTTTAATCCTGAATGTAATATGCACTTAAATGAGATTCAGATGAACACACACAAGATCAGTACAATTATATACATCTGTCATATTAAGATCAGCAGTTCAGTAACATTGATGCTGAGCAATGCCCTTCCTTCCTTCACTGTAAGTATCAGCACTTCAGATCCTCGTTTAGAAAATAATGGCATTTCTAGTTTCTGAGTTTGACAGAGATCAGCATTGCTGGATTGCCTTCGTGCAGCCTAAGAAAAGCACCGAGGCTGCAAGGCCATGTTCATGATACACTTGCAAACTCATGTGAGAGTTTCCAATGTGACTGCTTGGTCTTAGTCAACGCTGCTGTTTCCTCACCTTGATGAACAAAGGAGTCACATCAACATCTTAATACCGAGGGGGGAATACTACAAAAGCTGACAACGAGTGTAAGGGATTTTTGTTATCGCCCACTAGTTTGCACGTGATCTGCTGTGATTCATAGTCTTCACAAAGTGGGAGAGCAATGACAAAGAGAAGGACAATTTTAGAAATATCATCCAATAGAGTGGTGAGGAAATCAGACACAACAAACAAATGGAAATAGTTGCAGTACCTCAGGTGGACCATAAAACCTTCACAAGCTGCAAAAAATAAGGAAACTGCAAACTGTGAAGTCAGGAAATAAAGGATAACTGATTTAAAAAAAAACAGTAAGGACAGAGATTTCTAGTGAAAACATACTGCCGGGGTTTTACCTTGCTGTAATTTGGGGACCCAAGTTATCAGATAGGTACCTGCCTTGGACCTCCGAGGGTTTCAAGGCTCTCTTTGGACCAGTCTGTTAGCTGGGTTTTCTAAAAAAGTCTGTGCATTGAGGAATTTATTTTGTGTCCAAAAAAACAAGTGGAGGATTTATTTTTCTCTTCACTGTCCATCCCTGCCAGCAATGGGCAGTGTCATGATTTTTACAAGCACTTGGAGTAGTGTTTGTCTTGGAAACTATGCCAAAGAAGCCATTTTTCTGATTGTCAAGCACTGATTCCTGTCATAACTGTAATTTTTGCCTTGTGCTTTTGCTGAGGTTTTAGATATCTCCTCTGTATGTCCATAGTATGTATATATATTTGTAGATCTTGGATGTTGTGTGTGGCAGTTAAATAAACAAATCTCTCAGGATGAGATCTGGGTGAAGGAGAGAAATAGGTCTGTTATTTTTTTAAAGCATAACAATTCACTGAAATCAGCAGGTGTTTATTTTATTTTACTTTGTGCTTTGTTGTTGTTTGGAGGTTTTTGCTTGAACATGGCCGAGACAAATGGGGATGATTGAAACCCAGCTGGCTGCAGCCCTTGGCAACCTGCTGTAGGTGAGCCTGCTTTGGCATGGAGCTGGATTTAAACCATCTGCAGAGCTTCCTTCCATGCCGCCCAACTATTCAGTGATTTTTGCAGACTTGCCATGGATTGTGACAGTCATAAAAGTGATTTAACAAAAATTATTCCTGCTCACTGCTGTCTTCGTTCAGAAGTTCCAGTAACTTTCCTTCTGTGTTTCACTTTGGTACTGGCTCTGTGCTAATGACCTTTTCTGTGAAGTTCAATTCCTTCCTGTCATTCTCTTTGCCTGCAACAGATTTTGCCATTATTAATTTAATGAATGCCTGAGAACTATTGCACTGGTTATTTCCTTAAAAATAATTTGAAAAGAAGTCTTCACAGTCAGTCTAGCTTTCCACATCAGTGAACTTTCATAACCTTTTGGTGTGTTTATATTACCCTCTTTAATATTTGACCTCTCACTTGCAAAGAGCTGGAGTGGAAATCCTAGGCTCCAGACACGGGTACAGGTTGGCATCTTCTGAACTCACACTCTGTGGCTCTTGCTTCACAGAGATTCTGGCTTTCCAGCAAAAGGAGCCTCAACTGCTTGCACTGGCAGCTGAGCTTGTTAACTGCCTCTGGTATAGATAAGACTATTCTTCATTCTTAAGTAATGGCATTGTTAACTGGAGTAATTGCAGCTGTACAAGCAATGGGTGGAACTACAGGTTGTGCTGGTGTGGCGTGCTGAAAGTCTGTTACAAGTTGCTCTCTGAACTCTTCAGTGGTTGAACTTTTGCTTTTCAAAGCAACACCTACTTGGAAATACAGGTTAATGAGATGTTGATATGGAGCAGCAGCTTCTGAATCACAGCCTGTTCAAGGAATTCAAGGACTGGGATGGTGTTGGGCGTGCTAGAGATGTTCTTGTTGTTCTGTATCTGGGATTTTCAATCGGCATAGCTTTTGAAGGTTCTCAGTGTACTTAAAAGTTGCTCTGCGCAGAATGATCATTGTAGTTATTCAAGTACATAACCCTAAGCATAGGCATGGCCTTAAACGGTAGTGGTGCATCAGGCTTCAGAAATAGTGTCTTCAAACTGGGCATGTGGAGTCTACAACTGCCTGAAGGTGCAGGTAGATGTGACTACTTGCTGGTAGTCGCAAAAACCGACTGGGACAGCTTGGGTGCAGAACCAGTTCTCACAGCTTGCTTGTTCAGTGTCAGCTGTGGGGAGGAAGAACATAGCTTGCTTAAGATCTGTGGAAGAGGAGCCCCAGTAGAGTCTGTAGCTTTACACTATGAAGTGGCTACACAGGCAGCCTAAAACTCAAGTTTTTGGCATGCTCAGCCGAGGACTTTCTCCATCAAATCATAGGGTTGTTTCACTGGAAATGCATCCAAGTAGTTGCAGTATTTGCACAAAGCTTGTTCTGATTTGCGTTAGCACAATCTCTGTAAGAACTGCAGGATGCTTTTGTGTTTTGCCGTGAAGTTCAGTGCTCAAATGAATCACAGCCGTCTGTTTTCCTTGAGTTGAAAGCTTCACAGTACAGGAGGGAAGTGGAATTTGACTCTCCAAGTCCAGTCAAACGTTAACCACTTAGTATGAAGCCTTATAACAGTATTAGCAGCAGCTTGAAGACCAGACGCTCCAAGATGCAGAAGAATCACTCCAGGTACACAAACCCGGCTTCTTATTTATGGGAATCCTTTTCTCTAGGTGCTGGGGGCATTATGTACCCCATTGATTAGGGAAGCAACTTCCCTATTAGAAATAATTATTTATTCTGAGCATTTGTTTTTGAACTATTGCAGCAAAATAGAAATACTTGTAAATCCTCTCAGTGCAAGTGAATCCTTGCAGGGTTTCACTCCAAAGCTGACTGCAAGGAAGAAAAAAGAAGCAGCACTCAACCTGTGAGAATTGGTTTTACTGCTTAAGTATTTCTCAACCTTATTGCACTGTGTATGCAATAACTGATACTAGTGCATGCAACAGTATGGCAGAGGCAGAAGGGAGTGTGTCCCCACGCTGTTTTGCAACACTGCACTTTTGAAGTTCCTCGGCTGTGCTAAGAGGATGTGGTTATTCAGTTTTGCTGCTGTTTCAGGAAGGATGGAGCTCCAGTAAACTTTCCCTGAAAGAGTCACCTGGAAACCACAGAGATAAAACTACCTGAGAGGGGAGATGCCACCAGTGGGAGATGGGAACATAGGGCTAGATGAGCACAAATCCTGAGTTCAGGAGAATGATGAGACCAATGAAATGCCCCCTGCATGAGAGCACTGCACAGCACATGCTATTTTTGTTCTGAATGGTTATTCTTAGGAGCTGAAGCCTTTGACATTCTGTGGGAGGGGACACATCACTGTGCGAAGGGTATGTAACTGCAACACAACAAAGCCTCAGGAGAGTTCACGAAATCAGTTGCCAGTCATTCTTGGGGTGATGGTAGCTGTGCTAATCAATTTTTTCCACTGCACGCTGTTCCTCCCCAGGAGCTGCCACTGTGCAGCAAGTTTAGGGGATTCCACGTCTAGTTATCGAAGGATAGATCTTGTGTGGGAGGGGGAAGCCTGCCTGCACCCCACACTGGCTCCTATGTCAGCCACAGAGATTCATTTAAAAAGACGACTTAGTGTACAGAGCTGCCTTTAAAGCATTGTGCTGTGGTCCCACTGCCTTGTCTCAGTGTCACCTCCTTGTCTTGCTGTCTCTTTCAAGCAAGCTTCACCATGTTCTCCTTCTCAGACTGGCTCCACTCTATGACACTGCGGGCAGTGGTTGCAATGCAGGGTGTTGCAGAGCTGTCCTCTCTGCAGGGATGAATTCCTGCTTTGCACATAGTAGCTTTAAGGTGTCAGAGGCTGCCTATTAGTCCCAGCACAACACCTGGAGCAGTTTTGGAATCTCTTCCAGTGACAGAAGACTGATACTGAGGAGATGGAAAACTATAATCCCTTTTTGTCTTAATCCCTTTTTGTCTTAGTGCAAGCACCTGACTTGTGCACATGCATGCCTCTTGCCTGATTTCATGCTGTTGAATTCCTCTTTCCTTCCTCTGTGGTGCCATGTTGCTTTTGTTTTCATCCTGTCACCTGCTCTTTGGAGGGCTGCTTTTCATCGCTGGTGTTAGGCCTCATCTCACAGTTACAGGTGCTGTGTGTTGCAGTTTCCTGTCTAGGGCACTGATCGTTGCTGCTCTTCTGGGTTGTGCCTGTTCTCTCAGGAGGTCACAGCCCATCTTTTCAGGGTCTCTACATGCACTAGACTCTTGTACCTCTTTCCCTCTGAACAAATGAATGCTGGTAACTGTAGGGTTGTTGTTCTAAGAGCAATTAAGAGCACTGGAGTAGGTCAGTGTGAGTCTTGCTATTGAATTCTGTAATTGTAGTCAGTGAGGACTCTGATTTGTAATGTTGCTCCTGGAGCTGATGAGTGAAAGTTTTAACAGCATTTACACCTTGGTGCAGGCATATCCTGTACATGCAGTTGTTTCTTATGATGCCCCTGCTCTGCAGAGTGCTGCAGCAAAGCAGTCTTCTTCACATCCCAGCCTCCTTGCTGGGAACAGGGGGACACATCCTTCACCCAAAGAATCATCCTAACCATTCAGGTTAGGAACATCTGTTTGATCCAGAGATCCAGGTACAGGCTGTGCCTCCCAGGGAATGGTTTGCCAACCCCATAGCAGGGGACATGTTTCCCTGGAGAGCCGTTCCTAGGAAGGAGACCTTCTCCAGTGCCATGCACAAGTGAGCTGAAAACATGCGGAGAGATTGAAAACGCATCCTTAGTGCCCACCACGTGTGTGTAGCAGATATTGTTTAAGTGCATCGTTTACTTGCATGGAAATTACATGCTTTAGGGGTGACACCATGTTGTCAGTAAGGCTCTGGCTGGGTGGTCTCCAGCACCTGTGCTGTTGTCATCTTTTGGCTCTTGGATTGTCCTATTGTGACATGAGGTTTAGAGGTGGTCTTGTGCAACTGGGTGCTATTAAGGATGGGGACTGCTCTGGCTCTTGTTTTCTAGGCACCAGGTCTCAGGGGCTTGCTGCGTGTCTCCAGCAATGCAGAGCAGAGTCAACACTCAAAAAACAGATTCTAAAATGCATGCAGTTTGTGCATCTACAGGTGACATGTTCCTGCTGGAGCACTACTCCAGCATAGAGCTCAGACCAGGGCTGCTCTCGGTGGAGGGAAGGGAGGACCCATATCAGGGCAGCCAGGACCAAAGATCCCCATCCCTTTCCAGAGTTGTCTGGTTGTCACCTGCCAGTTGTTGCAGAGGGTGGCACTTAGGAAAGCTCTGTCCTTGCCACTTGGTGAGGCAGGACCAGGCCTCGCAGAAGGTGGAGTGGATACGCCATGCTGAGAACCATTAAACTAGATCTGCATCGCTGAGGGTGAGTTCAGCTGATGATAAGTAGGACGCTGATGAGTGCACGTGTGGTCTCACGCCCTACCTAGTTTCCCTGTCTCTTGACAGATGATGTTCATTTGTCCATGGGCATGCCTGTGTGGATGCCTGGTCTTCCTTCAGATGTGATGGTGGGGGTGTGAGGGTTGTGGGTGGCTGAGCTCCTTTCTTCACTTGTTCCCCTCTCTTATGTGCTGCAGTGCTTTGCTCCAAGGAGATGTGGAGCAGGTGAGAGGGGCTCAGCTGTGTCCCGAGGGAGATGGAGGTCCTGCCCTGTGGCATGGCCTCGCTTTGTGAGCATCACCTTGCTTCTCTGAGCTGGGAACCCAGATGGCTGTTGCAGGTGGCTGCTGTGGGGGTAAGCTGCAGCTGGCCCTGACTGGGGAGGGCTGCGGGGGCACAGCTGGAGCCAGGCATGGCTGAACCCTCACCCATGAGGAGACTTTGTGGGGCCGACGCAGGGCTTACCTCATAACACACATTCTCTGCCTGTGAAAGCTGCCTATGACATGTGCGTATAGCCAAGAATGCAAGGTGCCTCTTGGAGGCCGGAGGAGATGCTTTTTGTGTCATTACAGGTTTAGCGAAGAGATTGGATGTGTTGGTGTGGCACTGAGTGGGTGAGTGACAGCATGAGCAGTCAGAGCCATGCTGCTCACTGCTGCGGCCTGGTCCCTGGGTTGGTGCTGGGAACTGGCCTGGGGAACAAGTGCGTTTAAGCTGATCATGCACTACTAACTGTTTTTGTTAGTTTGTTTTTTTTGTTCCTTCTAGAAATAAGCTTTCTCATAACCCCCCACAGGAGGAAGAAGTGGATGTAATAATGAGAAAAGGAGAGACCACACTGAATGGCAGCAGGAGCAGGGGTATACCAGTGTGCACAGAGCCATTTTGAGCCTTGGTGCCTTGAACAGTCACTGGAGGAGTGGCTTCAGAAGCTCTCCTGACCTTCCTGGAGCTCTGACACCCCCAGGCAGGATGTGCTTAGAAAGCTGCAGCGAGTGAGCTCAGCTGGGCACTGCCCTTAGCCGGGGATGTGAGGTGCCAGGTGAGAAGCCGGAGCACACAGCAGCAGAGAGAGCTGCTTAACCTGGTATCGCTCTGCTTTGACCTAATAATTTGTAGGTATTTCTCATGCTTTAGATTTTTAGCTGAAACACACGGGCTGATTGCTACTGGAGCATGCTACTAAGAGATACTGCTACAACACACTTTGAACTCACATAATTCTATAGCAAAAGAATTTGAGACTTCTCTTTTTTTTAGAATGAGAAGCGCTGCTGTTCTGAGTACGATGGTGTTGCATGCTGTTTGGAATTTCCCTTGCTTTCTATATATACACATGCAGCAAAGCCACAGGAAATAGAAGTTTAAAAAAAAAACAGCCATAGAACGTAGGTATCTTCTTGAACAAATGTTGTTCTTGTCATTGGTTTTATCATTAGTGGGCACTTTAATCTTGAGGCATCACTTAAGGCTTGTTTTAAAAGATCTGATGCCCTATAAATCGTTTGAGGGGAAAACGCATTGCCTTAAAGTTGCTGAAAATTTGAGAGGATTTTTAGGCTCATTGGTTCTGTAGTTCTGTATTTGCTGTGCTACAGAAGGCAACTTTATTGTTGATCTTCTCTCTCTTGGGGCTTTTGGGGTGGGGACTAACTGCTGAGGTTTCTCCCAGTTGTCTCTTTTGTGATTCAGTGAGTCACTCTTGCCTACAGTTGCTGTCATAATGTGCTGAGGGCTTATTTCTGCATGGCAATTGGCATAGTCTGGCATTATTAGTAAACAGCATTTACTTTAAAATCCCAACCGAAATATAGTATCATTAAATCCATCAGCCGTGAAGCCTAACTTGCCAGCACTCGGGCTGAATCTGTGGTCTGAAAACCTTATTTTTAGTGAGAGAACTGCTCAGGAGCCCTGAGCCGGTCCTGGCCCTGAACTTGTGCTGCTTTGGAGAGCAAAACTTGAGGGTGATTCTAAAGAGGGAGCAATTCTAGGAGAAGGGATGGACTTAATCATGAAGATAGATGGACAAATACACCTGGCATCTCTGAATGTGTGACAGCGCATTCGTACAAGGCCTAGAGGAGACAGTTACCTGTCTCCTTCCAGACTCCAGGGACCTACAGGGGGACATCTGCCTGCCTTTTAGTACTGTTCTGCCTCTCGAGTAAACCCTCTGTGCCAAGGGATTAACAGAAATCAGAATGGGCCTGATAATGGGGTTTGGTTACCTTGGATGCCATTGGCAACTGATGCAGCAGATAAGGAACTGAGTCCCATGTGGTCATGTAGACTTTCTGCATGGTTTCAAGAGTCTGTGCAATTTTACAAATGTGTTTTCAGTGAACATGTGTCGTACAAATGGCTAATGAAAGTTCATAAAGTTTATGCTGTTCATGTTGCTTTCATTTTACGCATTTCCTTTCTTACTCATGCACCTTCACTGCTTTCTTTTGGGAAAGGAGCTGCGCTGCTTTCAGCATTTGACCAAACAAGATGCACACTGCGTGGACAGCCATCCAAACAGCAGAGAAAAACTGTGTGAGGCTGAAGGAGCTTTTCTTCCTGTAAAGGGTTCAAAAATGGTGCGAATTCATGGCTGCTTTTACTTCAGTGTTGGGGCAGTGGAGCTGACGGTTCTTATATGTTTCAGCCTACAATCTGAGGAACCTGAACTGTGAATGTAGGAGTTGGTAGGAGTTGCTTGGGAAGCACTGATGTGTATGCTATGCTTGCTGAGGAAAAGGCAAAGCACTGGTTAAGAGCTTTTTTAGGACAGATAATGTATGCCTTATAATCTGAATCAAACGTGTGTGTAGAGACTCTGGTAGTTTAATTTTACAGTGTCTAATTGGTTTCTTGGTTAGCACAAAGACAGAGAAATAGATAAGGCTCTTTTTACTAGCATTAGGGGAAAATAGGAAGTAGTAAAATAGCCCCAAAGCTGAGGTATTTTTATGCAGCAAAGCAGCAGATCTATTCTGGATTTTTGACACTGGTATTCAAATTTCAGTCTTCTGTCATACAGCTTTAGGTTGTAAGAGACTTGCTGTAACCTATGCTTGATCTATAACTTCATCAGTTTGTATTTGCTGGGCCAATGTGGGCCTCTTTGTGGATATATCCAGTTTCCCAGCATTCATTTCACCTGAATCCTTTTTTTCCAGGAATTGCGTTCCAACCTCTGCTTTGACACGGAGAGAACTGATTTACAGGACTTGAAACAAGAATATCAAGGATATCTTCTGTTGATTTCTGTGTACTGCAGCTTCCTGTATCTAATTCTTCCGTCCGTATCTAATAGTTATATTTCAGTCTGTGCAACTATACCCATGGGGTAGTATTAATGTATGTTAAAACCATAAACAAGGTTTGTCTAGTGAGACAACAGGCAGAAGAAATAAACTAACCACTGAGAGATCAGCTTATGCGACAGGAAGTTTAATCATATTTTTCTCAGTGTATACTCTGTGTGCTACATCTGATCTCTAAGACCTTAAAAGGCAATGTGTAAAATGGTCACCCTAAAAAAAAAAGAGAGAGAAATCTCTGCACTTTTATGTATGCTGTGATGGGAAAATCAAGCTGGTAATCACAGGTTTACCATCAGTTAAAGAATAGATCAGTGAAAAAACACTGCACCTGCACGCTGCTTCTTTTTTTGTAATGGCCCACCTAAGGCAGCACTGGCAGAAGTCATCATCTCCCTTTGAGCTGTAAAAGCGTTGTGAAAAAGCAGAATTAAGATTTGCTTAGAGAAGATAGTTGCCTTTAACTGTTCATCCCAGAATTTCTTACACATCTTGTTCAAGGATAGGCTCTGGGCCATGAGGTGGACTACTGCTGTCCCAAGGAAGGGAAATTCCCTCTCAAGCTCTCCCAAGGAGAGCAGTTTTCCCTCTGTGAAGTTCTAGTTCTTTGAGCTGTTCTGTAACCATCCAGATGTTAATCATACAGACAGCACTACTGTGGTGCTTTGTTATGTATGTTGAGGAAAGAGGAGTGTACCATTTCCCCTCAAGCTTTGTGAACGTGGACCACAGCAAGGAACACTTTGTTCGCTTGTGTTGGAACTGCATGGAAACAGGGAGAGGAAAACTGATCAAAATTCAGTGCTGTGTGGGAAAATAAACTGGAGACCGGACTTAACTCCTAGCAAGCTGCTGTTCAGCAGGAGCATCTCTTCCCTATGGGAGATCAAGGGATAGTTGATGCTATAGAAAATCCTAGCAATTACTGGAAGCAGGGGGGAACGAAAAAGATAATAGGAATATAGGCTGAGCAAATGCACAATGCTCTTAAAGCACACTACTGAAATAGAAGCAGAGCTGAAGACAAGGGTGGTGTTAAAGTAAGGTGGTTGGATTTCTTTGGTTTATTTGTCTGTACACCATCCAGCTCTGACCTATTAAGAAATACTGGGAGCTATGGCTGAGAAAAACCCCTCCAGCCCCATTTGTGTAGACATTGTTATGTCTAATGTTTCTTCTCCAAACAACTTCCTCATACAGCTCAGGGACTGTCTCCAGTGTAGACAGGACACAAAGAAATTTAAGCTAGCAGTGGCATAGTCCCAAATGATGTGCAGCAGGCTAGGGCATTACATGTATTCTCATGCATCTGAAATGTCATTTGTCCTCTGAAATGAGTGATTTTCAACGTATTTGAATATAGTTTGAGACGCTGGTTATCACTGCAGGAAAGGAATAACTCATACCTGAAACCATGACATTTAGTTAGCCACTAAGTAACATACTTCGACTTTTTTACATTTAAATACTTACACTAAAAGACAGTTTTGACTACTAATACAGTAAAGCAACTGCACAACCACTTTTATTATAAAAATAATACTTAAGTAAAATTGGAATACAGTCAATAATTATACAAAAATCTTTGCAAATGAATTATTTACGGCACAGAAAAAAAATAAATATCCCTGTACATTGTTTCTGTGCAAAGAGACAGGCTAGTGTTAGTCAATAACCAGCCCTTGAATGTTTTCTTCTCCTGATTTTAGTTGAACACAAGGATTTTCAGTTAAGATGTTTGAAAGTTCAGCTTCAGTCTCCAAAAAAATACTTTCACTTTTAATCCAGATAAAGTACAAGAGGATTTTTCCTATCTTATGCCAAACTGTTCCTCCCCCATTCTTCAGCATGCGCTGTTTGGAAGAGAATGATGTTTTCAAGTTCAGGGACTCTTTTTCCACGAGCCTTCAGACTGTTGTCAACGATGAGACTCAAGAGTCAAACTGCAGTCTAAAGCCAGCTACCACTAAGTTTTGTTTTCTTCTGTTTGTAGTAGAATTTGCATTATGCTTGTGTTGCTCACAGTTAAGTTCTTCACAAAAACACTTTGCTTATTCTCAAAGTCTTTCAAACAGTTCAAGAGAAGGTGAAATCAAGTAAGAGGTAGATCCTGTTCATCCTCCTAGCGCCTAAGAGCTGTCCATTTGAATTACTCTGGTTTAGGACTATAGGAGATGGGCCAAGTTTTACTGTCTAGAGAGTAGTGATTGATTTACGTGCCTCACATCACATCGTCACTGGCAACATTCCGTAACGTGCTTGAGAAATTCATCGCTGAGTTCATCACTGAAAAATCTCATACAATGAGGACATCTAAGTTCACCCTGCGCCCTGCCCTCTGATCCTGAGTTTCCATTGTCTGCAGGTGGGGAAGTCTGTTCAGACTGTGAGGCTGTTCTTCTTGTGCCTGGTTGGCCTGGGCTGCTGCCTCGTAGATGTTCAACTTTTGTCTGTATATGCATATGATTTTGGTTACCAGCGTGAACTCTGAAACGGCTACTTGTGTCTCTGGAGTCCTAGAAAGAGAGAAAGAACAGCTCTTGAAAAAAAAAAAAAATGAAGTATATTCTCCACAATAATTCTACCACCTTTATCTGAAACATGGCTTATGTTTTTACCTGAAGATTTGTAAATAGAATAGGTGACATTTTTTCACAGTTTTATTAAGAAAAAGTCATAAGCAGGCTTGTAGAAAACAGGATAGTTAGCAGGCTACTTTAAAGATGCCGCTGTTACAAAAGTCAATTTTTCCTCTCTTATAACAATTCACAATTACCGTGGTCAATGAAAAGAGGGAAAATGGACTGGAGAGAGATATGTATCACAGAATCACAGAATTATCAAGGCTGGAAAAGACCTAGAAGATCATCCAGTCCAACCATTACCAATACTTCT
>JANHGO010000001.1:12584000-12616603 GCA_024606505.1 Aquila spilogaster
TTTCTTCCTTTCTGGCCTATTAAACTGTTCTTATCACAACGCACAAATTTTACCCGTTGTTTATTTTACTCCCCCCCTCCCCCCCCCCCCAATTCTCTCCCCCATCCCACTGGGTGGGGAGGAAGTGAGTGAGTGGATGCATGGTGCTTAGTTGCTGGCTGGGGTTAAACCACAACACCTTGCTACCATAATACAGTTGCAAATACAAGTTTAAAAAAAACTTCAAGCTATTCACATGCAATATGTGAATATATTTGGAACTATAGTCAAAGGGGATCTGTCACTTGATTGAAAGACTATCATGTTCAAAATAGATGTTTAACAAGTGTGTTAGAAGTGTGTGCTGAAAAATACTCTGTACTTCATTTCTTACAGGATAGATCTGTCACCTGCTACAGAAGACTTTCTCACTTAATATTTTGATTTTAATATTTAAGTGAGCTTTTCTCACTTAGCTTTTCCCCATACTATCATTTTTCAAAATGTTTTCTCATGATTTCCTGCAAAGCAGTGTTTTGCCTTGATCACATGAAGGTCTTTCAACCGACTGATACCTCTCTCTTTTTAGTGTTTGATTCTGCTCTAGCTCTTAGCAAAGCAATCATAATTTGATGCTTCTTAGGTGCCTGTGGTTTCCAGCAGTGCAAGTGTAATGTAAAGCTGGAGTTCAGCCTAATGCATGCAGCATTCTGTGTTTTTTCACTTCTAGAAAATAAATTTGAGCCATGAGGCACAGCAGAGGGGAAGATCAGTTCATTGTCATTTAAGAGCCATTAATCTCTTATAAATGCTTTCCCTCTTCTAGCTGATCTCTTTTTGAAATGTTGCCCAGTTTTAAGTGACAAAACCAAATGAAGCAGATGAACCATACTCCTGCGTTATTTCTGCAAGCTATGTGTTTCTTAATTACTGCTTTTGAACCAGAGCAAATACAGAACACGTCTGCTACAGGCAGCGTTGAGGCTAACCTCTGCTCTTGACCATGAGGTTTCCAAACCCTTGCGGTGAAGGCTAGTACGGCTAGTGATGCACAAAGGGTATCCCACTAACAATTTCCACACCTCATTTTCTTCCCTGCTATGCAGAAGACTTGCTTAAAATATCGGCATCCCTCAACCACAGTCTGGTTGTGGTGGCTTAACCTTGCAATAACTCTAGCCAGTTTGGTAATTCCAGCGCACCGTTCATGCGTAGCTCAACAGGGGCATTCCCATGCATGGCTCCTATGCTGACAGCGGCTGTCTGTCTTTGTTCCTGTCTAGATGGATTTTCATCTTTGTGTGCAGCCCCAGCTCCATGAAGCTGCTGATGCAATTCCCGTTGACTTCAGTAGGGTTTGGCATTCCCCAGTCATTCTTTCCTTCGTGCCTACGTTCATTCAGCATGTGTTCAGCTCTGGTTTCATGCTCAGCTCTCTTCTCTAGCCCTTCCTCCTCCATTCTTGTCTCCTTAAAAGATGATAGAGGCACAGAAATAGCACTTTGCAGTCTTCAGAGGGGTTATTTTGTGGTTTCCTGGAGAGTCTAAGCTTGCGTCTAACTTGCTTGTCAGTCTTTTCCCATCCCCCCCCCCTTTTGAAACTTTTATGCTGAAGGCCCAGCCTCACAGGAAACTATCTTTAACCAAACCACAGCAACAGAATTATCACATATACTCCCCTCCTCAAAACTGTCTGAAAGATCACATAGGTGGCACAGTTTCACAGCCTTAAGAATTTCACTGCTTTGCAATGGGAATGCACACGCTGGGTAGGAAATCCCAAGATGTTCCACTGTCTCTGCCTCAAAGGGCCAGCGCTCATTAGGCTCATATCAATTCCTCTTAGGGTTTTGGGGTAGGTTTTTTTGCTGGGGTGAGGGAAGGAGGAACATTGGTTCTACCTTCATCACAGTGAACTTCAAAACAGCAGGAGTACTTTTTCAAGTTGTGCCTGTGCTGAAGAGGTCACGGATCAAGGCCATGCTGGGTTTTGACTACAGCGGACAAAAAGTCAGACATTAGCTGGAACCTTTTTGAAGTTGCCATTTGTTGCCTACGGTCATGATGCTTTTCTTTCCCATGCCTGATGACTTTTTATTTTTACTAAGATGTAAGTTCACTTAGCATCAGTATGGAATCAGGGATTCCTTCACTTACACTAGTGATGCCCTGTTTTGGGAGTGTGCCGGTCATCCACAGTTGTGTTCTTTATTCATCTTTGTCCTCCACAAGCCTTTATGGTTGGGTGGGTTTTTTCTGCTAAAAGGTAATGCCACCTGTCAGGCATTCTTTTAACATGCTGTCTCTGATTTTAGATAATGGTGTTATTTGGCTAGTAATGTGCTGAAGCTGTTCCTGTTTCTTTTCTCACATCCAGGAATATTTGCACAGAAATTACAACATCCTCATAGAACAATAACATAACTTTTTCTGATAAAACAGTGAGGGCTTTTAGGTAAAATAAGAAACCATGTGTTTGCATGACGCTCCAGTTCATCTGTTGGAAGATGAACACTTCCTGTGTTCACTGAATGGCACTCTTCCTGTGCCATTCCTTTTGTTTAATTTGGTCTTCTCAGAATTCTCAAGTTTATTTGAATTTTCCAACTTCCCTCTGATTTATCCAGCTTTCACAGTTCATTGTCTGGACTAATCCACCTCTCTCCTTTATTCTCAAGGTTAGTAACAAGTTAGTGGAAGGCCTAATTCTGCTTGTAGTGTTGGTTGACCACATAAGAAATTACTTTTTCTATCCTTTTTTAAATTCGTATTTATTTCCTATAATGAATAATACCTTTCTTATAACCTCTTTAGGTCTGGTCACTATACTGCATTTTTTGTTGTAGCATGCTGAATAAATTATATTTGCATTAAGTGGTTTGGGTTTTTTTTTCTCTCCTCCAGTGTCTTTTCTGTGTTTGTCCATACCTTCCTTGAAGCACGACTTTTTTCCTCTTGTTCCTGGAGATGGGAAAGAAGCTGTGTGGGTATGGCATGGTTGCCTTTCCTACAGATGCCCTGCTGGTGCTTGTCACCAGCTTGAGGGCTGGAGCAGGTTTGGAGGTGGATGTTCTCTACACACAGTGACTGCAGCCTCCCTTCTCCATTGTGTCACCGTGGCTGCAGGTGGGAGCTCACCTGTGTGTCATACCTGCTGTGTGGTCTCCACTGCAGTTAGCAGTCAGCTTCTTCCACAAGCTCCAGAGTTTCATCCTTTTTTCTGCTGGCGAGGAAGAGGATCAAAACCTGTTGGATTTAACACTCACAAAGCAAAGAAGCCTAAGCGCTATGATGCATGTAAGGAGATATAACACTTTATCTTTCCTATTTTTCTCTCTCTCATACTTCCCCTTGAGTTTTTGCAGGGTTGATGGTTGTTACCCTGTACATCTCTGTCTTGGACTGGCGACTCATGCCAGAGTGAAAAAGGAAACAGTTTAAAAGTATGAGAAGCATCCTGGGGCAGGACAAGGAGATTTATGTGGAGGAAGGGCAATTTGGTGTAGTGTCGCAGCTGTGGTTTTCTTTTATCCATATGTTGCTTCAGTACTGTCCTGCATCTCTAAAGCCTTCACACCTCTGTCTCTGGGGCTCAGAAAGATGATCTGAAGCATGTTCTTGGTTCATGGCTCATACCATGAACCTGTTCATGGTAACATCTGAAGCCTGTTCATGGTTTGTACCTCTGCTATATGTGGTCCTGCATTTTTGGACAAGCAGTCCCCTGGTCATGGAGCAGGGACAAGCAGCACCAGGAACTTGTTCAGGAGGGGTGACACAACCCACACGGCCGTGTGATATGGCAGACTGGCCGCATGACTGCGAGATAACGTCTGGCACATGGCAGCTCTGACTGCAGGTACATAATTCAGTCGCTGGATGGGGAGGCAGGGGGGAAAACCCAGAAGAATTTAAAAATCTCCTTGGGAGGAAAAAAAAAAAAAAAAAACAAACTCTTGGCCTTCTGGCTGCATGCTGAACCAGAAAAAAACTGCACATGTAACAAACAGTTCAAATAACAAGCCATAAAAGAGGCCACACTGCGAGATGAAAGTTTTCTTTTTTTTTTTTTTTTTTTTTTTTTTTGACGTGAGGTACCAGTGATGAAAACTGCCAGAGGATGTCGCAGTCGATGACTTAAGGATGGAATTTCCACATTGCTTCTGGGTCCTCTTCGTTATGCAGAGTGACGCCAGCCCTTTGGGGTTACTTGAACGCTGATGATTTTGTAACAGCCTTTAACGCACAGGGATTTTATTTTGGACAGCCTATCTCAGGAGTGGATTTGAGTGACGTTTTCACGTTCCTGTCCAGGAAACGTGAGAAATCCTCTCCTGTTCCTGTATGGTCAGAGGAAGATGGGGAGAGGAAAAGGCTTGGTTACCTCTCTGAATGAATGAACGAATGAATGAATGAAACTGCCCCTGCAACGTCACGTTGCCTGGTGTGTTTAGAGATGCTCTTTGGAGCACTTCCAGAGATGGGTTTTATCTTCCAGGAACAAAGAGCTGTATATGACTCTGTGTTCGCAGTTCCCAGTAGTGCTGCTGTGATTTTGCTTCTGATTGTTCTGAGCAGACATGAGCAGGGCTGTTCAGTGGTAGGTAGCAGGATAGTAACACAAGCAGTTGACATTTCTGCTTGAGGTTCGTGTGGCTGGCAGTTTGCTTTAAAGGTGGACACCTCTAGACTCATTCCTGCTCTTCTGATGCACTATATGGATGTGTTTAAAGTCATTTAAATGAAAAAAAAAAAAGTTGCTTTCCTCAGCCCTAATTTCAGGATTTCATTGTTATTGGTAGTTTCACCAGCTCAATACTGAGATAGGTTGCCTGAGGTAATTCTTCTAACTTTTAGGAGGATTTTTTAACCTATTTGTTACAGCCATAAAACCTGTCCCACTTCAAGTAACATAGAGGCATTATGGTATTGCAGTGACTAATAGGACTCTAATGCTGCTGCTTAACTCCTGGGATGGTTTGAAAAACCCTTGTCAAATAAAAGTTCAGCTGGATGCAGTGAGTGTTCCCTATTGTAGCAAGTTTTTGTGACATGAAAAGTTTAAAAACACAATGTTCTAGGAAAAGTTCATAGCTGTGGCAGTAAACGCTTCTTCTAGCTGTCACCCCAGGTTTCATCATAAATCTGTGTGTTCCTATGTGTATGCACGTGCCCCCAGTCACGACTACTTGCAAAACTTGTTTGAATAAATTAAAGTGAAGTGTCTATTATGCCTTCCCAGGCAGCTGTGTTGTCCTCTGGCTGTCGATAAGAAGCGAGCTTCTCGGCTTCCTGCGCCGCGTCCTTGGGCGCTGCAGCGTGCCGTGCGTGGTGAAATCAGGGAATTTCAGTGAGCCGGAGAAGGAAGTGAACGTTCTGTCCTCCTGCGTGGTCATAGTCAAAAGTACCCGGGTAAAACTGAGGCAGTGGGGGGGGGGCGTGTTCAAAGAACTGTGGGAAGTGACTCCTTTCCTCAAGCAAATAGATGCCAAATCCCTGGATTTTCAAAAGTATAAATCTCCAGAGGTGGAGTTCTGTGAACCTGACACAGCTGTGGTGTCTGTGTGCCTTTTGGTTAAGGTTAACTGTGAAGCAAATGCCATGTTATACGGCTAGCAGGTGGTTAACCAAAGGGAATTTTGCTTTGTTGCAGAGAGAGGCAACCACAGTACATGTGTCTTCCTCCAGGTTATTCAGTGGGCATTCAGAGAAAAAATCCTGGGGGTGGAGACTGTGGGGAAGATACTAAAAATTTCGAGTTCAAGGTTTCATCCTTTAGTCCATTCAGAGACTCTGTAACAGATCTGTCGGGTGGGTGGAGAGGGATGTGTTGTGCCACAGATACCTTTAAGAGCTCTCCTGTCTTTTGTTAGCCGTATCAAGATGTGTAATCGGATTGTAGTCAAGTATACCCGTTGTAAAGGGCGCTACTTCCAAATAGTTTCAGCAAATGATGTGTTTATAGTAAGGCTGTTAAAATGGATTCCTTATAAAGGTTCCTCTTAAAAGCAGCGATAGGAGACTAGAGTTTTTGGACTCCTTGCTTTGTGCTGCTATTACCAGGGACCACTCTTACTGAATGGCAAACACTGAGCAAAATGTTGTTTCTTCTGCTGAACAGACTAGTTGAACGTGGCCTGCTAATGAAAAAAATCTAACTGGTGATGTTTCAGGTTTTGGGGTTTTTTTAAATAAATAATAGAATTCTTGGAGGGATTTTAAGGGAAGGAGGCAAGGTAGATGAATGGCCAGAAACCAACTATTTCTGCTTGCTTTGCACCATATGGACATCTATCCTTTCAGTTGGATTGCTACCTGGATTGGCCCTTTTTGCTGTGTTTTACAGAAATAAGTTGGGTAAAGAGATAACTGGATTCAGAAGAGCATTACGCAATTTCAGACACTTAGTAATTTCAGTATGTCCTTCAGGTAGTTATGCTGTAGTGGTGTTACAGCACCAGCAGATAACTTACAGTCATCAAAATTAATTACATCATCTACTGCCCTGATATCTTCTCTCGTACATCAGTTTTCCAGATACTCAGAGACAGCTAGAATGAACAGGACTAAAATCAATTATACAAACCCCCAGACCAAGATAGACTTTCTGTAGGAATCTCCTAGAAACAAGAAGTACAGAGCTTTGTTCCTTTTCTGTACATGCCAATATAAGAATGTGAAAACTGCAGTTCTTGGTGAAGAGTCTAGGATCAGCCTCTGACAGAGGCCAGTAATGAATAATATAGTGATGACTGTATATTTGCTCCATTTCTAATCTTATTTCCCTGAGGATTCCCTGCTGGCTTTTGTCAGCTAGTGATTTAGGGACTTCCCGAGCCAGATGCTGCATCCACACTTGTGCTTAAAAGCCAACAGAACTTTCTTCCTTCAATTCATCTGATCATTTTTGAAACCATTTATCCTTTTGCCATCCAAAACATCCCATGGCAGTGAGTTCTTGCATTATGAAAACCACTAAGTACTAATCCTTCATTCACCATCTTGTTCACTCATGGTTTTATAAACCTCAGGCATCGATCATCTCTCTTCCTACTTAAGAAGTTTGAGTTTATTTAATCTTTCCTTGTGTGGAAGCCTTTCTGTATCTCTCTATGTTCCCTTTCTATATGTTTTGTATGTTGTCTGCATCTCATTTATTGGAAGGCTACCCAAGCTGTACAGTGGTGATGAGAAATGGATTTTAAAGTTAGCACAATGTCTTTGGTTTCTCTCTCTTAATTCTTAGCTTCTTTTTGTCTTTGTTGTGGCACCTGATCCCTGCCCTGTTATGTTCAGGGAGCTTAAAACTGACCTTGAAATGGCAAAGGACGTAACATTTCCTGAATGACTCACAAAAGATACTCTGCCTATAAGCGCTGGTTCAGACTTTCTGTGGAAGTACCTGCCAATACATATCAGTTAAGACATGGATTTGTGTTTTTTATGGAAGTTCACTTGCTAGAGAGGGAGAGGATGGCTTTACGTTGTTGTAAGTTACAGTCATTGGTCCTCTCCAAGTTCCATGCCTGTTACTCTCTCCCCTCCCAAATGACACAGCTCTGAGAAATGGAAAGGAAAATCTTTCCTAAAACTGTTTTGGTTCCTTTTCTGATTCTGAAGGAAAACACCCAAGTCGTGCTTCAGGATACCAGTAATTCCCAGGATTACAAAAGCAAATCACTTTCTTCTTTTGATTATAAGACGAGGAGCTGAGAAGAAAACAGGAAGCTGATCCTGACAGTCTGATCTGTGCTGCATCCAAGGAATTTGATTTCAAAAGCCTTCCCAAACTCAGACTTGAGGGATGGAAAGTGCTGTGGTTTTTGCAGCAACTGAGGAATTTTGTCATTGGCTTTACTGGTTTGAACTACTTTTGGTTTTGTGGGAAAGTAGAAGCATAAAGAAACTTTAAATGTCAATGATATGTGCTGATACGTCGTTGATCCTACAAAAACTTGAAGCTTCAGGTCTCTTGTATATATGTTCAAATGTACTGGAAGGTCCAAATGTATGCTAAGAAATGTAGGTGTGCCGGAAAGCTCTGGGAGGTAATATTGTGAGAAAATTACTGCAGTACTATTGTTGAAGCTTTTAATGAATTTTTTAAAGAATCTTAGTGAGTTCTGAAATGCCAGTCTTACTCTGCAATGCAAAGCCAGTGTTAAGTATGCTTCGCGTTTTCTTCTGTTTCACTGGATGATTTTGCCTGGCGTTCCTCTCATCGTTATCGGACAAAATCCGCTTTGTTTTCCTGCCTTTTATTTTGATCCTCAGCCCCTTTTGTTTACTTTTCTCAGCCCTCTCGAGTGTTCTCCTTTCTAGCAGAAGACACAACCCTGCAGCAGATGTGTCTCTGTTTCGGGTACATGGTACCTCTGCTTACGAAGCCAGAGCACCCGGCTGTGGCCAGAAAGACCTCCCTTTAGCTGGGAGGGGGCTGTAGCAGCATGTACACAGCACCCCATCTCTTCTGCTCCACCTGAGCGGGGGTACGTTGCAGGGAAGAAGGGGGTGAAGCCAGACAGACCTGCAGTTCTCACCAGCGCTGCCAAAGCCACAGAAAGGCTTTCTCAGCCTTTCATCCACGTCAGCCCTTCTGCTCATCATCATCTTGTCCATAAATCTAGTGCCTTTCTATGCTGTTTGGTTTTTTTGTTTGTTTTTTTTTTTTTTTTTTTAGCAATGCTGGGCACTCCTTTAGCAACATCAAACTGGACAAGTTGGGGTTACTGGGGAGCTCTGAAGCTGGCCTGCCTGCATCCCACTGCATGCTGCCCACCGTGGGCAGTGAAACCCATCGCTGCTCTGCTGGAGGCTGCAGCAGCCTCCTGCTCCGCACCTTCCCCATCCATCGCAGGTACTGAGCAGTCCCTGGCAGTGGAGGCTTCTTGGAGTCACACGTGGGTGTTAAGTCACTCCAGTCTCAGCTGTGTTTTAAGGCACCTCCAGGAGCTTTAACCACTACAGGTCTCTGTTATTAAGAGCAGAACTGCCCCACAGCTGTGAGGCTGAGATCTAGAAATAGGAGCCCAAGAAATTGGATCAAGGCATTAAAAATCCAGGAACTTTTTTCACTGGGATTAGGGATTTTTTTTGTTACAGATAGGGGGATGGCACAGGGAGTGTACTTCCCCCTCCCTGCCCCCCCAGTCTCCAATTGTTTTGCATGAGTCACTGGTGCTGATTAAAGCCCAGCCCAGATTAAATATATTAAGGTGACTCCATTACCGCTGTGTCAAGGAACAGGAAGGTATAAACTGATAGATGGACGCAATCGCGCGGTCTGACCCTCTGTATCCAGTAGGTCCGTATGTCAGTTATCTCTCAGGTGGTGGTGGTTAGTGGAAAGGCTTGTGCAAGAGCCAAGAAAAAAGGAACGAAAGGTTAAGCCTGGAAGGGTGGAGAAGGGAAGAGGTGGGCGTGAAGAGGAACTGAAGAGCTGGCAAAGGGGATTCAGCTTCTTGCAAACATGCAGCTTCATGAAATCACAGCTTAGATCTGCGTAGCTGAAGGTTTTTGGGAGCTGGAAGAACAAAATCTCTTCTCTTTTATAATTTCTCTAGTCCTGACTAGTGCAATGGGGGTGCAAAATTTTTGTCTGTATTTGGTGTCCTTGGGTTGGAGGAAGCATGCAAATGATGCAGCTCCCAGACATGCACTTTCCAGAACATGGAACCATCATTTCCAAATTGTAGTATTTGAGGCATCAATGGAAACAGGGTGAAATGTTTGAAAGAATTGAAAATACCAGGCCTAGAGATACTTGGAGGTTTTGAAAAGCTGTTTTTGTTCTTGGAGAAAGCTAATTTAGCAGAACCAAAACTTTTATTGTAACTTAACCTCGGCTGAACTGTTGACTCTTCCAGAGGAGATGCAGAAAGAAAGAGCCTCTATGAACCAGAAGGCCAAGGTGAAGAGTGGGCCTGTCTGCAGGTCAGGAGAGTCAGGTTCAGGTCTCCTTCCAGACAGTCTGTCTGAGCCCCCGTCAGCATTTGCGTGTGTAGTGGAAAAACTTCATCAGAACAGAATGGGAGAGACATCCCTGAACAACCTGTCACTTAGAGCACTGCCCTGTGGCGGGAAAGGTTCCTGCCCTACCACCAGATGTAGATGCACACATGTGCCTAATTTAATCAAATACACACTGTTCTGCTATATGCATACACGGACGTTGGAGATTTTTTGCAGGCAATGTAGTGAGCAGCCATGGGAGGTGGCGCACAGCGTCGTTTCTCTTCAGTTTGTTGCAGAAGTACTGCATGACGCACGTCGTGTCCGAACAGGGTAGGATGGCAGAAGGCGCCTGCTAGTTCGTGTGGTCCCCAGGGTCAAGTTAAGTGCTGTGGAGGGAAGGAGGGATTGCTCCATCCCTGGGAGTGCCTGTGCTGGGCCTGGGGGTGCTCCCACAGAGCAGGGTAGGGCTGCCAGCTGGCAGAGAGCTGCAGCAGGCTCTGCAGGCTGCGAAGGCTCCTTGTAGGAGGGAATTGCATAGCACAGTGGTGGAAAAAGGGAGTAAACTTTTTGTAGGGACCAAGTGGACGCTACGCAGAGTTTTCTAATCAGGGAATCTAATGAAATTTGCTGTACTGGAAAGACTGGAAGGCAGGCTGTGTGGTTTCTTTGCCTTCTGCAAGGATGTAGCTGGACTTCCCTCAATATTCTGCTCTGTTGTCATATTTTTGTTAAAGTCCTGTGGTCTTTTGTCCAATTTTTCTTTTTCCATGTTTTTCTTGATGTACAGTTTTGAAAGCACAGTGCAGCACTTCAGCTGTGCTTTATCAATGCCATGTGGAGCAGAGGGATTTCTTCACATCCACCTGACAGCTCTTCTGTTTATCCTCTGCACTTTGGTGCCTAGCTTATTCACAGCAGCCTGTGACTCAATTCAGCCTCTGAACCTTCTTGAGGAGTTGCCCTGTTAGTGATTCTTCATCATGTATTTGTGCAATTCATTGCCCTCAAACTACATAACTTTGCATTTGTCCTTGGTGAATTGCCAGCATTTTCCAAACCACCTACCCAATTTGCCAAAGCCGTTCATTCCGATTCCTTTCACCAATGCACTGGCACTTTCTTTTCATTTGGGATCTGCATGTGTATTTAACACATCTCTGTCCCATCCCCCAAGCAGTAATGAAAGTATCTGATTGTTAGGTCCAGGACCCATCTTTGAGGAGCCTTGCTGATAAATTCTCCCAGACTGATTTTTGCACCCTTTGAGATAATGTTTTTCGGAGTTTGCTTATTGAAATGTCGTGTGAAAATGGTATTGAAACTCTCAGTATCTCTCACGATATCTGCTGTTTTTCTTCTGTCCACAAGAGCTGTCATCCTGAAAAAGGAGGAAACAATCAGTTTGACCATGAGTAGCAGCCAACATGGATTTCTCAAGAATAAATCACCTCCTTGTTGTCAGGTAGGCACTTAAAAATCATCTGCTTGTTCCTTTGAGGGAGGGTTGAAGGTAGTTTGTTTTCATTTTAAAGACATTTGTCGTTTCCAAGCTTCTGGAGTTTCATCCATGACTTCCCAAACAAGATTGAGTATCTGTGGGAATTCAAAAAATTCATCCAATGTTTTTTATTCTAAACTTTGTGATGATTAGCATCAGCACAGTCACTTTGAAAAACCTAATGTATCCAACAAATCCTTAGTTTAAGTTCATGCTCCCTTGTTACCACTTGTCTTTGTGTTAACCACTCTCTTACAGCTCATTTTTGTCAAGACAGCAGGAACCGTGCACCTCTTTTATCAGATTTCAGTCCTTTTCTCTCAGTCAGAGTCCAACTCCTTCCTTTGTCTTCCTCCTTCAGTTAAATATCAGGGTCCTAAATGTGGTATGCACACAAGTGAGATTCAGAAGGATGTCCTGAAGTTCAGTGTAATTATATGTAGATGCACTGTTGTACTAAGATCAGAAATTCAGTAACATCAGTAGTGAGTAATGCCCTCTTTTTTGTCACTGTGTAGGTACCAGCAATTCAGATCCTGACTTACAAAACAACAGAAGTGTTTTGTGCTTGGTCTTGCTCTAGTTCTTCAGTAGATGCAGATCAACATCTCAGGGCCGCCTTCCTGCAGCCTAGGAAAGCACAGAGGTTGCAGGTCATATTCGCGATGCACTCGCAAACTCACAGGAGAGTTTCCAAAATGACGGCTTGGTTTTAGTCAACGCTGCTGTTTTCCTCACCTTTGTGAGCAATGGAGCCGCACCACATCAGCATTGTAATACAGAGGAGGGAATACTACAAGCACTGACAATAAGCGTGAGGGATTTTTATGTTATCGCCCACTAGTTTGCCCATCGTCTGGTGTGATTCATCATCTTCGCAAAATGGGAGAGCAGCTACAAAGAGAGCAATTTAGAAATCTCATCCAATTGAGCTGTGAGGAAATCAGACATAACAAAAGAATGGAAACAGTTGCTGTACCCCAGGCTTACTGTAAAACCTTCACAAATTGCAAAAAAATACAAATATCATGAACTGTGAAGTCAGGAAAGAAGGGATAACTCTGAGAGGGTCTAACGTATGTATAGTGAAACCATACTGTCAGGCTTTTAACTTGCTGTGATTTAGGGAGCCTAGTTATAGAAGAGGTATGTACCTGCATTAGACCTCCCAGGTTTTCAAGGCTCTTTTGCTTTCTACCCGTCTGTTAGATGAGTTTTCAAAACAAGGCTGTGCATTTGAATTGAGGAATTTCTAGAGTCTGCCAAAAAAAAAGTGGAAATTTTTTTTCCTTCCTCTTCACCCTCCATCTCTGCCAACAACGGACCGTGTTGTCTGTCTTGTAAACACTTCAAGAATTGTTTGTTTTAGAAGCCATGCCAAATACACCGTTTTTCTGAATATTCAGCACTGGTTCCTGAGATAAGTGTGTCACTTCTTTGTTTAGTGTTTTAGCTGAGGTTTTACGTGTCTCCTCTGTATCTCCATAGGGTATTTATTTATCTGCAGATCCTGAATATTTTGAACGTGACGGTTAATAAATAAATATATAAAATCCCTCTCAGGATCGGGGGCAGGGGGGGACAGGAGAAAGGGAGAAATAGGTCTATTTTTTAACAAGAATAATTCATCAAAATCAGTAATTGTTTTGGTTTTTTGTTTGGTTTGGGGTTTTTTTGCTTGACTGGTGTCA
Source organism: Aquila spilogaster (assembly GCA_024606505.1). Taxonomy (NCBI): domain Eukaryota; kingdom Metazoa; phylum Chordata; class Aves; order Accipitriformes; family Accipitridae; genus Aquila; species Aquila spilogaster. Next base: position 12,597,123 of record JANHGO010000001.1, read on the forward strand.
GATAGCTCAAGCTGAAGTTAAGCTGGGGGTCCTGGTAGGCAAGTTGAACATGAGCCATCAGTGTGCCCCTTGTACTAAAGGCGGCTGCTGTTAGGCAGGGTGTTGCTAGTCAGTCAAGGAAGGTGATCCTTACCTTCTGCTCAGCACTGGTGAGACACATCTGGAGCGGTGAGTCCAGTTCTGGGCTCCCCAGTATGAGAGAGACATGAACATACTGGAGAGAGTCCAGCAAAGGGCCACAAGGATGATTCAGGCCTTGGAGCATCCATCAAACAAGGAGAGGTGAGAGCTGGGACTGCCCAACCTGGAGAAGAGAAGGCTCAGGGGTGGGTCTTCCCAATGTGTATAAATATCTGATGTGGGGGCGGCACAGAAGACTGGTCCAGACTTTCTCAGGGGCGCCCAGTGACAGGACAAGAGCCAATGGGCACAAGTTGAAATAAATGAAATTCCATTTAAACGTAATCAAAACCTTTTCTACTGTGAGGGTGGTTGAACCCAGGAGCAGCTTGCATAGAGAGGTTGTGGACTCTTCATCCTTGGAGGTGGTCAAAACCTGACTGGGCACAGCCCCAGGCAGACTGCTGTAACTGACCCTGCTTTGAGCAGGGAGGGGTTGAACTAGACGATCTTCAGACCTTCCTGTTCCCAAGCTCAACTATTCAGTGATTTTTGCAAAGTTGCCATTGATTGTGACAGTCATAAATTTGATTTAGACAAATAATTCATGCCTAGACCTGCTGTCTTCATCCAGAAGTTCCAGTAAGTTTCTCTCTGTGTTTCCTTTAGGTACTGGCTCCATGCCCGTGTCCTTTTCTGTGAAGTTTAATTCCTATCAGTACTCTCGCACGCATACAGAATTTTCCATTATTGATTTAATGCATGCTTGAAAGCTATTCTACTGTTTATTTCCTAAAAATCCCCTCCTTCATGGTCAGTCTTGGCTTCCAAATCAGTAGGCTTTTATGTGTTTATTTTATCCTCTTTCATATTTGATCTCTCACTTGCAAAGAGCTGGAGTGAAAATCCCAAACTCCAGACACACAAACACAAGTTGACATTTTCTGAACCTGAAGTCCATAGCTGTTGCTTCAAAGAGATTCTGGCTTTCCAAATGTGAAGGATCCTGCACTGCTTACACTGGGGTCTGAGTTTACCAGCCTCAGCTGTCAGCCTCTTGTGTAGATCAGACTCATCTTGACTCATGAGCAATTGCATCACTAGTTGGAGTAATTGCACCAGTATAAACAACTGTGTAGCTACAGGTTGTAGTGGTTTGCCGCACTGAAGACCTGAATGGCTGTTGCAGGTTGTGTTGCTACTACAAGTGCTCCCTAAATGTGGCTGAACTTTCACTAGACAAACCTTTCCTGTTTGGAAATAGGTGTTAATGATGTGTTGATACATTTAGGGAGGCGGGTTTTGAACTACAGCCTGTTCATGGACATCAAGTAATGGGATGGGGTTGGGTGTACTGGAGACTTGTTCTTTGTTCTATAGCTGGAATTTTTAGTCAATATAGCTTTCAAAGGTGTTGGCTTTGGGGGGGAGGGGTTTAATCCACTTAAAAAGTTGCATGATCGTTGTAATTATTTAAGTACATAACACCCAAATGTGGGCACAGCCTTAAACTACAGTGCGTCAGGCCTCAGAGTTAGCCTCTTCAACCCAGGCATGTTGAATCGGTGGCTGCCTAAAGGTGCAAGTGGATGCAGCTTGCTGGTCCTTGCAAAAACTGGCTGAGAACTCTGGTACAGAACCAGGCCTGCCTGCTTGCTTATTTTTTGTCAGCCACAGGGAGGAAAAACATTTAAATAATGTGGAAAACTTTGGAAAGAAGAGCCCTAATGGAGTCTGTAGCCTGTGACCATACAGAGTGGCTGTACAGGTGACTCAAGGCTGAGACTTTTAGCGTACCCAGCCCAGGGCTTTCTCCATGAAATCACAGGGTTGTCTCATTGAAACGATGTCAAAACAGTTGCACTGTTGGCACAAAGCTTATTCTGGCTTGTGTTAGCACCATCTCTAGAACTGCAGGGATGCCCCTGTGTTGTGCACGGTGCCACGAAGCACAGTGCTTAAATGAGTCACAGCCCTTCCCGAAGTCTTCCTCGAGTTGAAAGCTGCACAGAGGGTACTGGAACTTGACTTTTAAAGTCCATTCCAACATTAGCCACTTTAGTATTGTTATAAGGCTTAATATTAACACGGGCTTGTAGACAAACTGTTCAAAGATTCAGGAGAATCACTGAAGGGGTATGCAAGCCCAGCTTCTTGCTTATAGACATTAGGGTCCTTTTCTGTAGGTGCTGGGGACATTATGTGCCCCTCTGGTTAAGGAAGCAACCTAAGAGATGAATTTTGTGAAAATCTGTTACAAGTTATTATCTGTTCTCACTGTTTGTTTTTGCTCTATTGCAGCAAACCAGTGATACTTGCAAGTATGTATAGTGCAGGCATCCTTCTGGGGCTTGGCTCAAAATCATTCAGTTGCCCAGACTCTAAAAGAGGTCCAGGTAAAAATTTTGGTGACTGCAGGATCTGGGTTGTTTACAGCTGCTGGGAAGGCAAAGGCACGAGCTGGCTGCGGGGAAGAGTAAAAGGTAGCGCTCGCCTGCCTTTCCAGGCAGTATTTCCCAACCTTGTTACTGCCCAGTGTGTGTAACAACTGATATTAACGCATGCAAGAGAGTACAGCAGAAGCAGGAGGGAGAGTGTCCTCATGCTGTTTTGCAACACTGCACATTTGAAGTTCCTCAGCTGTGCTAAGAGGAAGTGCTCATTTGGCTTTGCTGCCATTTCAGGAAGGATAAAGCTCCAGTAAACTTTCCCTGAGAGAGTCACCTGGAAACCACAGAGATGAAAATTTGTATTTGCCCACTGCCTGTCAAAGGAGATGCCACCAGAAGGACACTTAGAGCGCAAACCCTGAGTTGAGGAGAAAGGCAAGACCAGTGCAATCCCCACTGCACGGGAGTTAAACTGGTCAGCACATACTATTTTTTTCCCCCCCCAAATGGTTATTCTTGGGAGTCAAAGACTTTGACATTTTGTAGGAGGGGATGCAGTGCCACGCGACCAGTGTGTGTAGGTGCAACAAAACAAAGCCTCAAAACAGTTCACAAAATAAGTTGTCGCCCATTCTTTGGGTGACGGTGATGAGGTGGTTGTGCTCATCAATATTTTCCACTGCACATTGTGCCTCCCCAGGAGCTGTCACCATGCAGAGCGTTTAGGGGATTCCGCATCTGCTTATCAAAGGATGGATCTTGTGTGGGAGGGGAAAGCCTGCCTGCACCCCACACTGGCTCCTAGTCTCGGCCACAGAGATTAATCTAAAAAGATCAGTTTAGTGCACATAACTGTCTCTAAAACACCCTGGTCTAGTCCACTGCTTTGCCTCTGTGTCTCTTTCAAACAAATTCCACCTTACTCCCCTTTCCAGACTCTCTCTGCTCAGTGGCAAGTGCTGCAGAGCTGTTCCCTCTGCTGGGAGATGAATTCCTGGTTTGCATGTAGCACAAATCGTTGGGGCTGTCAGGGATCTCCCCTTGGTCCCAGCACACCACTGGGCACAACCTGTGTCCTGTATATTCTGGAATATCTTTCTTGCAGGAAGACTTGCCCTGAAAAGGTGTAAAACCTCGCAGGTGGGAAAGTGATGTTACCTCTGGAGATGAAGTGCCTTCTTTATAATACAAGAGGTACTTGAAGGAGCAAGAAGGGCAATCATATAGTGCTTTTGGGGCCAAGCTGTGTGTCTTGGTGATTAGAGGCACTCAAATGGGGTGGCCAGTGTCATGGGCTCTGGGTCCTGCCCCAAGAACTGTTACTGTGTTTGAGTGTCATTGGAATAGGGCACAAGTGGGCTCTGGTGATCAGTAAGTGGACTGCTCAGGAGAGAGAGAGAGAGCCTGACCTCCTCTGTCCTATTAAAAGAGGTAACTTGTGGTTTTAAAGCTATTTTAGAGTCATGGGGGAGCTGTCAAAATTCTGCTTTATAAAAAAACAAGAGGTGCAAGCTCAGAGGCAGAGCATCTTTTGCATCATTCACCCTCTAATAAAGGCTAAAATCCCTTTTTTTTAGCACGAGAAGTGTGTGTACTTGCACACGCATGCCTATTGCCTGCTATACCCAAGTTTCAAATTCCCTGCAAACCACTGCATTCCTCGATCGCTCCCTGGCGATGCCATGTTACCTTCATCTATATCCCTTCAACTTCTCTTCAGAGGGTTGCTTTTCATGGCTAATTGTAGGTCTGACCTTGCAATTACTGGTAGTGTGAGCTTCAGCTTCCTGTTTAAAAGCTGCTCTCAGGACGCAGCTCTGTAGTGATGAGGTTAGTCTGGATTTCGCTTGCTCTTCTTGCAGGCTGTAGCCACTGTTCTGTAGGATTTTCACGTGCTCTGGACTCATCTCTTCCCCTCTCAATATGCTCACCCAGCGAAGAGCATCCTGGACAAATGAATGCTGGTAACTGGGAGGCTGTTATTTTAAGAGCATTAGAGTAGATCACCGTGGCCCTTTTTAATGAATTTCGTAATTGCAGTAAATGAAAAGACTTTTATATTTTCCCAGTCCTGCCATTGATAGATGTAAGTTTTAACAACATTTAGACTCTGTCCAGGCGGTTGCATTTGATGTGATGCCCCTCCTCTGCGTTGTGCAGAAGTGAAGCACAGACAGACAGACTTCCTGCAGATCTCTGCTTCGTCGCTGGTGTGACAGGGGACATGTCCTCACCCTAAGACTCAGCTCATGTACATTCACAGTTGGCATCTGTTTGATCTTTAACTACAGGTGCAACTTGTGCCTCCCAGGTGAAGGTTTGCCGGCCTCGCAGCAGAGGACGTGTGTTGCTGGAGAGCTGTTGCTGGGAAGGAGACCTTCCCCACCGCTGTGCCCAGGTGGGCCTGCACGGAGGCACCCCAACATGGGGAAAGATGCCCCCCTTAAAAACACGTCCTTTCTTGTGCCCACCACGCGTCTGTGGAACAGCTACTGTTTCAGTGCATCACTTAACTGCCTGGAGAATATGGCGTGTTTTAGGGGTCATGCCACGTTGTGAGTAAGGAGGGGTCTGGAAGATGCAGCTGCTGGTGGACTTCTGCCGCGCTCACCTCTGTGCCGCTCTTGCTCCTCTGGGTCTTTGCTTTGACTGTCCTGTTGTGACATGTGAGGGGCAGAGGTGGGCTTTTGCAAAGTGCTCTAACAAGTCTCGGAGGCCATTAAGGATGGGAGCTGCTCTAGCTCTTGTTTTCTAGGGACCCTACACCAGGTCTCTGATGGGGCTTGCTTGGTGGCTCTGGCAGCGCAGAGCAGTCAATGCTCAAGGAGCAGTTCCAGAAATGCACCCAGGAGGTGTGTCTCATGGGTAATAGATGTTCCTGGTGTTAAGGATCAACCACTACTGAAGTTTAGGGATCAAATTAGGACTGGTTTTCGTGGAGGGTGGAGAGGCCCCTTATCACAGCAGCTAGGATCAAAGGAAGATCTCTTTCTCTCCGGAGATGTCTGGTTCTGGTCTGCCAGCTGTCCTTAGGGGTGGCTCACGGGAGAGCTCTGTCCTTCCACCCGGGGAGGTAAGAACAGGCCTTGCAGAACGTGGAGCAGATACTCAGTGCAGAGGTCAGAAGAGGGGCTGAGAACCACTAAATTAGATCTGCATCACTGAGGGCGAGTTCAGACAGTGGGAAGGAGGAGTAGGATGCTCTTTTAGACTGTGCCGAGCTGTGGTGTGCATGAGTCACTTCACAACCCACCAAGCCCCCCTTTCTCTTGGTAGGTTATGTTCTTCCTCGAATGTCTGTGAACCTTTGCATGCCTCTTCGGATGCCTGAGCTTCCTTGAGATGTGGTGGTGATGGTCAGAACGAGGGCTGATTCCTCTGTGGGTGACTGAGCTCGTTTCCTTACTCCTTTTCGCCCTCGTATGAGCTGGGATCGCTTAGTCCAACCAGATCTGAGCTCCTGTCACTTCCCCCACCGTGTGTCCCGAGAGAGATGGAGACCCTGCCCTGTAGCGTGGTCTGAGACCTGCTTCGCACCGGGCAGGAAAAACTCCAGGGCTTTGAGCGGGACTAGTCACAGTGGGGCTGCTCCCAGAGCTGGTACGTCTGCCTGGGGCTCTCCTCCCGGCCCGGGGCCCAGGTGGCAGGCGCAGGTGGCCGGCTCGCACGAACCGCAGCTGGCCCAGCCCAGGGAGGGCTGTGGGGGGCACAGCTGGAGGGAGACCGCAGGTTGGCACCTTGCCCCTCCGTGCCAGCAAGGCACCATTGCCTTGGCGTGGGCTCCTGTCTCGGCGGAGAAGGTAACGCCGGGCATCGCCCAAGTCCGGACTGCTGTGGAGCAGGACGCCGAGCTGCGAAACCCGCTGTCCCGTTCAGCCACGCCGGTTTGGGCTGTGCAGGGGAGGTTTGGGACGTGGCTGGAGGAAGCCCGGCTGCAGCAGGAGCCCAGCAGCTCAGCAAGGCGTGAGGTGTGCTAGTGCTGGCCGAAGAGCTGGCGGGGCAGACGCCAGGCTTGCCTGGTGGTAACACGTGTGCCCCTCTTGTAAAAACCGCCTGTGATATTTGTGTGTAGCCAAGAAGGTGTCTGTCTATTGGCGATTTAAAAAAAAAACCAACAAACACACGCATGCTTTTTGTATGAAGACAGATTTGACAAAGAGATTGGGTGAGTGCAGGGTGGGGGCGGCGGGGAGAGAAGGGCGCAGTGGTGATAGGGAGGGGATGGAGGTGGATCTGCAAGTGCTGCACAGCTGGGTCCCACTGCTCTTTCCTCCCTCCCACTCCTTGAGAAATTAGAGTGCGAAAGCCTCAGGCAAGGTGAGTTCGTGTGACACCGAGGAGGTGGGCGTCAGCACGAGCAGCCAGAGCTGCCCTGCTCGCGGGTGCTCGGTCTATCCATCAACCAGGTCTCCAGAAGACGTGCTGGAGGACCGGCCTGGGGAAGGACGGTCAGGGGAACAAGCGTGGTTAAGCCAAGTACCCACTTCATGTGTTTTGGGGGGGGGCGGGTTGTGCCTTCTAGAAATAAGCTGTCTCGTAACCCACCGTCTAGTTCAGTGCTGTTCGCAGTGGAACTCTGTGCTATGGAAATGTCTCAAGTTCCTGAGGGAGGCTGTGGGCCACTACGGATGCCATACATCCAGTGCATATTGTGAGGAGTTCCTGCACCAACAGCTTCTTAGCAGTAAATGTAAAAAAGGAGGAAAAAGTGGACGTGCTAAAGAGAAAGGGGAAGAATGCACTGAGCAGCAGCAGGAGTGGAGGCTGTGCTGCTTGGGATAGTTGGTGCCTTTCAAGAGGCCCTGTTTCAGCAGTTGCTGCAGCACCTTGTAAACCCCCACCCAACCTTGTTGGAGCTCTGACCCTCCGGCTAGGACGGCCCATGGCAGGGAACACTTCGGTGAGGGTGCTGGGTTGCAGCATCGGGTGAGAAGGCAGGAGTGCTTAACCTGATAACCCCATCCCTCTGCTGAGGGAGGTCCTGCTGGGTTAACCTAGTGCCTTGTAAGTATTTCTTATGCTTTAGGTTTTTAGCTGAACCCCCCCAGCTAGTAGCTACTGGAGCATGGTACTAGGAAATATTACTACAGCATACTTTGAATTCACATAGATTTTGTAGAAAAAGCATTTGAGACTTCCCTTTTTTTAGAATGAGAAGCACTGCCGTTCTGAGTATAATGGTGTGGCATCTTGTTTGGAATTTCCCTTGCTTTCTATATATACACATGCAGCGAAGCCACAGGAAATGGAAGTTTAAAAAAAAATACCATAGAGCATAGGTATCTTCTTGAAAAAATTTTATTCTTGTAGTCGGTTTTATTATTAGTGAGCACTTAATCTTGAGGCATCATTTAAGGCTTGTTTTAAAAGATCTGATGTCCTAAATCATTGGAGGGGGAAGCAGGCATTGCCTTAAAAGTTGCAGAAGATTCGAGAAGAGACTTTTTAGGGTCTATACTGCCCATGCTACAGAAGACAGCATTATTGTTGATCTTCTCTCCCATAGGGCTTTTGGGGAGGGGACCAACTTCTGAGGCTTCTCCCAGTTGTACTTTCTGAGATTCAGTGAGTTAGTCTAGCCCACAGTTGCTGTCGTGATTGTGTGCCAAGGGCCTACTTCTGCATGGCAACCAGCATAGTTATTAGTAAACAGCATTTACTTTAAAATCCCAAGCAAAATACATTATAATTAGGTCCAGGACTAATGAGAACCAGCTTGCCAGTACTTGGAGGATATATGGTCTGAAAACCTCATTGTTGGTGAGACAGCTGCTCAGGAGCTCTGAGCTCGTCCTGGGTCTGAACTCAGGCTGCTTTGGAGAGCAAAACTGAGGGAAGGTAATTTAATGGGGGAGAAATTTTAGGAGAAGGGATGGACTCATCATGAAGGTAATAGGTCAAATACATCTTGGCAGCTCTTAACATGCTAAGACACATTCCTGCAAGACCCAGAAGAGACAGTTATCCTGTCTCCACCCAGCCTCCCTGGACTTACAGAGGTACCTCTGTATTCTAGCATTGGCATGCCTCTCCAGTACGGGCATTGCTCACCAGCAGTGAGAGGTTTACAGAAGCCAAAATGGGCATTAACTTTGCCTGATAACAGGGTTCAGTTATCTTGGATGCCTTTTATTACCAACACAGCAAATAAGGAACCAAGTCCCATATGGTCACATAGTTTTTCTGTATCGTTTTAAAGAGTCTCTTGTGTGAGGACTTGTTTCTGCAGTTTTACAGACGATGCATGTTTCAGTGAACAAGTGTAGTACAAATGGATAACGAAAGTTCATAAAGTTTATGCTATTGAAGTTCCTTTCATTTTATGCAGTTACTTTCTTACTCATGCCTTTATTGCTTTCTTTTGGGAAAGGAACTGGGTTACTTTTACCGTTTAACCAAACAAGACATGCACAACTTGGACGGCCATCCAAGTGGCAGAGAACACCAGTGTGAGGCCAGAAGGAGCTCTCCTTAATGCGTAAAGGGTTCAAAAAAATCCTGGGAGCTCATGGCTGCTTTCACTTCAGTGTTGGGGCAGTGGAGCTGACAGGTTTTATGCATTCTGGTCTACAAGTTGAGGAACCTGAACTGTGAATGTAGGTGGTGGTGGTGGTAATTGCTTGGGATGCCTTGATGTGTATGCTTTGACTGGTGAGGAGAGGGCAAGTAAAGACCTTATAGTGTTTCTTCAGGACATCTACCAGTCACTTTGGAAAAGTCAAAGCACTGGGTAATAGACAAGTTCTCTTAGGAGGAATAGTTTATGCCCTATAATCTGAGACAAACATTTGCATGTAAGACACTGGTAGTTCTTCATAGTGTGTGTAACTGATTTCTTGGTTAAGCCAAAACAAGAAAGAAATAGGTAAGGCTTTTTACCAGCTAGAAAAATAAAACTCAGTAGGAAATGGTAAAGTAAAATAGCTCTGAAGTGAGGTGTTTTTATACTGAAAAACAGCAGATCTGTCCTAGATTTTTGCCATGGGTATTCAAATTCCAGTCATCATTTATTGCACAGCTTTAGGTGGTAGCTGTGATCTGTGCGTGATCTGTAACTTCACCTGCTTGTGCCTGTCAGTCCAGTGTGGTCCTCGTTGTAGGTATATCCAGTTTCCCAGCACTGAAGTGCCCTCCTTTCCCAGGATTCATACTAATCTCTGCTTTGACTGGGCACTAACCCACAAGAATAGGTACTACTAATTTCTGGGTACTGCAGATTCTCGTATCTAATTCTTGCATCTATTTCTAATAGTTGTAGGTCAGTCTGTCCCACTGTACCCACAGGGATTAACAAGAGGGGAAACCTATAGCAGACGTGAGCTTCTGATGTATATTAAAGCAGTGATTATCTCAATGTAATAAAAAAAAACAACACTGCCAAGATCTAACTCACTTTATTGTTGTGTTTGTAACTGTCTTGTAATGTGAATCACTAAAAAAAAAAGTCCGTATTCTGCTGTATCAATCGCTGGTGATATAGTATTGGTGTACACTGAAGCTGTAAACAAGGTTTGTCTAATGAGAACAGTCAGAAACAGTAAGATTAGCTTATGCCACAGGAAGTTTAATCATACGTTTCTCAGCCTATGTTCTGTGGGCTGCATCTGATCTCTAAGACCTTAAAAGGCAATGTATAAAATGGTCACTAAAAAAAGAAGAAAAAAATAAAAATCTCTGCATGTTTGTGCATGTTGTGTTGGGAACAAGCAGCTGGTAATCAATCACAGGTTCGCAATCAGTTAAAGATTAGATTAACAATTGCAAGATTAACAAGATTAACAAGAATTAATTAGATTAACAAGAACAATTGCACCTGCACACTGCATGCAATGGCCCATGCATCTTTTTTAGCAATATCCCAGCTAAGACAACATTGGCATAAACCATCATCTGTCTTTGGGGCTGCAACAGGATCCTGAACAGGAAACATCAAGGAAAATATCCACAATCTTCCTAAAGTGTAGTACTGGGAAGGAAGCAAAGCAGAAGACAGGAGTGTTGTGACACAAGGTAAATTTTTTTAATTATGAAAGGTCCTGGTTGCAGTAGGCCTTTATTTTGTATCCCCTCCTTAACTCCAGCTCTGACATGGTGAGAAACACTTGGAGCCAAGGCTGAAAAAACCCGTGGCTCTGCTACATTTGTACACTGTAACTTCTGATACTTCTCAAAACAGCCCCCTGTGATTTGTTGAAGTTATTGCCAGCGTAGGTAGGGTAAGACGACGTTTAAGCTAGCACTGGCATCATCACAGATCTGTGGCAGGGTAGGGCGTTAATGTGCTCTCATGCATCTGAAAGGTCATTCTTCCTCACGTAAATGAGGAGTGATTTTTCAACATATGTGAAAATAGTCTGAGACACTGGTTATCACTGAAGTAATGAAATAACTCTTAATCTGAAACTATGACATTTAGTTAGCCCTTAGTATAGTTACTGGGACTATTTCACATTTAAATACTTACACTGAAAGAGAGATTTTTGACCACTTTACTAATGTAGTAAAACAACTGCACAATCACTTTTATTATAAAAATAATCCTTAGGTAAAATAGGAATACAGTCAATAATTACACAAATACACATTTACAAATGTGTAAAATAGTTACTTATCGCACAGAAAAAATAAATATCCCTGTACATTGTTTCTGTGCAAGAAGACAGGCTAGTTTTAGTCAATAACCAGCCCTTTTACATTTTCTTCACTTCTCCTGATTTCAGTGGAACACAAGGATTTTCGGATGAGATGTCTGAAAGTTCAGCCTCAGTAGACTGAGAAGAAGATACTTTCGCTTTTAATCCAGATAAAGCACAATAAGATTTTTTCCTATCTATCTTCTGCCAAAATGCTCCTCCCCCGTTCTTCAGTCTACGTTTTTGAAAGAGGAGGAAAATTTCAAGTTCAGTAATTTTTTTCACAAGACTTCAGACTGCTGTGAAGAATTAGACTCAAATACAAGTCAAGCTGCACTCTGATGCTAACTACTACTGTAAGTTTCAGTTTAGTTTGTAGTAGAATTTGCATTATTCTTGCCTTCCTCACAGTTGTTAAAAATAGTTCTTCATAAAAACACTTTGCTTTATCTTGAAGTCTTTCATACAGTCCAAGAGAAGGTGAAATCAAGTAAGAGGTAGATATTGTTCATCCTCCTAATTCCTAAGAGTTTTACTGTCTATAAAGTAGTGATCGACTTACACGCTTCACGTCACGTGGTCACTGACAACATTCAGCAACATGCTTGAGGAATTCATCACCGAGTTCATCACTGAAAAACCTCATACAATGAGGGCATCTAAGTTCACCCTGCGCCCTGCCCTCAGATCCTGAGTTTCCATTGTTCGTAGGAGGAGAAGCTTGTTCAGACTGTGAAGATGTTCGTCTCAAGCCTGTTTGGCCTGGGCTATTGCCTCGTAGATGTTCAACATTCGTCTGTACGTACATATGATTTTGGTTACCAATGTGAACTCTGAAATGACTACTTGTGTCTCTTGAGTCCTAGAAAGAGAAAGAAGAGCTCTTGAAAAAGATGAAGTAAAAAGATATTCTTTAACAGACTATTTCATCACCTTTATCTGAAACACTGCTCATGTTTTTACCAGTAGATTTGTAAATAAAATATGCATCAGTTTTTGCAGTTTTATTAATATAGTTGTAATAGAAGGCTTGTAGAAAACACAGAATATAGCCAGTATGCTACTTTAAAGATGCCACTGTTACAAGCGTCATGGCCATCCTTCTCTTCCTTCTAAGAATTCACCCTTAGTATGTTGATCCAAAATAGAAGGGAAACAGACTGGAAAGGGGTATTACGTGTATTGGGAAACATCTCCACTAGAACTGACTATGAAATAATGTCAGTTTTGATAGCTGCCCTGAGCTGAAATGGTTTTAGAAGTACTAAGATTTTTTTTTTAAATCTATTTAAAAGTATATTTTAGTCCTGAATCCTGTTGGCATGTTTAATTGAAAAAGTAGGATGTTGCTTCCTTACCTGTCTTCTTGCTAGCTGGTGTTGCAGACACGCAACTTCTGCCTGAAGCTCTTGTATTTTACTCTGTGCTCGTTCTCTGTCTGATCTCTCAGATGTGAAATCATCTTTATAAACTAGGACCTGAAAAATAATTATTATGTTAATATTTTATAAATTAGAGCATTGGAAGGTTAGACTAAAAAGTTGAGGCTGTGATTCCTTTGTAAATAGTCATTCTGAGAATCTCAATATTATCTTCTCTACCATATCTGTACTTTAAAGGTATTTGTATTTCTTTTTCAGACCTTTCATATTTTGTATTAAATCCAGCAGAACTGCATGCAGTTCTTTAAGTAAGTAGTGAGTTTCCTTTAAATCTGTGTTGTTAAGTATCTGTATAGCCAAGTGTGGCAAGACAAGTGGCAAATGTCAAAAGAAATAATTCATTTTTCCCCCTGGGACTTCAGTGATCTGGGGAGAAACTAAGAATTCCCACCTCTAGGAAAAAGAAACTTAATGACCTGTTGCTCCAGCATTTGTATGCGCTCATTATCTCCTTCACTAGCCTTCTTCACATCTTCTAATTCTCTCTTTGTTTTTATGCATTCATTCATTTTTTCCTCCAGTAGCTTGTTTAACCGGAATATCTCCTTGTGCATCAGGTCAGAATTCGTTTGTGCTGAAGTTATGCCATGCTGCTGCTCCAGTTGAGACTTCATCTCTTTTAGCTGCAAGTGGAGTCGCTTCACATACTCATCCCTACTTGCATCGTATTTCTGCCATTTTGCATTTAAGTCTTCCACCTGAAAGATTACCCAGGAGAGTCATGAAGACACAAACTTCCAAGCTTTCACAGACTGTCTATATGTGCAGGACCAAAATTCTCTAAAAGACAATATAATATGCTGACTCAACCGCTGAGTGTGGCTAAGCTGCTTTACAGGTGAGCAGAAGATTATCGTGCTGTAAGCCAGGCTCTTCACGGGCAGCCTTCCCCATTCGCCAGTTCATAGGGACAGTATTAAATAATATGGAATGGGGGGGTTGGCAGTCACCATGGCCCTGGTGCTGTTCTCCTGGGGTGCAATACTGATGCATGGAAGGAACACAAAAATTTTCTTCTGCAGTGTATTTTTAATAACAAAACCGCAATACATTAAAAACTATGTAATAGTTGTTCTTAGCTAAGGGAACAAAGACAATGTGCCATGTTGAAAGGACTAAGAAAAATTTTGGACTCACATTAAACTGTCGTTTAATTAGATTAACCAGGTCTTACCTATGCCAAATTTACTGTAATTCAGCAATACTCAATCAAATCTTAATCTTGTACAGAATGAAAGTACTCACGTGAGCTACTTTTTGTTTTAACATCCTGTTTTCATCTTGTAGGTTGCAGATAAGAGCTTGAAGTGAAGTTTCATTGTCTAAAAGCTGTAATTTTCAGATAAAGGGAGTGTTACTTTAACATAAAAATCCCAAATGCTACTTAACTATGCTGTTAAACTGTAAGTAATCTTTTTTTTTAATTCCTCTAAAACTATTTGCTAAATACATATATCATTTCTATATAGCATATTTCTAAATGCTAATAGTATAGCCTACAGTTTTTGTTATTAATAAGCAGAGCAAAAACATACTCAGGCTTTTACTACCTTGCTATTGCTTTTAAATAGGTGTGTGGTGTCATAAAAACATACCTGTCTTACCAAATTCTGAGCCTACTGAAGGTAACAAGAAAAAATACCACACATTTTACGTGCATGAGGGTCTACATTGATGACAACAGAGCTTAACAGTTTACACGAACTCCTTGGAAACTACTTGTTTAGAGTGGGGGAATGCATGACAAAGACACAGATATGCCTTCATCTTGCTTTGTTATTACTGTCAATTTTGGCCAGTACTAGGAAGAAATTACTGAGGGGGGAAAAAACCCTGCTTGCTAAATAATTGACTAAAATGATACCCCTTTTTTACAGTTGTGACATCTGCTTAAAAAACCCCCAGTGTATGTGAGTAATATAGAACTCTTTTGTACAAAATTCCCTAGAATCAGCTAGTAATTGCATCTGAAATTTCTCTTCTTCAACAGGGAAGTCCCCACCGTACAAGGTTAGCTACTTATTACATATATCAAAGTCAATCAAGTTTCCTGTCTATCAATTACACGTAAAATATATTAATACTAAATGCCTCAAGTCCCTTAAAAAGTCATTTTTTTCTTATATCTGGTCAACCTCTATTTCTTACGGGTAACTTTGATGTGAATAAGTTTTCTTTGGAAATACTCCTGGGATGTTTTACAAAGTCGAAGTGAGCGATGTATAGTTTATCATAAAAGCATAGGTGAGTGGTCATGTGAAACACAGCATTACCACTACATAGCAGTAAGAACATGAGACACAATTATTCTTTTTTTGTGAGAACTGGCTGTAGCATCCTACTCAATGCTCTGATCTGTTATTGGGGGTGGCACCTCTAGTGTTATTTCCTTATGGTATTATCATGAATTACCTAACAACTCTGAACGATCATGACTTCTGGAAAAACAGAATAACATGATCTACCTCTACCCTACGCTGAAAAGCTTCAGCTAAGGTGATGCAGCAAAGCCACACAGCTGTTAGCAAAGTACGCCAAAATCCAGGTGTTTCTTTGTGCCCCTCAGTAGCATTTCTGCCACCTTCCTATCACGAAACAATTTTTCTAAACATCCCTGCTGGACAGAAACATTGCCTGGCACTGGGAGGCCAGGGGAGAACCCCAGAGCAAAAAAAAAAAGGTAAGACACCTTGACTCATTCTTCCCTAACCAACTTTCCATAGGTCTGTACTGCATGTGCAAAGCCAAATCCTGATCTGAGAAGACCACGTGTTATAGAGTTCTTCATATAAACACTACTTTAAAATACCTCTAGTTTGTTTTCTGATTTACTTGCTTAAACAAGTAATCAGGAGATACCACCTTCAAAAGCGCAGCACCATCTAGTGATGCACAGAAGTCTGCTGCGGTATAAAGAAGGTACGGTCTCCTGTATATGCAGGGAAGAATGGTAATCATGAAATTGCTGAGGTTAGAAGGGACCTCTCAAGATCCTCTCCTCTCCAAAAAAAGCCTCTGATGATGACATAAGTGAGATGGCCAAAATGCAAGTGACTGACAACTGCTTCCATCCTAAATTTTTGGTACTTGGAATTATTTAGAGCTTGCCATGGTAGTCTTTTCACCCTACACAAAATTATTTAAAGGGATGTTTCTCACCACTCCCCAGTTACAACTATCACATTGTAATTAACACCTCAGAAGCTAATAAGACTTTAAAGAAACAGTAAAGAAGCAGTAAGAATACCTGATTAGATCTTTCGGTAGGTATCTGGTCATCTGAATTCCCCTTCTCTTTTCTTTGCTTCTCTTCTAGACATTTTGCCAGATGTTGACACATTTCTGCTGTGGACGCTAATTTGCGTTGAAGTTGATGAGTTTCATCAGTGAGTGAACGGCACAAAACATCGCTGGTGGCCTGAGCCTTCTCTCTCTCTGCCAAGCTCTTCTGAAGTCGTAAGATTTCTCTCTCCTTTTCATATGGAGGCTGATTTATCATCTGCTGTATCTCTCCATTTTTCTCCTCTAGTTGCTGATTCAACTTCTGTACTTCCTAAACATAAGGGGGAGGGGAAGTTATTTAAAAGCAAAGTGAACTCAAAAGCCAAAATATGTCTAAGACTGAATTCCATAGTGCAGTAATGCCATTTGTTCCTATACTCACTGCAAAGTACTTGAATTGGATTTATTTTACTTTTTATTTCTATATAATCACTTGACCTTGGAACCGACAGATCGATCAGTCAAAATCAAGAACTGCTCATAGAGCTATACAAGCACTTCCTAGTCAGTAGAACAAAGAAACACCAGCCAAAATTCAGGAAGATTTTATGAAAAGATAGACAGCAGCAACAAACTAAAGATGGAACTTACAAGAAACGAATTAAAGGAATAACTATGGAGACTGAGAAATGCTTGCTGGTCCTGCATTCTAAACTACCAGATAGTAAAGATTTCCCGGGGGGGGGAGAACTGGAAAGTCATCTTATCAAAAACCAGTGAAGCGTATTCATTGCCTGGCACTGTCATAAGGACAAACCAGCAGGAGCACACACAGCAACTTTCCCACCTAGGAAAGGATGAGTGACAAGGACAAGCAGAGAATTAAATCCACGTGGCAGCAATGACTCTATTTTGGCCATAGCTGACTCTCCAAGCTATGTGAGCAGGTCAGACATACTCTTAGGAGACAACTGTGTATCTTGTTGCCACGCATTCTTGTTGAATTGGAAGCTCTGTGGGATCATCAGCATGGCATTAAGTTAATGTCTCTGCAGGTGTTTGGAGTAGGAAGAAGTTTGCTTGCTGACTGGGGTAAACCACTTTGTAGTACCATGCATCTGAAGTACACCAGTCCTGACTTTGTCAAAAACAGCTTGTGCTCAATATCCTCAAGAAGTAGCGGATGCTGATAACAGAAGCCTCTGCAGCACGGCTCCTGCAGAATCAATGACGCCCTGGATGCCAGCATAGACCATGACACACGTACAAGCTTGACTCTACCCTTCCAGTTCTTCGGGAGGGCTAATGGAGCTGTAAATCACAGGGAACACTCTTCTTTGCCAGCACGTAGGCCTCTGACTTCACAAAATGTCTTTTTTTTGGTGGTGTTATTTTTAGTGACAATGATTTCAGTGTTTCTGATTTGGGCATAAAATATTTATATCTAAAAAGAATAAAATTAGTATCTAACTTACAGAAACAGTACTTGTTCTTATTACTGACATTTAAATTCTTCAGCATCGTGCTAAATTTCCCTTTTGCTATAGATTAAAGACATTCAGCATCAGACTTCAAAATATATTCAGATACCACAGGTTCGTCATCTGTCTGCAAAGTGTCAGTAAGATCATCTCTTATTACAGATTTCCAAACTTGAACTTCTTTAAATGTGTTTTAGGTGAGTGTCATAAATGGAAAATGTTTTGTATAAGCATTAGGTCAAGAGATTACTTATGACAAAAATACTTGTTTCAATTTTAAGTACTGCTTCTGGGTTTGGAAATTCCTTTATGCGGCTTCATATAGAAAGAAATGCTTTAAAATTCTTTAAGTATTTCAGACTGAACGTGGGAAAGTCTTAATGACAGTAACAAAAATAGCACTTGTGGCGGATGGGAGGGGATGCAGTTTAGAGACTTTTTTTCCCTGTCATGAAAGATACTGATTTCCCTAATCTATCTCCTCACAATCCAGACTTGCCAGTTACTTCTCCAAGTATTAACGTGCTGCCTTAATGTCAACAGGAAAATCCATCTTTAAGTGCACTTTAAAAAAACCCACTTCAACAGAAAAAGCAGTGGCATCAGTTGTTTATCTTACAGAACAAAACTGTTGCATCTGATAAAGAGGAGGGTCTTCAGTAAGTAATATGGAACTTCCAAATTTAGGGGTTTTTACTATTTTTCCTTCTCCTTGTGAAAATAGTTGCATGAAGATTCATAATGCCACGCTCCGTTTCTGCTTTAGGATTTTATGGTTTACCTCCTTGAACTTAATGCAGTGGGAACTACTGTTGGATACAGATGGCTGAATTGCTTTGGGCACAGTCCAACTCTGGGCGCAGAGCGACAGAGCCAGTCCTGTCAAACGCACCGGCATTGCATTGCGGGGGTCGAGACATTTGCTCTCTGGTCCAGGCTCTGCCACCACCCACTTGCCGTGACAGCGGGCAAGTCACTGAAACCAAGTTGTCGGGGCTGGTGCCTGCGCACCCCCATCTGTCTCCGTAAACGCGAGTGAGCCGTCTGGATGCAAACCGTCTGCATCCTCCATTCAAGACAGCCCCTGCTGGGCTCACTGAACCGAAATCGCTCGTTTTTGCTGGAGAGGAGTGCGGAAACGCAGCTCCCGCGGTGCCCGCTGCTGCCGCTCCTCGGCTATACGCGCACCCTTTCGCCCGGGGAGGCGAGGCGCTGCCTGCCAGCGCTCCTTCGAGGGCATTCGCGGTTTTACCTGGCTCAGAGCTTCCACTCGTCGCGCCGAGAGTCGCTCTCTGTCCCTGAGCTGCTCCCTGGCCTGGCCCAGCTGCTCCAGCAGGCTCTCCACCAGCGAGCGGGCCGGCTCCGCGCCCGCCGCCCCCGCCTCGCCGCCCGCCGCCGGCTGCGGCTGCTGCTGCTGCCGCCGGGCCAGGCTGCTCCGCAGCTCCCGGATCGTCGCCTCCTTGGCAGCCAGCTGCAGCTGGAGGTGCTTCAGTTGCTGAGCGGACTCGTGGTACAAGGTGCAGAGCGCGTTGTACCGAGGCACTTTATTCTTCAGGCTCCTGTTTTCCCGGTGCAGCTTCTCCAGCGTCTCCTCCACCTGTTTGAAGCGGGCCACCAAGGGGTCTGTACTGCTACCCTCGCTTACCGAGCACATGGCCGGGGAAGGTGAGCCGCGGTCACGCTGCTGCCCCTTCTCTTTCTTCTCCAGGGCGAGCAGTAATCCGGCCAGGTGCATATAAACCCGCAGAGGAGCCAGGCAGGGCCGGGGGCAGTTGTTGTTGTTGTTGCTGCTCCTGCTTCGCTCTTCCGCCTTCCCCGTCGGGGGAGGAGGACGGCCGCTCTCCTTTAAGGGCTCGCAGGGCCCGCCCGCCCTTCCTTCCCTCCCTCTCTCCTTCCCCGCCGCTTTTCTACGCCGCGGGCCGGGCCGGGCCGCGCTCCGCCTCTGCGGAGGGGGGAACCCCGCCGCGGGGGAGGGCAGCGCTTTCCCCCGCCGCCAGCGCGGGAGTCGGCCCCGGGGGCAAGGCTGGTCGGGGAACCCCGAAGAGGGCTGAAAAGGAGAGAAGGCACCCGGGGGCTGCGGGGCGGGAGAAACGGGAGCGGGCCGAAACCCGGGGGCATGTGTTCTTATGAGCTTTTCCATAAAGACATATCTTCTCAAAGAGAGGTGGAAATCTTTATGGGATTCTGAGACTT
>JANHGO010000001.1:12616703-12627335 GCA_024606505.1 Aquila spilogaster
TTCTATCATCGATTACACGAGAGAAGAGGCCAACCCCCAGCTCACTACAACCCCCCTTCAGGAAGTTATAGAGAGCTGTATATATATGTATATATATATGTATGTAGGGGGATGTGTCTCCACTGGAACACAGACTACGAAGCAATAGTTTTTGATAGCTGCACTGAACTGAAATGGCTTTAGAAGTACTAAGAATTTTTTAAATGTTTTGAAAAAGTACATTTTAGATGAGATGTTTTCATTTGGAAACCTGTTGTTTTGCTTGTTTACCTTCTTGCCTTCTTGTCTTCTTGCTAGCTGGTGTTGCAGACATGAAACTTCTAGCTGAAGTTCTTGTATTTTACTCTGTGCTCGTTCCCTGTCTGATCTCTCTGATGTGAAATCATCTTTGTAAACTAGGACCTGAAAAAGAATTATGTTAATATTTTATGAAGTTAGAGTATGGCAGGTTACATTAAATAGTTGAGGCTGAGATTCTTTGCTTTGTAAGCACTTATTTTCAGAATCTCAGTATGTTCATTTCTGTCATATCTGTGCTTAAAAGGCAGTTGTATTTCTTCTTTAGATTTTTTTTCTTTTTTACAAAATATTAACGGCAGCAGAACTGCATGTAATTCTTTAAGTAGAGTTTCTTTTTCCAAGTGTTGTTAAGTAGCCAAATGAGGCAAGACAAGTGGCAAAAGGAAAAGATTTGATGTCCGGGGAGAAAGAAAGAATTCCCAAATCCAGGAGGAAAAAAATACATTAATAACCTGCTGCTCCAGCATTTGTATGCGCTCGTTATCTCCTTCTCTAGCCTTCTTCACATCTTCTAGTTCTCTCCTTGATTTTTTGCACTCATTCATCTTTTCTTCCAGTAGCTTGTTTAGCCGGAGTATCTCCTTTTGCATCAGCTCAGAATTGGTTTGTGCTGATGGTATGCCGTGCTGCTGCTCCAGCTGTGACTTCAGCTCTTTCAGCTGCAAGTGGAGTCGCTTCACATACTCATCTCTACTAGCATCGTACTTCTGCCATTTTGCATTTAAGTCTTCCACCTGAAAGACCACCCAGTAGTGTCACAACATGAAGATGCAAACTTCCAAGCTTTCATAGACTGTCTATAGGATAGGGGCCAGACCCAAATTTCTCTACGTATGTAGTATATAATATGCTGACTCAACCACTGAGTATTGATGAGCTACTTCATGGGAGAGTGGAAGGTCATTATGTTACAAGCTGCGTCTTCATAGGCAGCCTTCCCCATCTGCCAAGCCATAGAGACAGTATTAAATCATATGGAATGGGAAGTGTTGGTAGTCACCCTCGGACTAGTGCCATTCTTCTGGAGTGGAATACTGATGCAGGGAAGGAACAAGAAAGCCATTTCCTTCTGCAGTGTATTTTTAACAACAAAAATAGATTTAAAATAATGTAGTAAGCTGTTCTTTGCCAAGAGAACAAAGACTGCCGTGCTGAAAGGACGAAAACAACCTGGGAATCGCATTAACCTGGCCTTTAAGTTTGGAATGGGTAAGGCCTGGTTAATCCAAATATTGTAATTCACAATAATCAAATTTTTATTTTGTACAAAATGGAAGTACTCACATGAGCTACTTTCTGTTTTAACATTCTGTTTTCATCTTGCAGTTTGCAGATAAGGGCTTGAAGTGAAGTTTCATTGTCTAATACCTGTAAGTTTCAGATAAAGAAAGTGTTATTTAGCTATGCTGTTATATTGGAGGTCATTTCTTTTATAAGTACTTGCTGTCAGTAACACAAATACATACATCTGCCTCCTTCCTTCTCCATAGTTTCCTATACTAAGAGGATAGTCTACAGCTTTTCATCTTAATAAGCACAATGTAATCAGTTTTTTACTACCTTGGTAGTGCTTTTAAGTATGCCTGTCTGGTCT
Organism: Aquila spilogaster; assembly: GCA_024606505.1. Classification (NCBI taxonomy): domain Eukaryota; kingdom Metazoa; phylum Chordata; class Aves; order Accipitriformes; family Accipitridae; genus Aquila; species Aquila spilogaster. The sequence continues at coordinate 12,618,598 of JANHGO010000001.1, forward strand.
CATAAAATCATATCCCACTCTAAGCCTCCTAAAGCAACAAGGCCAATAACACACACTTCACATGCCAAAGGGTCAAGCGCTGTTGTCAGCAGTGTAGACAGTTCACATGAAGTTAATGGAAGCTACCTCTTTGGAGTGGGGAAATGCATGACAAGGGCACATACATGCCTTCATCTTGCTCTGCTATTACTGTCAATTTTGGCTAGTACGAGGAAGAAATTACTATTAAAAAAAAGCTGCTTGTTAAATTGACTGAAAGGATACCACTTTTTTTTTTACAGTTGTGACATCTGCTTAAAAAAACCCCAGTGTACGTGAGTAATATAGAACACTTTTGTACAAAATTCCCTAGAATCAGCTCTTACTTGCCTCTGAAATTTCTCTTCAACAGGGAAGTCCCCACTGGACAAGGTTAGCTAGTTATTACATACATCAAAGTCAATCAAGTTTCCTGTCTATCAATTATACCAAGTATGAGAATACTGGAAGTTTCAAGTCCCTTATATAGTCCTTTTTTCTTACACCAACTCCACGTCTAACTATTTCTTAGAGGTAGTTTTAATGTGATTGAGTTTCCTTTAGAAGTGCTCCTTGAGTGTTTAACAGAGTGGAAGTGACCCATGCACATATTTATCACAAAAGCATTGGTGCACGATCATCTCAAACACAGCCTTACCACTACATAATAAAATCACACGACTGAACTATAATGTGCTATACAGTGCTATAGCACCGTACTCATCCTATCTGGTTTTGAGACCGCGTCTCTAGCGTTACTTGCTTATGGTATTTTCATGAATTACTTAATCGCTGCAACCCACCGTGATTTCTGGAAGAGTGCAACAACACTATCCTATGCTGAGAAGCTTCAACTAAGGTGACAATATGTTGTAAAGCCACAACAGTGTGACAAAATCCAGGTGTTTGCACCTCCCACCGCCCCCACCAGGGACATTTCTGCCCCTTTTCTATCACGAAGCACTTTGTCTAAACACGCCTGCTGGAGAGAAGCATTATCTTAGAGTGGGAGGGCAAAGGGGAACCCCAGAGCAAAAATAGGTAAGACATTTTGACCTGCTCTTTCCTAACCAACTTTCTGTAGCTCTGTACTACACGTGCAAAGCCACATGCTATAGAGTTGTTAATAGAAATACTACTTAAAAAAAATTATTCCTTATTTTGTGACTTAGATGCTTACAGCAATCATCACACATCACCCTCAAAAACACAGCACCATCTAGTGATGCACGCATTCTTCAGTCTCAAGAAGGTATCTGTCTGCTGTATATGCAGGGAAGAATTGCAATCGGAGTTGCTGAGGTTGTAAATGCCCTCTCCACGTCATCTCAAAGAAAGTCAGACAAATGAGGTGGCCAGAACTCAACTGACTGACAACTACTTCAACCCTCAACTTACGGTAATCAGTTCTTCAGAGATCACCATCGTAATCTTTTCACCACACAAAATTATTTGAAGGCACAATTAGAAAGCAGTGAGAAACATAACCATTATAACATTTCAGAAGCTAAGAGTACGTGCACAAAACATAGCAGCTGTAAAAATACCTGATTAGACCTTTCAGTAGCAATCTGGTCATCCAAATTCCCCTTCTCTTTTCTTTGCTTCTCTTCTAAACATTTTGCCAGATGTTGACACATTTCTGCTGTGGATGCTAATTTCCGTTGAAGCTGGTGAGTTTCATCAGTGAGTGACCGGCACAGAACATCACTGGTGGCCTGAGCCTTCTCTCGCTCTGCCAAGCTCTTCTGAAGTCGTAAGATTTCTCTCTCCTTTTCATATGGAGGCTGATTTATCATCTGCTCTATCTCCGCGTTCTTCTCCTCTAGCTGCTGATTCAACTTCTGCACTTCCTAAACATAAGGGAGGAGGAAGTTATTTAAAGTAAAGTGAACACAAAAGCCAAAACATAAGACTGAATTTTACATTGCGGTAGTTCCATATTGCTCCTACACTCCCTGCAAAGTACTTAAAAAGTAAAAATAAATCCATTTCTATATAAACACACAACCTTAGAACTGACAGACCAGTCAGAACCAGGAACTGCCCAGGCAGCTATCCAAGCACTTCCTGGTCAGCGCAATGAAGAACACAGAAACGTGCAGAAATGTGCCAAGATTTTATGAAACCCATTCACAGCAGCTACAAACCAAAGACGGAACTTACAAGAAGCAAGTAGTTTAAAAAGAATAACTGAGGCAACTGAGAAATGCTTACTCGTCCTGCCTTCTAAATGACTAGACAGTAGAGATCTGCCTCAAAAAAAAACACTGGAACTGGTAAGTCATCTTAACAAAAACCAAGCATCTTTATTGCCTGGAACTGTGACGAGGGTAAATCAGAGCAGCAGGTTTCCTATCTAGGAAAGGACAAGTGGTAAGGACAAGCAAACAGAAAGTTAAATCCTTGTGGCGGCAATAACTGTTGGCAATAGCTGACTCCAACATAGCTGACTTCTGGCATACTCTTATAAAACAAATGCGTATCTCATTGCTCCACGTTCTTGTCAAATCAAGACCGTGAGTCATCCACACTGCATCAAGTTAGCATCTCATCTAGGTTCTTGGAGAGGGAAGAAGCCAGCTTACAGACAGGTACAACTGCTCTCAGGTAGCATGCACCCACAGTATACCAGTCCTGACCTTGCCAAAAGCAGCCTGTGCCCATCATCCTCGAAAAGCAAAGGATGCCTGGTGGGTGGCAGACCTCTGCAGAGCCGATGCTGCCCTGGGTTCCAGCACAGACACTGAGCAAGCATTCAAGCTTGACTTGACCCCCTCAGTTCTTCAGGAGGGCTGATGGGGCCATAAGTCAGAGAAAGCACCACCACCACACAGGCCTCCAACTTCAGAAAGTGCCTGTTATTATTTTTAGTGGCGTTGACTTCAGCGTTTCAGATTAGAAATAAAACACTTATTTCTAAAAGAAATAAAATCTTCAGTGTAACTTACAGAAATAGTACTCATTGCTGACATTTACATTCTTCCACACCGTGCTGAATTTCCCCCTTGCTACAGATCAAAGGCATTCAGCATCAGACTTAGAACATATTTGGATCCCACCGGTCTGCGAGTGCCACTAAGATCATCTCTTACTACGAATTTCCAGACCTGAACACATTTACATGCATTTTAGGTGAGTGTCATATGTGGAAAACGTTTTGTAAAAACATTAGGTCAGGAGACGGCTTATGACAAAAACACTTGTTTCAGTTTTAAGTACTGCTTCTTGGTCTGGAAATTCCTCCTTTATACAGCTTCATACAGAAAGAAATGCTTAAAAATTCTTCACGCATTGTAAGACTGAGCATGGGAAAGTCTGAGTGACAGCCCCAAAAATAGCACTGGGGGAGTGAGGGGGGCACAGCTCTGTGCTGTGTCATAAAAGGGATCCTATCTCCCCCGGTCTGTCTTGTCACTGTGCAGGGTTCAAGTCCTCTAATACTTGAAGTATGATCATTGTCAATACAATGCCAACCACTGCTGTCACAAAAATAACGGAGAAAGCGGTGTTACCTATCGTTTGTACTTCGTTTATACCCACTTCTGCTGCAAGGACTTCATAGAATCTTCTGAGTTGGAAGGCAGCCTTAAAGGCCGCCTCGTCCAACTCCCGTGCAATGAACAGGGACACCCACAGCTCCCCCAGGTGCTCCGAGCACCCGGCCTGACCTCGGCTGTGTCCAGGTATGGCACATCCAGCACAGCCGGGCAACCCGTTCCAGTGCTCACCACCGCTCTTGTAAAATACTTTGTTCCTTACATCCCATCTAAACCTCCCCCCCCTCTTTCAGTTTGATACCGTTTCCCCCCGTCCCATCCCGGCAGACCCCGCTGAAGAGTCCGTCCTCTCGCACCGGACCGGCCGCCAGCACCGAGCGCTCGGCGCCGCCTCACCTGGCTCAGCGCCTCCACCCGGAGCGCCGAGTGCCGCTCGCAGTCCCGCAGGCGCTCCCGGGCGTGCCCCAGCTGCTCCAGCAGGCTCTCCACCAGCGAGCGGGCGGGCTCGGCCCCCGCCTCGCCGGCCCCCGCCTGCTGCTGTTGTTGCTGCTGCTGCTGCCGGGCCAGGCTGCCCCGCAGCTCTCGCACCGTCGCTTCCTTGGCGGCGAGCTGCAGCTGGAGCTGCTTCAGCTGCTGGGCGGACTCGTGGTACAGGGCGCAGAGCGCGTTGTAGCGCGGCACTTTGCTCTTCAGGCTCCTGTTCTCCCGGTGCAGCTTCTCCAGCGTTTCCTCCACCTGCCTGAAGCGGGCTACGAGCGGGTCGGTGCTGCCGGCCTCGCTCACCGAGCACATGACGGGGGACGGGCTCCGCTCGCACCGCCGCCCCTTCTCTCCGTCCTCCGGGCCGAGCTGCATGCAAACGGCGGAGCGGGCCGGGCGGGCGCTTCGCTCTTCCGCCTTCCCCGGCGCAGGAGGGGCCGCCCGTCTTTAAGGCCGTCGGTCCCGCCCCGCCACCGCTTACGGAGCGGGGAAGCCCGCAGCGGGGCGGGCGGCGCTCCCCCGGGACCGGAGCGGGAGGTGGTCCCGGAACGCGGAGCGGGGGAACCCCGCGGCGCCGGGAGTCGGGTTGGGACGGACTGGGAGCCGGGGGCGAGGAGAAGGAGGGGGTTACGGCGCCGAGGGCGACGGGGGAGCGGGGGGCTGCGGGCCGGGGTTCGTCCGCCGTTGCGAAAGCGCCGCGCCGTCCCAGCACGAGCTGCGGGGATTTCCGGGCGCGAAAAGGGGACTTCCTCCCATTCCCCCCTCACCCCGCGCCCACCCCCCGGCTGTGGGACCGCGCATGCGCCGCCACCCCCTGAGGGTACGACGGGCGGGGGGAGAGGGGCGAGCGGCGGCGGTGCGTTCCGCCGGTGGCCGTCCCGACGCCTCGGGGGTCGGAGCGCTATTGGAGGACGCAGAAAGCGGCGCTGGGCAGCGCGCACGGTGCCGTGTGGTGCGTGGAGGTGAGCAATGTACTGGCGCACCTCGACCGCCGACGCAGCCCCTTCTCCACGGGCGGGATGAGCAGAGCCGGGCGCAGCTGGACTGGCTCTGCGCGGCCGGGTCGGCACTGCGCTGCTCGAGCTGCGAGGGAGGAAAAGCTCTTTGCAGAAGTAAAGCCGGGGTTACGTTTGGTTTTCGTTTGTGACTTTTAATAAATGCACGTCTGTGTGCGTTTATATAAGCATTCGGCAAGGATCTGTGCATGGGCCCCTGTTGCTGTAGGTCCGGTCATTGTTTTGTTACCTCAATTATGCTAGAAAGGTGTAAGCAAAAATCGGATGCAAAAGAATCACTAAGGTTGGAAAAGACCTCCGTGATCACCCGGTGCAACCCCTGCCCGTCCCCACCGTGCCCGCTGATCACAGCCCTCAGTGCCACCTCTTCCCTTGCCTTGAACTCCTCCAGGGACAGTGACTCCACCACGGCCTGGGCACCCGTGCCAATGCATCACCACTGCCTCTGAGAAGAAATGTTTCCGAACATCCAACTCCAAATCATCCGTTAGTTTTGCTACCTATAAAAACACGTGTCAGCTCTATGGAGATAGAAGACCCTGCGTGACAGAAAACGCTGCAACGCCTGCCCGAGGTGCAGGTCTGTGGTACGTTTGTTATTTCATCTTTGTAATGCTGATACTCTGATTATGCACTGATAAATGGTACGTGCAGATGTCGAGGAAATGCAGGTTTTGACCCTTTAATTGAAGACAGAGTTACGCCCTGCAACCTTAAGATGCTGTTTCCCAGGAAGTAATGAAAGTTTCTCCCTAACCAATTCCAGCATTCTGTAGCTTTCCTTCCTGTTAGTAAGAAAAGCAAAAAACAATGCAGACTTTAATTTCCATTTCTGGTATCGTTGTACCGCAGTCGGACCTGAGTGAAAAATCTGGAGCAAAACTGCTTTTGTTGGCTGATGAAATTTATTGTAGAAGTGTATGGCAAAGTGCAAGCGGTGGAGGAATCTGTTTGGTTTCCTGCCAGTTCAGCGAGTGAACCCCAAGTGCCTGCAGGTATGGCCGCAACGTCTTTAGACCGACATCGGGAAGTTGAGGTAGTTATCAAAAAGAATAGCTTATAATGCAGCTGTGTTCTTAATGCGGCATCAGTATATTAAAATCAAGCATTGCGTCTGATTACTGAAAACTTGATCTGAATGGATCTTTGAGTAAAGCCAGAGGAAAACACCACTGGCTTGGGGGAAATTTGCCCTGCGTAAGTCCTGAGTAAGAAACTGATCCCTTATGTTCTTGGGAATGCCCTTGGATGACTGTTCCCTTTTGTCAGTTCTGAAATGCGGAGGAATTATTGGGAATTCAGTGACTGGAAGCTATGCCAAAATGTGAGTCAGACCCTGCGATGTGTTCGTAACAACCTGGCTTTTCCTGGATTGCCTTCAGCTCGGCACATTTGCTGATAAAGCAGCTGTTGCGCTGAGCGGCACCGCGTTTGTCATTTCTCAGTTTTAGACAGCGAAGTGGTGGCTCGTTAAGTGCAGTAATTCTGATTAGCAAGTGATTGTGTGAACAGCAGGTGTGCTCTGCGCTACTTTACGCAATGGAGAAGCTTGAGTTTTCCATGCCTCACTCATGGTCTCATCTTGCAGTATAGAGGTGACGTTCACTTCAACTCTTTCTCAGTATACGATGTAACAGATAGTAGAATTGAACCTCAGATAAATTAAACGAAATCTTAACAGAAGTTATTTAAAATAATTTTTTTCATGTATCAGAACCCACTATTATAACTTCTGTATATGAGCAGAAGCGATTAGATGCTCCCTAGAAACAAAAAGGAGATTATGCAGATCTGGGGAAACCGGTAAGAGGGAAATGCAAACGGTGTAGTCAGATTGGATTGAGTGTTTGTAGACATAGGGGTTTTTTAATGTATATTTTTCGTTTTGAAACACGCGTTATTTGTAGAGTTGGTAGGAGATATCTTTTTAAAGTTATAGGTAAAAAGAGTAATTCCTCTGAATATAATAGCTATGTATAATGTGAATATAATCTGTAACATTTCTGCAAATGTGGTAAGAATGAGTTTCTGTACTTAGAAGTGCAGTTCTGTGGGGATGGGACGCTGAAGGCCATTGGGGTGAGCTATGATCGTTTCCGAAGGAACCTTATTTTTCAGCTGTGATCTCCAGGTGTTGTTTGGCCAACCACGCCAGATTGGTTGCAGCACTCTCACGTCACCGCTAGTGTTCTTGGAAGGCAAGCTACAGCCTAATGGCACTCATAAGATATTCTGGGGCTTTTGGCTGACTTAATAAACAGAACTAATTTGAAAGCAGCAAGCAATCCTCTTGTTGCTGTATGATGTCACATCAACAGCAGTCCATGCTTCCTTTGCTGTTGACTCTGCAGTGCAAACAGGAGTAGAAAGCCAGTGCTGACTTACTGGCCCCAGTGACATCCCCTGATATGTCTCCGAATACTCATCACTACCAAAGATGCCCAACTCAGAGCCCTGCGTGTGTTTGACAGTCTAATTCTTGTGCCAAACGAATACAGAGTTTATACTCCTGTGACTCATAGGTTAACACTGCAGCCGTGTTTACGGTTCTTCTGTAAACATCCTTTAAATACATTACTGTGTTGGTTGTTCTGTGAATTCGCTGTTCTACATGTTTTACAGTTGGAATGGGAAACCTGAGAGGTTACTTTGGGGACATTCAGTACTCCCAGGCTGGGTGATCTCACTGCTGTTACGTATGTATGTGGTTATTTCTCTGCTTCGAGTTTCTGGCCTGAATTGCAACATTCTTCTTTCAGTCATGTTTTCAGTTTATACACATACAATATTTGGTGTTGTTAGGAGAAATAACGTGTTTTTTGTTTATTTCTAGTGTAAGTTTTTCCATGTGTTTTATGTCCGATTTGAACTTTGGAGGATGCCAAAACCAGAAGTGTTTTGCTGTTTAGGGCAAATTCCCAGGACCCATGTTCCTAATCACAGTGTGGCTGGAATAGTCAGAATGAGGAGCCATGAAATGGGAAAGGTCTGAAGCAATCCACTTGCTTTTCACTAACATTTCTTTTTGCCTTTATTTGAACTCAGGCAGTTCAGCCTCATCCTTATGGTTGGCAGTAGGTAAGCAGGATATGCACTTCTGCATATCTTATTTATGCCTTTTGGTCAGTTCAGCTTGATATCCAAGCAATAGGCTTCTTTCTGTTTTGCTCTGTTACACTTTAATGCTTTAGATCTTTGCTGCATTTCGCCTTTTGGTTCAGGTTTACCAGTCTTGTGATGGGTGTTACTTCTGCTAAACAGTTGTTCTATTTCAGGCCCTTCTTAGTATCATAGAATCACAGAATCCTTAGAGTTGGAAGGGACCTCTGAAGGCCATCTGATCCAACTCCCCTACAATGAACAGGGACACCACAGCTAGATCAGGTTGCCCAGGGCCTGATCCAGCCTCACCTTGAATGTTTCCAGGGATGGGGCATCAACCACATCTCTGGGCAACCTGTGCCAGTGCCTCACCACCCTCACTGTAAAAGACTTTTTCCTTTTATCCAACCTATATCTCCCCTCTTTAAGATCGAAGCCATTTCCCCTTGTTCTGCCACCAAAGATCCTGCTAAAGAGTCTGTCCTCTTCTTTCCTGTAGCTCCCCTTTAAACACTGAAAGGCCACTCTCAGGTCACCTCGCAGCATTCTCTTCTCCAGGCTGAACAGCCCCAGCTCTCTCAGCCTGTCCTCATAGGAGAGGTGTTCCATCCCTTGGATCATT
>JANHGO010000001.1:12633846-12665116 GCA_024606505.1 Aquila spilogaster
TAACTGGGCATTGGTCAGCGAGTGGTGAGCAACTGCATTGTGCATCACTTGTTTTGTATATTCCAATCCTTTTATTAGTATTGTCATTTTATTATTGTTACTATTATAATTATTAGTTTCTTCCTTTCTGTTCTATTAAACCGTTCTTATCTCAACCCACGAGTTTTACTTTTTCCCTTCCGATTCTCTCCCCCGTCCCACTGGGTGAGGGGGAAGTGAGTGCGTGGCTGCGTGGTGCTTAGTTACTGGCTGGGGTTAAACCACGATACCAGTTTAATGTGGACATGCAGATGTGTGGATTATAGAAGATTAAATCAGGAAACAATAAGAAAAAATAACATATTTCTTAAAAGTGATAACTCTTGAAAAAAAGCCACTGCAGCTATTTTTCATGGCTAAATTTGCCTAAGATATCACCAAGTGGCACAGGAACTTACACTTGTGGTACAGTGAAATATGCCTGTTTCAACAGGAATAAATCTTTTTGGGTCTAAATGAAATGCTTTCTCCATTTAATTATATTATATTTATGCAACATGTTATGATTGTTGCTGGGTTAATGTGCATTTTAGGGCAGATGGCTGTTTGTTTGGCAAAATTATTACACTATCTTTTTGCCCTAATCTGTAGAGGAAGGACCACAGGGAATCCTATACGTATGGTTTTCATTGAAGTTTCTGATGAGAACTACTAATATATTTAATTGAACAAATAAAGAGGCCACCATCTAATGGAGCGAGTTTGAGAATATAATTTGAGAACTGGTTGATTTCTAGTGTCTCTTCCCTTGAGTTTACTTTGAGTAAGTCTTGTCACATCTTAGTTTGCTTTGCCGTTTGAAACTTGCACTAATGATAATAGTGACTTATTGTAGATGGTTTAAAGGCAAAAAGGCTGCAGAATATTAAGTATTTGGTCCATGGAATGAAGATCATACTCAGTTTTCACTTATCCTTACTTAGGTTTTAGACAAAATCTCAAAGTGTTGACTTAAAACCGGTTAACAGAATGACATCAGTGTCTGACCCATTATGACTTTTTTTATTGATACACTTATCTGTCTATGACTGAAATGCTTAGAAGCCAGCTGTGAGAAAGTTAATTGTGTTAGGCCTTGCATAAACAAAATACTTAACGATCCCTACACTGGAGTACTCTACATACTGGCTTCTTTGGGAGCTAGTCTTAAGCAAGTCATATTTAGTATAATTGTGACATTCCACTTCAAGTGTGTGCAGATACACAGACACCTTTAAAAGGGCTAGTTTCAGAAACACTGCTTTTGAATTTTAAGGATTTCCACCAAAGTCATGGTTTTCATGTAACCAACTTAGGAAATATTCCTGTTTCTCTAAGGGTTGGTTGAAATATCGTCATAATCTTATATTTACTGAAATTACACCTTTTTAACAAACTTAAAGATGATGTTACAAGAGAGGTGTGGCTTGGAGGGAGAGAGTGGTGGTGTTAGATCCTCTGATACAGCTGGAAAACAACAAAGACCTTTTGAGACCATCTCTACTTCCCCAGATTAGTTAATCTGTCTCTCGCTACAAACTTTGCTTCCATTCTATCTGTAGACCATCACCTTTGCACCATCACTACTGTGACTTACAGATAAAACAACTTCTTGTAGTAGTTCTTTTTACCTGATTTCTGAAACGATGGCCATTAGCTGACCCAACAGCTTTAAAAAATGAAACATAATCTCCCCTGTCTCTTATTTCCTGTAAGCCATCCAGGAAGTGTCTCAGAATGAAAGAAAAGCTATGAATTTGCCAGATAATGAATCCGACTCTTGGTTCATGGTTCTTTCCTGTAGGCAAAATTATAGGTTTCTTGTAAACTTAAAGGAAGTGGAGTGAAGGAGTTCACTTGCGTGATAATGAGAGTAGCCAAATGATTGATTAGCAGTTGAGAAAACTATGCTTTGGGCATTATTGATTTTCAGAGCCCCTAGAGGAGTGTGGTGGGTTGACCCCAGCTGGCAGGTAAGCCCCCACCCAGCCGCTCACTCAGTCCACCCCCCAGCAGGACAAGAAGAGAATCGGAAGGGCAAATGCAAGAAAAATGTGGGCTGAGATAAGGACAGTTTAGTAAGGGAAGAGGAAAAAAAGGAAAAGAAACCGAACAAGTGATGCAAAGGCGATCACTTACCACCTCCCACCAGCAGACTGATGGCGAGCCAGCCTCTGAGCAATGGCTACTTTCGACACACCACCCACCCCCAGTTTTATTGCTGAGCGTGATGCTCTGTACCATAGAATCTCTCTGTGGTCAGTTTGGGTCAGCTGTATCGGTTGTGACCCCTCCCAACCTCCTGCCCACCCCCAGCCCACTCCTTGGGGGTGCAGAGTGAGAAGCAGAGAAGGCCTTGACGCTGTGCCAGCTCTGTTTGGCAATAGCTAAAACACTGGTCTGTTACCAGCACTGTCTTGGGCACGGATCTAAAACACAGCACCGTATGGGCTGCTGTGGAGAAAGTTAGCTCCATCCCAACCAGACCCAGTACAAGAAGTAAGTGGCAAAGTGTTACTCCAAAAAAGAGCCTGGGGAGGACACCAATATTTTGTAGCATTTACATGGCTCTTGCAGTTTTCATTTAATAGAAGCAGGCAAGGATTTTTTTTCTCTGTTTGGGAATGAGGAAAGCTGAAGCAGTGAGATATCAAGAGATTTGTTCAAAGTTGCATATAACATCAAAAGACTATGAGCTGAAGAAGCGTAAAATGCTTGAGCTACAGAACACTGAAAAGACTTTGGAAAAGAGTACAAAGACATAGGCAATTTTATAGATGTAATGTCTGATAATAATAGGATCAGAATTTTTTTATGACTACTGCTAATAGAAAAAATTATGGTTAGGATAGTCAGAAAACAAAATTTCTTTCTTTCCCGGGTTCACTTATGGATTAATGTCAATCTATACTAGAAGATTATGCTTGAAAGACATTTTCCAGCCTCTCCTTTTCCCATCTTCATTAATAACGTCTCCAACCTCAGCAAAATTCTCAGAAGTACATTTCCTGCAGAGCAATATAAGCCAAATGGAACCAGTCTCTGCCAGAGCAGCACCTTCAAAATTTACCAATTTATCTCCGTGACAACTACAAGATGTTTTTTGCCACAAGGGAACCACGATACCTGTCTTGTCAATGGCTTTTCTGTAGCTCTTCTGACAGAGCACATAACATTCAAACTGCTGTTATCCCCAGGGTGATCCCTATGTATTTATTCCTGCAGCAGCCTGTATGTGGGATTGCAGAAGAGGGATCTAATAAGCTTGGGCAGAGGCAAGTGGAAGAGAAACTGACCTTCACGTTCATTGCGTGAGAACCACTGTGATAAAAGGGCTTTCCTGGCTGCTCTGTGTGGGGAGCAGTTTGGGAGTCTTGTGCTCCTTCAGGTGCCCCGTTGGAGAGAAGAGATGCTTTTGCATGGAGCAGTGAAGTGCTGTCCCTGCTTGTTGTGCAGCTTGTGAATCCCATGCTGCTGTTTCAGGGACTGCCTGGAATTTGGGCTGTTCCTCACTAGTGCGCAAATTCTGTGGCCCTTGCCAGGAGTCAGCCTGGTGCTGATTTGGTCCATATCTGTCTTGCTATGGCCTTAGTCTTACAAAGAAACCTGGAGTCTTCAGGATCCATGAGGGCAGATAGCGCAAAGGGGCCCTGCCGGCCTCTCCAAATCACTCTGCTCCTATCTTTGTGTACGGAGGCTTCCTCGTGTGTGGAAAAGGATAATGTCCACAATTCTCCCCAGCCCTCTGAGAGTGTTAGCCTTGCAGTGACTATGCCCCATTTGGCTTGTCCATAGACTGGATAGGTTTTGCTAAATACATCGTGAGATATGGTGAAATGGTAGAATGGGGAAGTGATATCTTTCTCAAAGTGTAGCATGCTCAATATGATGGGGAGTGGTTATTACTGTTACTTCAGAAGGGTGATGCTGAGTAATTTGAATAAATGTCTGCCATTTATGGTTCTTGATTTCAAATCTGTGTGAGAGAGATACTTTGTTTTCCCGGCATGTGCATCACTGTTTTGAAAGTAATATGATGCTATTTGATTTTTGTAGAAGATAAGATGGGAAGACTTGTGTATGTAGCAACTGGTATGGAAGCAAACTGGGAAATACCTGCACCGCTTGTGTTTGATGCAAATATGTACTCTTTGCTGGTAGTGTCCAAAGTGTGATGTAGTTGGTTACTATGCAGAAGCCATCCTGCCACTTACGTGGAGCAAACCATTCAACAAGGCTGTTTTTCCATATTTTTCCTCCTTCACTGAAGCAGAGAAAACCACCCAGCCACACTGTGGAGGCTTGTAGCGATGGGGGTTGTAACAAAAGGGGTTGAGAGCAGGCCCCCCTCACACACCTTTCGTCTGTGAAATCAGGCTGGCCGATTGCCCTGCTTCCCAGGCCACGTGATGCAGCATCCAGGCGTTGGATGGATCGTACAAATCTGACGTAGCTTAGAAACTGTACGTGTACACAGCCAGTCATTGGTTCACGTACCTAGTTTTTATGCAAGGAGCTTTTAACTTTTTCAATTTCAAGCAGTATTGCATATGTAACCTGCTGTTGGAGCGATGGCTGGACCAACAGCTCTGCAGCAGGAGCTGCTTTTAAGCTCAGGGTGACAGCCTTGGTCCCTGCCCGAGCAGCACTGTAGGGATGCCTGGTGCACCAGCCGTGGACCCTGCTGATCCTGACGCTGCCTCACTGACCCCGGCTTGCCTTGCCGGGTACTCGTCTGGCGAACGCCCGGCTCTTGGCTGACCCTGGTTCCTGCCAGGGGAGCTGCTCTGCGCTTCTGGCTTGGGTCCTGCGGGACTGTGGCTTTCGTGGGTAAGGATGCTGGCCCTGCCTGCCTTGCTGTCCCCCTTGGTTCCCGGGTTGTCCTCCCTTGTGCAGCAGCCCACTCTTGCTGCTCCTTGACACCCACAGCACTGAGTTAGCAGGCCATCTCCTGTTGGTGGACTGGGATGAATGAGCCGGAGACCTTTAAAGTTCCCCGATGTTGGAATGTCTCTACACGTATTAAGAACGGGACTAAAACCCTGGATTCCAAGCTTGTCATACAGCCCTGAGGTGCTGAGGGTGGGGTATTGTTTGTTTTGTTCAGGTATCCAAACTTACGGAAGTACTGCTTTGTATCCTCCAGATTTCTGTGTTATAGGCTAAGGCACATAGCACGTGCCCTGGCAAATGGTTTTGGGCATATAACTCCTCCTTTCAGCACACTCCTCCTTCATAGAAGGCTGCTAGCAAGGCTAGTGGAAGAGGAAGAACATTAACAGAATCATGTGCATATTGTCTGACCATTGAGCAAACAGTCCCCCAAACTATGCTCTTAAAGGTGTAGTCATTTTACCCCTAAAAGACACCCAGGAGCATGCTAACACAGAAGCAGACTGGATAACTGGGAGATCAGGGTGCAGGAGCAAACCAACTTCTTAATAGCATAAATCCACAAATCTTTACAAGGAGCTTGCGTGTCATAGTATCTGAGCTGCTGCTAATAGCACAGAGTAACAGAGATGACCTTATGGCATTTGCTCTATTTTATTTTCCCCAGGAAAAGCTTGGATTATTTTACTTGCCACGTGCCTGCTGTTGCTTTTTGTTTAAAATCTGTGTGTTGCACTATATTTGGGAGAAGTGAAAGTTGAAAATTTGCCATATGCTTGAAAATTATTAGCCTGTATATTCTGAGAGGATCAGCAACATTTATCACTTTGCTCTTGTAGTGTTGCCATTTAAAACTCTAAAAATTGATGTCAAATGTCAATAAACTTATGTCGGGAGGTCAGTATATATGCAGTGACATCCTGCCATGTGGATATCCTTCCATAAACGATGCCAGGCTCCCTTAGCACACCACTGTAAAGAAAACCTCTATTTGGATGCGCTCAACTTTCATATTAATCTGTGAGTCACGTTAATGTTTAGTTGAGTATCTCTTCTTGTAGCATGCTGATTTACATGCAACATCAGGCTATTTAATGTCTATTTAATGAACCAGGTACATCGCTTCCTAGATGCTTACTGGGAAAATGAGGTACAATATAGTGGTAGGACGTGGTGTTTGATTTCTTTCAGTTTGCATTGTTTTGAACTTTGGTTTTAGTTGTATTTGTGTAACAAAGCACAGCAAGTATTTATGTGCCAATCAAGAAAAAGCAGAAGTTGTAACACGGCAGCTTGAGCTATCAGGGTTCAGTGCTCAAGACTGTCACGTTTCTTGTTCTGGAGGTCCCCAGTTTGGTTCTTGATGTGTCAGTCAGGAAAATGCCTGTCACAGCTGTACTTGTGACTTTCTGAAATTTTCTCACCACCGAAAGAAATCAGACTGAACCTGGACTTAACCAAGTTAGTGCAACTATAGGAAAATTTCAGAGAACATGTTGGTATGGGTAAGGACAGAGTCTGAAACTGAGACTTGTAGGATGCTGTTTGTATGCCTTTCCCGTTTGTATGACGCTGCAAACCAAGAAAATTGATTCCCCGTGCTGTGCATGACTCTGCAGTTATGCGATTGCTTTACTGCGCGAGATAGCTGGTGATTTATAAATAGCTCCACTTCCTCAGATGCAGCTGATGATTACAGAAAAATACTGCTCAGTCGTAAAGCTGGAACACCTAGTACTTATTTCCCATAACCACCAGAAAACAGAAAGCAAGGTAAAAAAAATGGGGAGATAACCTATAACTTACAGTTCATTTTCAGCATTTTGTTTTTTCTTATTCCTTTTTGTGGCATCAGTTATTTCTTAGGGCATGGAGGTCCAGCCATTTCTTATCCCTCTGCCGTTTGCCAGGGTGATGCCAGTCCTGCATTTCTGTAACTTGGGATCTTTGTGAGAACAGGTTGTTAGCTTGTATTCCCTTTGATCTGTCCATCTCAGACATCTTTCATAGGCATTAACATGCCCACTGGGGTCGTTGCAACGTACAGAAGATCCCATTACCTCAGTGTGTCATTTCCATGTAAACACAGATTTTCCCTGAAAGTTAGTTACAAGGCTTTTAAAAGAAAAAACCTTCTCATATAAACATTCCAGGGTAAAAACTTTGTTTACATAGTCTTATAAAATATTGTATAGAAAAAGAAATTATATTACAATTATAGGAGCTGGTTATATATTGTTAGTTCACACTTGTGTGCATGTGTAGGCACACACAGTGTATGCTGTACAGTCTTTGCAAATATGGTACAAAACTGATACAACATACTGTAGAAAACCAGATGATAAAAGTGCATCAATCTGTACGGTCAGTTGAGTCCCTCATTCTGTTGAGAGTACCAGTGAATTTTTCTAATTACTCTGGACCCAGGGATACTTAGTTACTGAGCTTCGGACGTCAGGATTATTTCGTGTATATCACAACTTGACCTAAGGCAATGTATTTCAATCTGCCAGTAACTATCTAGTCTTGTTTGAAACAGTTTTCATACCAAAGATTATGGATTCCACCCATTTACTTCAGAAATTCTGTGAGTCACTGCATTGAAGAGAAACTGAAACGGAAGTTGCTCCACTAATATTTTTTTACCAATTTTTAATCCAGAAGTACCCAGATAGTTTGCTAACAGGTCAGGGCTCCAGAGGCTATTTACATGTTACTTGGGCACCATAGATCAAGGTTCTAACTCCACGTGGCTGCAAGCCAAGAAAAAAAGATCACCTTATGATCAGTTCCAAGATCACTTTCTGGTTACGTTTCTCTATTATAAAAAAAAAAAACCCAACACACACACCCCCACCCCCCCGCAAAAAAAACCAAACAAAGAAACGACCCCCAAAAAAACCCAAACCAAGAAGGATAGGAAGATTGCTATAGGGGTTAGCAGGAAAATGACCAGTGAAAAATCTTCAAAGTAGTAGATTAGTCACAAGAAAGCAAGCCTGTGGGATTTATTTACTTTCAGTCAACGGGACTTTGTTATTTACAGGACCATTTCCATAGTGGTTCTTAGTGGAGGAAAGTTCTCAGTGGACCTCAAGTCGTGAAACTAGCAAATTCTGGTAATCTATAGATTTTTATTGAACTGGCATCCTTCTCAAAACAGAAGTTATTTCCATCTTTATTACATCTTAATACAGCTGTATGAAAGCTGTAATACAAAGAGATCCAAATCATATTTTACAGTAAGATTTGTACACATTTTCCCATTACCAATTGTTCCTTTTCTCTGTCTCACTTTTGTACTTTTTGTGATCTAAATAGGGGACTGTGACATGTTTGGTTTTCAGTAAAGTAAAAGGAAGTGCACACAGTGAGTTTACCAAGTTTGTCATCCCAGGCTAATAAATTGACTTGCCTCATCTTTGTAGAAGCCACACGCTCCCAAGAATTTTCTAATTCAATATAAAAAAAGAAGATAAATCACTATTGCCTAATTAATAAATGTGTTCAGTAGAGCCCTTTATAAAATGTTGAATAAAGCAAAACATCCATCGTAACTGGTCCAAATTACCAGGAAACTGCTGCAGATTTCATTTAACATTTCTTAAGCATTAATATTTGCTCAAATTACTGATTTACATCTAATAAAAAATACTGCAAATTGCTGTGACTTAGCAATAATAATGTTACCTAGCACTCTTCATCTGCTTTTCAAACAGTTTACAAAGGTAAGTAAGTATTCTTATTCCCCTTTTAGTGATAGGAAGCCTTGGATGAAGAGGAATTAAGGGACAATTAAAAAAAATATAAGCAGAGAAAAACAGGTGTGTAAAAAGTAAAGTAGCCCAAATAGAGAAATTTAATCTAGATATAAATGGGGGGGGGTGTGTCAGAAAGAACATAATGAGGCAAAATGAAATCTGTTGTAATACCTATTCATTCAGAACACACAGTTCTGTTTCATAAGCAAGTTCTGACAGCATCGCTCATTTTTCCGTGTTTTTTCTCTAGAAAGAAGATAAAGGTGAATCAAAAACACAAAGCCAATAAACGCTTTCACATCAATGGGAGAATGTGCTCTTTCACAAGTTTCGTCTGTGTCATCATTTTCCCATAATGTATGTTACATTTTACACGCTGCCTCTCAGTTTCCTTCTTTACTACCAGTAAAAGCTACCGTGTTTTTAGTAATGCTATTTACTGTAGCCAATGTAGGAAAAAAACTCCAACTTTTCTTCTAGAGAAGAAGGCAAATTCTATACCAGAGATTCAGTTCTTCCTCTCACAGATTTCTTCTCGTGTCATTTCAAATAAGCCTAACCTCTGCTTCAGAACGAGCTAACTTAAACTTACCATGGGAAGGCCACTGAAACTAAATTTATCAAGCATCTGAGTTTATACTCGCAGCCTGAATCTGATGTCCTTTCCCACAATTGCTCAGGTTTCTGTTTCTGTCCTGAACTCTTTCATTTTTAGCTCTCAGCCACTTCCCTTCTATTATTATGATAGTACCAAACCTCTTGATATATATTCAGATTTAATATTGATTTATTATTTTTAAAAGAATGAAAAAATGTCCATCTGATTGCTGAGAAGTCAAACAGATTATGGAAGAAACTGTGAAGTGATGCTGTTAAAAAAAAAAAAATCTCAGCTGCTGTTCATCAGTTTCAGTAAAATACTGAAGACTGTTCAGTGAAGCGGTACATGAATATTACCAGCTGATGGCCATCTCCATTTCTAAATGGCATCTGTGATATTTTTAATAAAACGTCCTTTACAATCATAGATTGACACTGAGGAGGTAAATCAGATCTTTTCCATATTTTTACCAGTTTTCTTACTTCCCTTGTTTGGTGTTGCGGATGGTAGCAGAGGGAAACAGTGGGAATTTTGACTCTTCTACTTCATTTTCACAGCATTCTTCTGTTCTTCGGTGTTGGAAACCTGGCTACCTCATATCACACATTCCTTTCCCCATCTGTAGAGAAGTTCTGGTCTTTGTCCAGGCTGTCACGTATCAAGATTCAATGGACTCAGTTTTCTGGCTGCCGCTTTTGGTGACAACAGCATCCCCAGCAAGAACACAGCTATTTTGTATCTTCTGCTCAAAAGTTATTTGATCTCATCACCTTTACATAGGCAACGGTTCCTGTATGGTACAAAGTGATCCTGTGCAACATCCTCATATACAAATACCACCTTATTAATGTAACTTAGTAAGTGAAAGGCAGAAATTGCTTTAAAAATAAACTGATAAAATGTGGAGAGCAAAAGCGTAAAATACTGAGCAGATCAGTCCTTCTTTTGTGTGTTAGTGGCTGAACTCTGTGCTCAGGCTGATTAGGCTTTCCTTGTATTAAACTCTCACAATTTAATCCTACCAGGAGAATTACATCACCTACCCAACACCCTCTTTCAGCTGGTATCGATGATCCAGCCATCATAAAGTCGAGAGCTATGAAGCGCTGCATTTGGCTTTGTTGAAGGCCTTGGGGATCCATCACCCCACTAGTAGACAATCCTTCTGGATGCTGCTGCTTCTGCCCGTACGGCTGGGGGCATCAGGGGTTCCTGTCGGCACCTTCGCAGTCAATCTGCCGTGCTCAGTCATGCCTTACTGCACCGTGCCTCGGCGGGACATCCAGGACAGCCTGCTGGGCTGGGTGCCTCTCACAAACAGCGGGTCCTACCTAGATCCCGGGGTGACACTGCTAACCGTGATCATTAGCTCACAACCGCATAGCGGGCACGCGTGTCTGGACGTGCGTGTTTGTGTGTATTTTGAATTTTGCTTTATTTGCTTTTCCCACACGTTCATCAGAACTGTAATAGTAAAGACATTATCATTCTTCCTGGCTTACAGAGCTCTCGTCGTTATCATCATCATCCACATTTTTAATGCGCTGCAGTGTGGTTTTCTGGAGGCTGCCTTTGACACTCAACGTAGAGCACTGATCCTCACGAGATAAGAATTCCTACCCGATTAGTGGAGTCACTCGGCTGGATCACCCACGCGCTGAAGTTTTCATTTGATTCACATGCACATTTTTGGTCTCAATCTACAGTGTGTACAAGGTTCATCTTCATGAAACTGTAGCTGTGATGACACACTCCTTAAAATTAGTAACTTTGCCTGACTAGGGAAGGCAGTGGTGGATTCAGACAGGCTTAAATTTGGGTTTATTAGTTGTTAGAATATTGGGTTTATTAATCGTTAGAATATTTCACCAGGCCCAGCTCTGCACTGTGACAGCTCATCGGCTTTCTGTCATTTTTCCCCATCAGGTAGGTCCTTCCCCTTGTGCTGGGTTGTCCTGGGAAGGACTTGTTGTGAAGTGCGTGGGGAGTTTCATGTACCGTGTCATGTAAATGTAATGTAACATGCACTGTATGTCTGCATGTCACAGCAGTCATCGGTGTAATTTCTAGTTGTGATTGCACTGACTTGAAACCGCTTGTGAAAGTACCATGTGATCGGGGTGAATCTGTGTGGTGTCACTATCAATACAATTTTATCTGGTGTCATTAGTTGTGAGCTTCTAGTTCATATAATCACTCTGTGCTTATTTCCTCAAGAGCTCTGCAATTGGCAAGTCTGATTTGATTGTCAGACGTATTAGGTAGCTGGAGCACAAGAACTTGGATTGAAATTGCTTTGCATCATGGTGAAATTCAATTAACTTTATTTTATTTTTTTATTGATTTAAAAACAAAATTAAAGCTTTTTAATTAAAAGCAAAAGAGTTAACGTAAAATTAAAAAGTAAGTTTGAAGTGTTCACAGAGATTTCAGGGCAGATTCACTAGCCCACTTCAAAAATGCCACCTTTCTTTGGAGTATTTTGGAATTCTTTTGGAATATTTTATGGTCCCTCAGGCTACTATAAGCCCTGTGCTTTGAGTCATGTACTCCAAGTTTTCATATATTCTAATTTTTTAACGTATTTGCCTCATATGTCTTTCTTCTTAGGCTAGATAGTTTGAACTGTGAAGTTCACTGATTTGACATTATATTAGTCCTCTGGTTTACCATCTCCTTCAGTTCTTCACCATTTTATCTATTTTATCAGCTGAATCTTACCTTATCTTGTACGGTGTTGGGGCACAATGGAAATTAGATCTGTGACTCCTCTTCAAGCCTTCGCCCTGTTGTAAAACAACATGAACACCCCAAAAATTAATTAATGGAAAGAACTGATCTAATCATTATCTTTGCTGAAAAATAATTTTTTTCTCCTGTTCACCAATTTTCCTCTTTACAGTCCAGTGGGGATTTTGCCTGTTGAATAAATCTGCAGAACATGACTCATGAAATTACACACAGGCTTCAGTTTGTATATTAGTGGCCCATTTTAAATCAGTTTGTGCTACTCACAAGCATAAAATTAATGTTTTCTCTAAGTGAAGTTTTTTGCAAGATTTTAAGGCCTTGGTATTTGTGCTGATATTGTTTAGACAGATGAAATTATATTTCCGTTAATCCTGAATAAAGAAAAGGGCAATAAAAGCAGAGGAGGATTTTAAATTAGAAGACGCTAAACCATCGCTATTCAGCATTAAATGTACTTTTACAGGAAAATGTTTTCTGGACTTTTCTACTTAAACTGCCCTTATATTGAATTAATATCTGCAGAGTGCTCTAGAATAACCATATTTTGGATAATAAGTTCTCCATTCTTTTCCCGCACTTGTGCAGGTCACTGGGGAAAAATGCCAAGTTTGTCAACTAGAAGTCACCATGTAAACATATACCTAATCATATATGTGTAAATATATGTGTATGTGTATATATATACACAACACAGTAGTGATATGACCACATGCTTTTCCAATTCTTACATTCCAATATGATACTTTGGGGAAAGTAATAAATATAGTATTTGGAAAAATAGAAAGCATGTAAAAATCAACACAGAAAAAATGGCAAGTCCAGTATTTCCCATGCTTCTAATCTAATCTGTTGTAATTGTTATAAAAAGCCGTATTTCATAAATAGCCAATGATCTTTTCTTTCCTTCTCTTTGCCGGAGTCCCACGCTCTCCTAGGACCTGAGTGCAATATAAAGAAATTATAACAACATAGTAGTAAATGAATAAATACCACTTGCTTATCTGTCTCGGGAAGGGCAGCTGGGCAGCTCTCTGGCTTCAGCCCAGCTGGCTGAAGGTCCTGCGCTGGCGCGGCGGGGGTGCCAGCACGTTCCGTCACACCTCCCACCTACTACGAACTTAGCCTAAGTCCGTAACCGACCTTTCAGTCTTCTGGCTTGCAATCTTTTGCTGGCTGTTGTAATCTCTAGAATTTTGCTGTTTCCGAGGGTTTTTGCACTGGCAAAACACAAGGGTGAGACCCACGGGCCAACGTGGCCTGGAGGTACCTTCTGGGGGAGGGAGGGATGGAAAGAAGGGAAGGAAGGAAAGAAGGGGCGATAGGAAAGAAGGGAAGGAAAGAAAGAAAGGAAGGAAAGAAGGGAAGAAAGGGAGAGAGGGAGGAAGGAAGAGAGGAAACAAACAGACAAACGAAGACCCTCGGAGGCCTCCCCGCAGCACAGCACGGCATGGCAAGCGGCGGGGAAGCAAGCGGTGCAGCCGCAGCCTCACGTTCGTGGGCTGTGGGCTGGGACGCAGCCTGGGCTCCACCTGAGGCGCGTGCAGCTGCCAGCGCTTTGTGATTCAGGACGCAGCCCCGTCCCCGCAGCCCCCCTGCCGCTCCGCCGCTCCGCCGTGCCTCGTCTGCAAGTCAAAAGTTAGCAGCTGCGTTACGTCTGTGCGCGGTGGATGTAGAGAAAGCAAAATCCGATTCGTGCCGTTTACCCCGATCTTACAGAGCGCGGCGGTGCATCACATCGAAGCGGCAAAGGCCTTTACCGGTGGGATATTGCTTGCCTCTTCCCTTCCAACAAAATGTGGCCGTGCCTCGACCAGCATATTCACACTGCTTCGCGTAAACATTGCAAGAGACGCTGGGGAGGGCTAGGGACATGCATCTGAGGGCTAAAACCCAAACTGGACAGGGTTTGGTTATTTTTTATGTACAAAGAGCGTAGCCGGAGAAGGAGGGGATAGCTGCGTTCCCATGGCTTCCTGCTGCGGCAGCGCTGCTTCCCCATAGTGTCTCATATAGCCCATTTCGCACCGTAACGATTTAAAGGTGATGATACCCATATTTGTTTGACCGTTCTGGCTGACTCAGGCTAAACGAGAAAAAAAAAAAAGGAATTCTGAGGAAGCCGAGGTTTCGCAGTGACCCTCTGCCTTGGTGCCTGAAGCCTTCATTGCCCTCTAGTGACAGCCCTGAAGGAGGCTGTGGCCCCTGTTGCCGGAAGGGAAGAAAGCGTATAAAAGTAAAAAGCATTAAACAAACGTGTACTGCTCACTCTCTGTGCTTATTTAGTGTTTATCCCCATTAATCTTTTGTAATAAGCTTTTTTATTAGTGCCATTGATTTACTATCTGTTTAGAAGGGGTATCTTTTTTCCTTGGATGATAGCCTGCACTGTAATGTCTAAATATTTACAATATTCTTGCTGAAATAATAACTAACGAAGCTGTAATCGCTTCAATGTTAAGAACGGGTTCCTGTGTGATGGCTAATACAGGGAAGATAGCTGCGATCACCTGTGTTTGAAATCCCCATTATCTGCTTGCCTCCATTAGGAATGCTTTGCAAATACAGCTTTACCAGCACACTGATAACAGTCCGGATGGAAGCAATTGATAGTCATAAAAGGGGGCAAAAATGCTTTTGCTGATACAATGTTATGTGAATTTCTGAAATAAATTTTAGCACCTCTACCACTGGTTTAGGTGGTACTTTTATACCACTATACCTATGCCAGCTCTGGGGCTGATTTCTGTGTCAGAATGAATCGCAGGCCCTAATTTAGACAAAGTTTAAATCGTTGCTCTGTTTGGACTGCACTAGCTACCGCAAAGGAGTTTATATCAGTACACCACCTTCTCTTCTGAGAATGCAGGCTCACAGCGTGGCTATACCTGCATGCAGCCACTCAGGCTGGAGACCTCGGCTCTCACCACAGCACGTGCGCAGCGAATGCCCGTACTTCAGCCTTGTACCACAGACGTGGGATTCGAGCACTCTCCAGCCACAGCACATCTCTGTCCGCAGCTGATTTCAGCTTCTCTGCAATCAGATTATTGTAGTCCTTTTAGGGTTTTTTTATTGCTTATTTGCAGGTTTTATTTTGTATGATAAAGGAATAGTCTCATTTTTACTGGATTTTCCTGTGACATCCCTAGCTTCTGACTTTAAGTCGCACGTAACCACGGACAGTTGTGCTCCCCAGGTAGATGGCTGCGCCATGTGTTCTGTCTGAGAGAGGAGCTCAATCCCTGCTCCTGCATGGACAGAGATCATGCTTCTCAGCAGTGGAGCCCTCAGGGTGAGATACTCAATTACTCATAAATCTGCGTTGTTGTTGCTGAGGAATGATGACCCGCTATGATACTATACTGATGAATGATGCTGATGACCTGCTAAATGAGGCAGAGCCAAATTTTTGGCAACGGTAGGGCACACAGCACCAGGAGTTTCTGTCCCACCGATATGTGTGCCACCCAAAAGCTGCTCATGTCTTTTGTCCTAGAACAAGGGGAAACGCAACTGCATTTAGAGGCCCTTTTGATAGGAAATCTCCATCTGCCCAAAGTATTGGAAGGCCCTCGGTTTTTACATTTTCATTGCAGATTACCTACAGTACAGAAAACCTGGCAAAAAAGATATTTCGTGTTTTATTCTGCTAAGAATTCCTTGTCTGTAGGGCTTTGAATTCCTCCTTGAGATGCTGGTCACAAAGTTTCTCACCTGAGATCAAGAATGTTTTTGTTGCCTCATTCTTCAGAATATTTACTTTTACATTATCATTAAGCCAACTCACAGCAAAAATTTTTCAGTTCCTTATGAGTCATAATCATCAGTACAGAGCTTCCCACCCTGACCATCAGTGGACGTAAGAGTCATCATCACAAACCTTGCAGTTATGGTGTTCACTTCTTAGGACACAGTGACTCTTTAGCCTTGTCTTGGTGATTGGCTGGTGAGAAATCATTACCCCAAGTATATAGTTCCTTACATGTTATTCTGTGTGTCTTTGACTGTGGATAGACTGAAATACCATACTGCCCTAGTTCTAAAGTTCACAAGCATACGTGAGCCTGATGTTAGCCAATGCTTACTTCTACAGTAATTATTTGCTAATGCTGTAAAATCCTGGAACTCATCTCAGCATTGGCTGATGTGACTGCATGTCAGATTTGCAAAAAAAACCACATGCTGTGCTTATCCCAGTCACATGTCATAGCAAGTTTTACCTTGTCTCTGATGATGTACAACTCTTCCTAGGTGTGCCTGAAGGATGCTTTTTCTTTCACAAATCCCACCCAGGCTGACAGTAATGTAAGTTCCTGGAGCCTGGAGTTTCTGTAGATGGTCTCAGGTCACAGGATGCACGAATGTGGTGGAGCTCTAGACCATGAAAAGTACAGGCTGTACATTTTTCACTGCATCAAAAGATAACATGTACAGGTGCTGATAGACTATCAGCCTGATTAATTACATGGTAGAACAAAAAAAAGGGCTAGTACAGAACTTCTGTCTATTGAGAAGCTGTTGATCTTTGGATCGTGCATTCAGAATTATAACCATCTGACAGCAATTTATCTCACAGCTGTCCTGAATATGTTGGCTCAAAATTCATTTTGTTCTTCTAATAAAGGTGAGAAAACAAATTACAAAAGGGCAGATATTTGTCATGGTCTTACAGAAGACAGTAATATCTCAGAGTAGTCCATATATTATATACTTTATATAGAATAAAAAAGAACAGAAATTCCACGTTATCATGTGATCAGAGGTGCAACTGAATTTAGAGCAGCATGAATCTTTCCCACTGCATGTAGTAACCAAAACTCTTGCTGCTCATAGAACAGAATGTTCAATGACGTTGCTTCAAATCTCATAGTGCAATAGGTGTAGGGAGTAGGATGTGTTTTGTTTCCAGGCAAAATCAGAAATACATCTCCCACACTTACCATATCTCGATAGAGTGAGAAACTCTGTAAAGTCCCTTGCCCATTTCCTTCTGCTTTGTCACTCTTGAGTAAACTTCCCAATTCTTGACGTTCATACTTCTGTATAGATATAAAAGGATATATAATGGCAATGGTATTTACTGTTAAGTATTTTTCACCATAGGAACTCAGAAAGCTTCGTAGTCATCAGCTGATTAAAGGCTGCAGTCATGTGTGAAGCAGGTGTAGCTTGATTTACATATGCCTTTCGCATTTTGTTGAATAGGTCAGTGACAGAACCAGAAGGAAAATTCAGGAGTCAAGACTCATTTTAACCTTTCTTTAAAAATAATCCAATTTACATAATATATAAACATAAAGTAATTCAGCAGCTTGACCCCAAAGGTAGGAGTTCTGATCTTTTAATTATAACATGGAGTATTTTGTGTATGTCAGTTAAAGTTTCCATATCTCATTTTCCTGGTTTGTCAAGTACAGAAAATAGTAATTACCCTGTTTCTAGGGTCGCTAATCCTTTTTAAGGACTTTTAAGCACTATAAAAAGAAAAATCCCCTGTGATAGCATTCCTAATAATTATGCAGTTTGGCTGTCTGCAGACTGGAGGGCTCAACTGGTTACCAGGGGCTGTAATAATGAGGGTTTCAGACACATCTTGATGAGATGTTATTACTCAGGTCATGTCTCTAGCCTGCTGCTGTGTTATGAGAACTGCTGCCTTCACCACTGGCAGTTACACAACTTCCTTCTGGCTTCTGAAGTTGTTTCCAAGGAATTCCTTTCTTCTGGTAACTGGTAATGATTTCCCAGGCAACAGGTCCTGATGCTGGTGACTGTTTCATCTTCTCCTTTATTATTTTAATGACATGATAGAAACAGACCACATCTTCCTTTTTCCTTCCAGAGCTTTTATATATAAGGTCATCTTTGAATTTAACAGTGTGGGTGCTTGTTGGAAGCAACTGAAAACCAAGAAGAGTCATTCATTGCTCAATTCTTTCTAAAGGAAAGAAGGAAGAAGCATCCATGGGCTAGAAGAAGAGGAGGGAAGCTAAGGCTAGCCCAGCTCTGGCCCAGACAAGAGCAAACAGGACAACAGCTGGGGTGTATAGGGAAGATATCACATTGATTTGGTAACAGTTTTATTCCCTACATCAGAAAACATCAAAGATTGGTCTTCTCAAAAAAAGGAGAAAAATCTCGCTCAGATTCACTCGTTCCCCTTAGCTCATCCCTCTCAGATACTCATACACAATGGATACTCCTGATCCCAGTAAAGCTTGTGATAGACACCTTTTCAAAAAGAAATAAAGGCTAGCATTCGCATTCCTTGAAAGCAGCAATGGTGAAGAAAAACTGTAAGCAAAGATGTCTTGGGAATATGGGAAGCCAGCTGGGTAAAGCAAGGCTTGATCTCCTCTTCCAGACTCTAGAAAATTGATTTTTCATGTTGTACCCAGAAAGGCTTTACCCTGAGCATGGGCATACCCAGCTGATAAATTGAGAGTATTTAATCTGATTTAATCTAATTATCAGTCACCAGTCTACAGCTGTTAATCAATCATCACTTTGCTATTTATTGGTTCAGCAAACAGTACTCAGCGTTCAATTAGCTAAATGGATAAATGGTGGTTTCTCTGAGTGGGGTGCTCTGACCCTTTGGGGACCTTGAGAAGTACCCTACAAAGTGCAAAAAGGCCCGGGGGGGGGGGGTAGTCTGCTCATACCCTGTAGTTGCCCCCACCTCCAGCCGCCTGCTGGGACGGTGCAGGATGCAACTGGGGCAGTTGGGAAGGAAATAGTGTCCCAAACTGGATGAATAAGATGGAGAGCGGTGGGGACCAGGTGTGAAGGGCTGGGAAGCAACTGAGTGAGAAGAGCAAAAGGATGGGGGAAGTATTATCCAGGAAGGCATGGAAATGGGGGGAAATATGTCTGGTATGGCTAAGATGGAGGCAGGAGGGAAGGAACAGCCCCAACGAGCCCGCTGCTTCCAGTGCTGCCCACCTCGCACAGCCAGCACAGCGGGAGCAGGAGCTGCTCCGTCCCTGCTCCGTCCCTACTCCGCCGCTACTCCGAGTGCGGACTGCAGGTGGTGCGATTGCCTCGAGAAACGCCTTTCAGGTCTGTTAGGCGGTTTTTCAGTGTGGGTTAATCACGTTCACGGAAACTTTCACCGGTAACTGCTGTTTTGATGGCAGGATAGATAAGAGGGTTACCTTAATCTTTTATTTCATTCTAAGTGCTTCTTAAACTCTTGCTAAGAGTGGTAAATCCCCAGTTCATCGCATGGAGAACTAAACCGTCGTTCCTAGAGATGGTGATGCAATCGCTGGTGTTTTCCTTTATCTCATCTATATTTTAATTAATGATTTCAGACCCTGAAGCTAGACTTAATAATCAGTACAGATGTCTCATCTCGTAGATAATGATCAAGTCAATTCAGCCGCAGGGATGCAAGTAAAATCTGCGCACAGATTCGTGCAATATGTTACACAACCAGCAGGCAGAGGCAAAAACAGCTGAAGGAAAAAAAAAAATCATGTTACACAATGTTCTTTCTAAACCTTCCAATCCCTTTGTTTTAATGTGCTCCTATATGAAATAAAGTCAGTAGATACACTTATTTCATTGCTTTGGCAATTTATAGCTCCTTCTGCAGAATACCAGGACCTTTTGGACCTCCTCTTATGTTCCACCACATATAACTCCATGGCCAAGATGTCAACAGGTATAGACTTACAGTAAAATTACATTATAAGCATTCTATGTTATTAATGCCTATGGCAGAGTTGTCTTTCAGTAGCTGAGCTGTTGTTTGGATATCTCATGAGACACTGCTAAACATCCTAGAGTAAAAGCCTTCTCCCTGACACTTTGAAGTCCATGGGACTTTTGATGTTGGCTTCATTAACGGTAGGATGAAGCCATACATGCCTATGTATTGTATAAGGCTGACCTTTTACTGAATCACTGTGGCTATGAGTGAGTCAGTCAGCTATTTGGTGCGTCGTCTTCTCTCTCTCTATAAGTAGTAATGTAAATGTCATCCCAGGTGCAAGCTGAGGAAATTCCTGAGATAGAAGAGCAACAAGTTCATGGAGTGCAGTTAACTATCTTTTTCATTCTTCATGATCCTTTGTACCAATCTTTTCTTATAAGCATTGCTTGTTGTGAAAATGCATTCCCCAATGCTTGTAGAAAGATTAGAATCTGTGCCATTAAAGAGGTGCAAGTGTTTGTTGAAATGAAAAATGTGTGTTTTACAAATTTGTAAAATGTGGTAGCAAAATACCACATGGAGTTCAACAAAGTGAAACAATTCTTCCAGCCCCGAGAGTTACCTGTTCTTGTCATGCAAGGCACGGAGTCACATCACGGGGACCTGTGGGGTAGCAGTACTCTCTTGTGTGTAATGAGATCTGCAGTGTGATGGGAGATGCTCTGCTACGTATCATCGATTCAGTTTTTCAGGACGATAGATCCTTCCTGAGCCACAGGTCTGGGTAATGGGTTGGGGACTTAGTCTCCCCATCATGTGGA
The DNA here is from genome assembly GCA_024606505.1 of Aquila spilogaster. Lineage (NCBI taxonomy): Eukaryota > Metazoa > Chordata > Aves > Accipitriformes > Accipitridae > Aquila > Aquila spilogaster. Next base: position 12,654,352 of record JANHGO010000001.1, read on the forward strand.
TACGGCAGCAGAGGCACCTTTGAGGTCTGAGGATTTATCAGTTCGTGGACAGATTGCAGGATGCTCAGTTGTTGGACTTTGTAAGCTGCTCTCACAGCAGAAGAGATGGTATGAGATTGTTCTGAGTCACAGTCATTAATAAAACAGACCTTGCTTATAATTTAGCTGTGATTGCTTTGGTAATGTTGTAAATTTGCATGATTAGTTCATTATTACTCATATGAGAAATATAACTAATGTGCAGCAATCTTCTCTAGCATTTAGTTTAAAAGCAGGATAGAGAAACAGCATAGCAAAGAGTTTCTTTGATGTTCACATGGCAGTGGCTCCCTAGCATTGAATGATCTGTAAAACCCGAATCTTCTCTCACCTGTATTGGTCTCCTGAAGTGACCAGAGAATTGCAGTTCTATTCTTCTCTGATCCCTGGGAAATAATATGTTTTACTTTATGGGATAAACAGATTCAAAATCTCAGATATAGCTAGAAAGTTTACCACATGTGATCTTTGGACTCACTTTTGTTTGTCCCTAATATTCTGGCAGGCATTGGCCTTATTTGCCTATATATCTGGTGTAGTCTTACCATATTAATTACCTTTTCTAGTGTAACAGTTTAGAGGTGTATACCAGCCTTTTGCAATCACTGGTTAATACACATTCATAGTCGTTCACTTTTTGTTAGCCTTTCATCCATCACTTCACACACACATTCAGTAACTAGTGCAGTGAAACAGTCAACTCAGGTAAGCCTTTTTGTTTTCGTGTTAAGGATAAGAATACTGAAGTGTTATATAGGCCAAGAATATCAGAAGTGGCCTGAGATTTTGGGGCGAATAGCTGAGTTTGTTGGTGTCCAATATAAGCCACCTAAAGAGACCTGATTTTCCAAAACAGGCGAGATACATGCTTTCTGAAAGTCAGGTGCTTCTAAAGGGTCTCTAAATAGACATCTAAAAAACTGAGTCACTGAAGCTGCTTCTGGAAATCCTGACGAGTGTGCTTTGTCTGAAATCACATAACAAGTTAAAGGCAGGTAAAAATGAGTAACTGACTCTTGCTTTCAACTGACCTGTGATGCCTCCTTTGCCTACTCATTAGATCTCTCCATGGCTTTTGTCTAGTCTACCCTTTTTGCATCTTGTAATTGCTCACCAAGATACATCATCATCTTTCTGCTGGTTTGTCATTAACATTCCTTTTCTGGGCTGCGTCCCCCCAGGAGCAGACCAGTCAATACGCTGGCATGATAACACTGTCGCACCAACTACCGAGTTATTTTCTTATATTTCCTCTCTTTATCCTTCTGCAGTGTTTCACATTACACTTGTATATGAAACTCTTTGATGCAGGAACCATTATTTTTGATTGTACAGCATCTAGAATAATGCTAAGTTTATAAATGAGGTTCTTTGGGGTTCACTACACTACTACTACTGCTACTACTACTACTACTGAAGAATTACAGGATTTGCTTGTCATCCATGTTGATTTTTCAATTTAAAGTCAGCTCAGTGTGTTGTGAAACAGAGTTCAAGAACCTTATGCTTTATGCCTTATGCTTGAACACATTAGGGTGGGATTGCTGCTGAAAGTTATTTCCAGTTTTCTGAGTCAGAACTATCAAATCTGTGTATTAGGTAGGACCGAAGCAACTCTACTTACTCCAGAGGACAAAATTTAGCAAATTTTCCCTGTACTAAATTTCCATTGCTTTTTGCCTGAGAACGTTCTCATATGTCAGAATTGCAAGAGCATTTTGTGTATGATGCTACAGAGCCGCCTCTGTGAGATTTATAGTAAAGAATTTTCTATGGACAGTGTGCAACTCTCACCCTTACAGTACACTGGAAGGATGAAGAAGCTGTCTGTGTCTCAAACGTATTTCATCACAGTAACTAAACATATAAAATGTCTTTTTTCTCGATACATTTAGTATTTATGGAATTATCAATTCATTTTGCTTTGCAATAAACAGGAAGTAAAAATTCCTAATACGCTCCCAACTGCTCCAATTTCTGGGACCAGCTGGAAAGCCATCCCTCCCTACATTTTTCACAACTACTCCATGCTCAATGCTATACTTTGCAGACCCTGTCCTTCCTTAAAGCCTGGTTTAATATCCAACACATTCTGTTGCTTTTTGTTATTATTTAATGAAAGTCCTGAGTGAGCAAATCATAGTCATAAACCCCTCAGGAATTCAGTTTTATTAAACAATTTTCTCAGTCTTAGCAGAATTATATAGTGCAAGTTAATTAGCCCTTACAACAACCACTTTCAAGAGTAGGGAGAATGAATGTATTATTGTCCTCACGACAAAGCAGAGAAGTTAAATCTTATTTAAATCAGACATAGTAGCTTCTGGTCTTGTTCTCACAGGTATTACTGATGAAGCATGTTCCTGTGAATGACTGATGTGCCTGTTTGATCTTTTTGCAAAGAAAATGACTTTGGAAAGGATCGTGACCAAGAGTGCTCATGATTTCCTGAGTGTATTGACCTGGACCAGCAGGTAAAGCGAGGCGCACCACGCTACAAGTGCTGGGCACCGAAGCATTTTATCAGCATATGTGCTGATGTCACTACGATATAAAAATGTGCAATAGCTTCTGTTATTTCCATTGAGTCTTCATTCCGGTCCAAATTCAGCACAGAAAAATAAGCCTGTCTTATTTTAAGCACGCAGATATTCTCAATGCTTTATTTTTACTTTTGGTTTTTTTTTCTGGTTGAGCTTGAGTGACTGGTTGCTAACTTTGACATCTAGGTTTTTTTATGTTCTTTACATGTTTCCTGGAACAGTTTTATGTCATCTTTTTTTTTTTTTTTTTTTTAAATCAGAATACCTGCATAAAGGCACGTAGGTGGGTTTTAAAAAGTCTTTTCTTATGTGCTGTTTTTCACCGTAAGATTAGAGTGGGTACTTTGTCAGTATTTCTTCCAATGTTCCTCTTGCAAACGCTTTTTTAATATATCCGGCTCAGTATTGATGTGTTTCTTTGCAGGCACTCTTCTGCTTCTGTCTTCATGATATCTGAATCAATCTGGATTCACCAATTAAAATTAATTATCTTCATAACACTCTTGTGAATTCAGATAATGTTGTCATCTTTGACCTACAGCTAGGGTCTCTAATCTGGAGATATTAAGTGTCAGGTGACCATCATTTTGGTTTAATGATTTGGAACATTTTAAACATTTTTTTTGGCATAAGTGAGCACAGTGTTTAGCATGTTCGAATTCTCTATTTTCTTTAATAGGGATGTTTTTATTTCTCCTTTCTGGGATAATTTTCCCCATTGACTAGACATTTTACATTTTTTTCAGCATCTAAGTTAGGGACCCTACTAATTATACCATTATTAACTACCCAGCCCTGGTACATTTCTTCTCATACTGAGGAGGAATATTCACCCAATGCATTCAATAACACAAGCAAAACCACTATGTTGTCATGCAATTAAAGGCTGAATTGTAATGCGCTTGCATGCATGCACTTAATGAACTTAATTAATTAAGTTTCATTTATGTGTCTCAGCTTTTGAGGCCTGGACTTCATAACCTTTGTATTTTTTTAAGTAGTTTAAAAAATAATATTGTAATTATTAAGAAGAAGAGAAGTATTCTATCACTTAGATTTTATTCCTAGGTTGTCTCACCATGAAGTTTATTTATATAAGTGTGTATACCAGATACCAGAGAAGGGGCCTTTAACGTTCATGGCCAGAAACATATAGACTCATGACTTCTGGGCTTGTTGCCTGATTTTGGAAGAGGAGATGCTCCAGCGGTTGTAGACCCTTCAGCCTGTTGGAATCTACTGACCTTTTCTAGCCCCAGATCTGAAATTAGTGACGTGGCCCATGTTGATGCCAGCCAGATTTCTGCTGGAGACAGCCACAAACTGAAGTCCTTGATCTTTGCTGCACAAAACTATAATTTTAACACCAATCCTAAACTAGCTTATCAAGTCCTTTCAGACACCATGCAAAGTCTGTTATATCAACCCTACTCAACATTGAGATCTGGGGCTGGCAAGAACCAGTAAGATTAAATTTACGACTAACTTAAATTGGTTTTTGGATCACAAGGGTGGTTATAATTCAGGATGGGACAAAAACATGTCCTGGAGTTAAATTTGCCACCCAGACTGACAACCTGAACCAGGTTTGGGTCTGGGAATGGCTGGGGCTGGCTGCATCTGCTGGAAGGGAGTTGGGCTTAAGATTTAGGTGATGGAAGAGGGCACAGGCAAGCAAGGTCAATGAGTTTTATTTAGTTCTGGATCTGGTAAGGGTTGCAAGGCTTGATCACGGCTGTGGCCTCTCTGGTTTTTATGAGGCTGGAAGGGCTCACTGTGTTAAAATTAAGAAAGGATTTGCACTGCTGTTGGATTCATGCTTCTCTTGGCGCCAGCCTTAAATTTAGCAAGGGCTTCTTCCCAGTCCAGTACCTGATCTTTCTTCACCAGCCCCTGCTGGCCTAAACTTTTTCCCAATAAAAATCTTAGAATTAATTTTAACATCCAAACTTCTGTAAAATGAAGGCCTAAAATTAGGGATGTCGTATTGGCACAAGCCCCAACATTACCTTAGTAGAGCCTTCTACGTCCACCTTTAACCCTACATCATAGCCCTTGTCAACCTGAACCTTAAACCCTTGTCTTATCGTAACTGTGACTCTTGCCAGTCCAACTCTTGATCCAGTTATGTGGCTGAAATCACGGTCTTAAGCTGAGAAGCACTCATTATACAGCGCCAGCGCAATTATAGCAGATTTTATTTGCTCACATGGAGCAGTTACATTCAGTAATACTGCTTCAAGGCCCAGCTAGATAAATCGGTGTATTTTTATCTGTACATTGTTGTTCCTGAAGAACTAAGCTCTCCCTGAACACTGGGGGACGTGAGGACATAGAGCTAGCAAGTTCAGGCAAAAGTAACTGTACCAGGTTTAGCCATTACCCAGAATATACAGGTAGCAGGAGGTTCCCATTATGGCCCGTGTGTAATGACAGCGGCTGGCAGCTGCTGAAACTCCAGCTGAGAGCCTTTATATCTGAAAAATTCAAAACTAACAGCTTTAGAAAGAGAGTGGGTCCTATTTCCACTGCCAGAAAAAGTGCTGTTTAATGTGCAAGGGCAGTGTTTATTTTTGTGTATGACACACATGGACACTTTGATATACAGCTCAGATGCTCTTTGTCAAAATAGCACTTATTTTGAGCTCACAATGGGAGCTCTCATTAGAAAATTAGTAAAGTTGCATCATTTTTCTCAAGAGTGAGATGTGTCAGTTTTATTCCTTCTGGTAATCCATATCCTTCATCAACAAGAGACATGGCTAAACATTTTAAACAGTTATTGGAAAACCAGTTCTCGTTCTTCCTAACTAGAAGTGATATTCACAGGAATTCACATTTCTTGGGGACCAAAGAATGACATGCAGGAAGTTACTGAAAACAGGAGCAGGGTAAAAAGAAGATGCAAGCTCTTTGTCCTCCAACAAAATGAAAAACAGAGTGACAGGGATTGATTTATTCTTTTTTTAAGAGAGAGAATGAAGGGGAAAAAAATACTCTCAGTATGATAGTGAAACATTGCATTCCCCCAAGAAATCAGTCCTTGTTATCTTGCTGTGAACTTCCCCTGAATGGTATTTCACACATAACCAAAGATACTGGAAAAAACCCACAACTTTTTTCTACTACCGGTCAGTGGTATCAGACTAGAAGCAATAAGCTGTTTCTGAAGTATCTCCTTACCCGATCCCTGGTGGATCAGAAGAGCTATCATGGGATTCTCCTTTCATGGAAAACTTTTTTGAGGTGGTTAGCTAGTGCATCTTGCCAGTAGGAGACACTTCCCCTGTGGATACAGGGCACAGCAGAATGTCCCTACATTTCGGGTGTGCTGGGAGATCATCAAGGCGAGTAGGCAAGGTCCTGTTGGTGCATCCTGGTGCAATATTGCACTAAGCACAGCTCAGATGGATCAGGATCTTCAGCCTTCTCTTTCGTGGCAGCTTAGGAAAAGAAACATTAGATAAAATGGCAAAAATAGACAGATTAAACAGGATTCTGAGTGCTGAGGAAAACTGTGGAGGAACTCAACTTATTGGGATGAATAAGAAACTTGCCAAAGTTTCACACAGGGAAAGGAATAACATAAACTATTAATTTACCCCATTAGTTCCTATAGTCATTGTCATCACTTACTAATTAACTCCAGATGTAACTCTAGGTTGACTATGGAAAATGCTATCTCAGTGTGGATCACTAGGCAGAAAAAATTACCTAAATCCTTGGATGCAAAAAAACCTGGAAAATACAGTGCCACAGTCAAGGGAATGGCTTCACCTGGCATGTTCTTTGTAGTTTCACTCATTTCTAGAGAATTCAAGATACAGAGTGAGTTATAAAGCAGGCAATGGAAATGATTAGTCACAGGGATGGTGTGCATGGGCAAATAGTGCAGAGCAGGTGACGTGCCAAATTATGACAATGATGTGTTCTTAGGTTCATGCGCTTGTACCTTCCTCAAGATTTCACTAAGGCCAATAGTGCAGCAGGAGTCAGGGCTCAGAATCCACAATGCTGAAAATAAATGCCATGATATTAGACAGGATAGTGTTTTTTTCAGAGACACACAAATACTTCAGGGCATGAAAGAAATATCTAGCAATGGAAATCTTGCTTACGGGGAAGTTATTTTATATTTTTCCATCTGATGGTTTGTTGTGCCTTCCTCAGAAGTACTTAACACTGAGTGCTGCTAGAGAACTTGGTGGAAATTTCATATGATCTAGCCAGGATGTTCCCATATAACTATCTGTACAACTCCTTTGATTTAGATAATATTATTGAAATGAATAAACTGTTCACTTGCATACCTATTTCCAGGACAGGACCTAGCTGCTGTAAAGTACCATCCTGTTATTTGCGATGTGAAACAAGTAGTCATAAGCCAACACGCTTGACTGAACTTCCTCATATTAACACTACTAACCAAGAGCTGAGCTTCTGCTTCATATGTCTTGCTAATCTTCACAGAAAATTGTCTTGGAGGATGAAAGGTGTAGGCGGAGTGAGTGACATGAGGACACAGTTTTGTGTACAAAACATTCCCCCTACGCAAACGGCACTCTGGGGGTGGCTGCTATTTTTATTCTCGAATTTAAAAGCCACAGTCCAAAAATAAAGAAGTGTCACTACAAATAATAGAAGTGAGGCCAGCAGGTCAAATCTGGGTTCTTGCCCTTTTTTTTTTTTTTTTTTTTTGAAAGGTGGATGTGTGTGGGCTGTGAAGATGGTTTGAGCGAGTCACTTTTGAGAATGAAGAACAATATGGGAAACAAATGAAAAGTGCTTTAGGTGTTGATCATTTCCTTTTTCATAATAACAATTGAATGGAACATATTGGTAAAGCTCACATACTGTACACCTACGTTTTGTATTTTTTAGAGAGTATGTTTGGTGCTTAATCCAAGATGCCACAGGAGGATCTACTGCTTCTGTTGACTTAATCACTTGTTTAAAAAATGTGGTTTAGCATGGCATGTATTTTTATGCAGCAAGAAGGCCTATTTATGACTGAAAATTAGTACACAGTAAATTAAGGAGTGAAGTTATAATCTGCTCTTTACCCTGCATTCATTCCCCATGAGGACACTTCTCCTCTTACATGGAAAGTGAAGTAGCCAGTTCTCTCTGAACTCATCCTTGCTTACTCCACCATCGTTCCCATGTGTTTAAGTCCCTCCAGAAGTACTAAATGTCACACTTGTAGGTGAGGATGTGAGATGAGGCTCTGCTTGGCCTCACGCTGTGTAACCCTGGGGGCTTAGTCTAAGATCAATTTAGGCACCCAGGTACCTTTAAAGCTATAGGGGCTTCAGAGGGAAATTGCACTAAGTCGAACCAGTATAGTTGACAGTGAACTGAACCAAACCCAAACCTGACCTGCAAAGCGGCTTCAGTAACTTATTTTTATCCTCGAACTGACCTTGAGCCGTTAATTTTATGTTTCTGTTGATTCCTACCAGGAAACGAAAGCCTTCTCGGGGTAACAGCTCAGCAGCGTTTCCCAGCAGAGACCTGTTCAGCCTAGGGAGGGCTGGCACCTCCCGGGTCCAGCAAAGCTGCTGTGTCGCTGCGTCTTCCTCCCTTCTGCCCCCGTCTTTCTCTCCCCGTATGACTCACCCGTGCACAGCAGATGTAGATGTTCCTGCCCCTGCACCACGATGCCGTGGTGCTCCGCAGCCCTCAGCAGGGATCTTTCTGGCACGGGGTTTTTTGCACTTGCCTAAAGTGAGCTCCGGCTGTTACGGTTGGTTCCTGGCAGGAGGAGGCTGACTTTCACGTCGCGGGGGTGAGCGGCTGACTGCCAGCACTGCCCCTAAAGCCTGCCGGCACCCTCAGCCTTGATTTCCCACTATCATCAGCCCCATTGCATATCCCTGCATATGGCTGTGGGATTATGCTTGTGTGGTCTTCCACCTACGTCTGTGCATGTGTGTGCTCTTACATTGCTATATTGTCTGCGTGCAGACACACATCTACTAGGTGGGGATGGGAATGGCAGAGAACCACAGCTTCTCTCCTTCAGCTTCAAGGAGAAGGTTGAGAGAAGTGGAAATGCTGTGCTAAGGCAATCATAGAATGGTTTGGGTTGGAAGGGACCTTTAAAGATCATCTAGTCCAACCCAGATGTCTGGTGTCTGAGCTGAAGATAGGTTACAGAGACATCTTATCACAGGACTTCCCATTTTTAGGACTTACGTGTTTTTTCTGGGGAGCAGTTCAAGGCCACCAAATAATTAGGGATTGTTACTGGACTCAACTGGAACTGAAACAGAAGTAAGACTAAAAGGTACTGGTCTGAATCTCTGGTTATAAACATTCTTGTCTAGAGCAAAATAAGTCAGGAGGAAAGAGGGTTAAAATAAACTTGAATTAATAAGGGAAGTATATAATTTAGAATCTGCTGACTCTCAAGAACTGTTCTGATGTTTGTTTTGTTTGGCCTTTCTATCTGCATCATGATACAAAACCCTACAGCTTGACTTTCAGTGATTTCCCTTTGAAACAAGATAATGTTTCAACTCTCCAAAGACTGAAGGCTGAACTCCTACCACAGCTGTGATGGTGGAAGCGCGGAATAACTCACTGACCTCTATCTCAGTTGCTCTAAATAATTTTATGAGGTATGTCTTTAGCTAGGCTTTCCTGTCACTCTTGTATGTGAGGGGTTTTTATGTGGGTTGGGTTTGGTTTTTTTTTCCTTTTGCAAATTTTTTTCTAATGATAGCAGTGCCTTCTGAAAAGCGTTGGATTGACATTCTGGACATCAAAGCCTCTGCCAGCAGAGCACATAGTGAAATACTGCCCTGCCTATGTTCTTGAAGCATAACCTGTAGGGATCATTTGTTAAGAGCTGAAGATAATTCAGTCTCTAAAGCCACCCAAGGCCTGGCCCTAAGCAGCTAGAGCAAAGATCAGTTTGTCTCCAGACTCCTTTACCTTTCTCCCCCCCCCCCCCCAACTCTGTTGAAAGCATTTCCCAATGTCTTGTTCTTTTAGGTAGTTTGACAATAGGCAGAGTAAATTTCCCCTATCTCGTGGTCGTAATTCTGGTTATTTCAGGAAAGGTTGCTGTTCATTCAGTCTGGTTTCTTTGGACACCCAATCTGTGCGGTCAATATGTGGCTCTTACATCCTGTAAATGATAACACGTTTCATACCTAGTTGCCAGATGGATTAGTCGTACCCGGTCACCAACATTTAGTTCTGAATTATTCTCTCCCACCGCTTTTCCTCACACTTTTACTCAGATTTTCTGTCTTTTGATTTCCAAGGGGTCTTGGTTTGTGGGTGATGGCTCCTACGGGCTTTGAGCTGGCTGCATCAGCTCAGAGGTCTGAAGGTGGTCTCAGCACGCTGCTGGTGTCACCAGATAGCACACATGGGTCAGGGCAGCAGCTCTCTGCCATGGGAGCTCACTTCACTGACAGCTACAGTGGACATGAAAGGTAGTAGTGATAGAAATATTTCTTGGTTTCTCTCAAGGCAGATGCTTTCATGCAGGGGACATGGACTTTTCTTGGTATAGCAGCTATGTTACCTCCAGTCTTATTAGAAAACATGGATTTACAACTGCTTATCTCAGAGGTGATGGAATGTCCTGGCCTCGATGCATCTTATTTTGTGGTAATTTCAACAGACAGAAAGCTTTCAAAAGCTCCAAGGGCTGAACAATTTCTTCATGATAGAAATATCTCATTGTGCTTTATCTGTGATGTTATCATCTGGGTGAAATCAGAGATCCCTGCATGCAGAGGGTTCTTGCAAAATCCCTCAAAGACAGATTTTGGGGATTGTTTTTCTCTAAACATGGTGGAACAGCAGATTATCATTTGGTTTGGTCTGATCTCAGTAAAAAAAGCCAATAATCAGCATGTACCTTAATTCCATTTATATAGTTGTATAATTTCTTAGGTTACACATATGTATAAAATCTAAGTTTCAGTGAATGGAAGATAATTCATAAACCTCAGGCAAGTATAGGTACTGAATTACTTATGGAAGTGGTGGTGCGTAGTGCTGGGCAAGGGATAAGAGTGGGAAGTCTTTAATTGTGTTGAAAGAGGTGGGTTTAGCCCCACTTCCACTCACCTCCCTGCATGTCCTGCCACCAGATGGGGAAACCTGACTGCACCTCTCTGCCAAAGTCACGCTCGCACCTCCAGGGCAATGCTACTGACAGG